>OZ014524.1:127959867-128430315 GCA_963966055.1 Lathyrus aphaca
GTTCGAGAAAGGAGCCAGTAGTGGCATTGTCATCATGCGAAGTAGAGTACATAGTGGTTTCTCTTTGTGCATGTGAAGCAACATGGATGATGAATCTGCTTGAAGAGATTACAACAAAGAGTCATGGAGCAATTACCATGAAGATCGACAACATGTCAGCTATCAATCTGGCGAAGAATCCGATAGCGCATGGCAGAAGGAAACACATCGAAATGAGGTTCCATTATCTTAGAGAGCAGCTAGCAAAAGTGAAGATGAATATGGAACATTGTAGAACTAAGAATCAGATTACATATATCATGGCGAAAAAAGTGCATGTCGAAGTATTCAAGAAGCTAAGTCCTAGGATGAATGTAGATAACTTAGACACAATGGATTAGGTGGTGTGTTGAAAATGTAATTCCTTATGTCGGATTTGATTTAAATCTAAAATAGATAAATTTGATTTAGTTCCAAAATAGGTATTTTGGACTTTTATCTTGGGAAGCAAGCTAACCTAAATCTATAAATAGAGAGTAAACCTTATTTTGTAATCATTCAAATAACATTGTATTAACATAATTCTTCAGTTGCAGAGTGAATAAGAAATATTTTTCACAGTTGTGTGCAGAGAGGTCTTTGCAGAATATTCATATTCTTCTTCCTTAAACCCTAACTCTTTCTCTTATCAAATTTTCTTTTAATTTTCGCTGTGCAACAATCTTGTTCATTAAGATTGACTGAAATTCTCCATAGATTTTGGAGGATTTCCAATATATATATATATATATATATATATATATATATATATATATATATATATATATATATATATATATATATATATATATATATATATATATATATATATATATATATATATATATAACCATTTTACTCAAAATATTTTGAGTATTATTTGTCCCATAGTAAAATCTTCCATCCTAATTTTCTAAATTAGGGAAATCTCAATCAAATTCACACAATTACTTTCTCGCCTGTTGGTGGGTCAAAAAATTCACATGTGTATCTTTCTTTACGAATACTCCTGCCTACATATATATATATATATATATATATATATATATATATATATATATATATATATATATATATATATATATATATATATATATATATATATATATATCAAAATGACATCCTTAACAAAATTATGCTGATATTTGAAACCTAAAAATTCCCTATAATAAAGTGCATTTTTCCCAAAGATATTTAAGCATGTGTTATTGATAAAAGGGTAAACATCATCAATAGAAAATAAGTGAATCATTAGAAGATATCTAAGAATAGTCCGATCCTATAAGGATAGTAGGATAAAAAGGTTTCTCAAAATGTGTGACATATGTTGGTCTAACTCTTCAATAGAAATAATTAGGGAAAAATTTTGAGCATGTGTTTCTCACAAACATCCGTAAATTATTTTATGTCTTATGATCATATCAAACTTTAATTTCACGTCCTAAATACTTTTACTCCAAGAAATATATTTCATTAAAACTTTTTCTCAAGATCGGCCACTTACTTCCGGTTTCAATGTCTTATATATATTTTTTTTACTTTATCTGTGTGAAAACTATTTATGTTCGCATCTTGTCCCGGTAGCATCAGAGTATTTATGTTCGTATCGTGTCCTAGTATCCGCGGTTCAATGATCCTCCTCAAAGTCTCTTATATTTTTTCAAACAAATTTGTGTAGCAGCATTGAAGATAAAAAGAAAGAGAATGTGCATGGAGTGTTCTAACTCCTCTCCCCCCTAAATTTTTAAACAATTCCCAAATAATAATCCTTTGGCTTTATCCAGCTTTACATTATGTACTTGCTGCAAATCCCACAAATGCACAATGTAATTGAATCCTCGTTGTTATCCAGCAAATGATTCGTCAAATTCTATGATAGCCTCGGAGAAAACTAGAAAGAAAGAAAAACACTTGCTGCTTTAAACTTCACATTGGTCTTATGTAATAACAATTTTTATTAAAAAAACACTTAGATTTTTAATTGAAATGTGATGGCAATTGTTGTGCACACATGTTAAGCTAAGCCAACTTTGTTTTCTGTACCACATCTCGTGAGTTATGTACGTGTATAAATAACAATGGACAACAGAATGAGCATCTGAATCCATTTGTTTTGTTCTGTAAGGTAAAACATCTCTCAGCATCAAATCCTATAGATAAGATCACTTTCAAAAACAGTATCATTATTCTCTGTTCTTTGTTTCACCTTAAACATGTTACTTCCTTTTCCAATGTTTATATAAACCCACTAACTAGTCTAGTACTCTCATATTTCATATTATCATATTACTCCTTTACTATTTCTGAAGAAACTAATCAGCATTGTTTGAACACTGTTTCTCTCATCTCAACTTGTGTAGATTAAGCAGAAGAAAGGAGGGAATTGAATATTTTAACTTCATGGATGTTGCGCACTTTTTGTTTGGCTTATTTGGTGAGTTAACTAACTATGATCGCGTTTAGTTTCACCATACATTTGTTTTTTCTTACTGTTTTTCTTGATTGGTTCAGGGAATGCTTCCGCTCTATTCCTCTTCTTGGCACCGGTGTATGTATTACTTAGATGATTCCTTTTGTATACGAACTTCTGATTAAAAGTGTGCCTGATTGTCGAAATATTTTTTGCGAATGCGTGGATTAGTGAAGTTTTGAGTGAAAGTTGTGACCAATTGAGTTTTTTTTTTACAGGATTACATTCAAGAGGATTATAGTGAACAAATCAACAGAGAAATTCTCAGGCATTCCATATGTTATGACACTGCTCAATTGTCTTCTTTCGGCGTGGTGAGCTAGTTTTTGCTTTCAATCGACAACTTTCCATATAATAACTTATATCCTAACCAGAGCCGTCTTTCAGGGTGTTTAAGACAGGCTACCCCGCCCAAAATTCACTAGTTGAAGAAGATTTGTGTGTGTAATGTGTGAGTCTTTTTAGTCTCTTCTAATTTCTAACATTCACAGGTATGGTCTTCCTTTTGTATCTCCACACAACCTACTAGTATCGACAATAAATGGCACTGGAGCAGTAATTGAAATCATGTATGTTTTGATATTCATCACATTTGCACCTAAGAAAGAAAAGATCAAAATCTTTGGCCTATTCACCGCGGTCCTCTCCGTGTTCTCCGTTGTTGTTTTCGTGTCCCTCTTTGCCCTACACGGTACACCTAGGAAGATCTTCTGCGGCTTCGCCGCCGCCATATTTTCTGTCATCATGTATGGTTCTCCTCTCTCAATTATGGTAAGCCAACTCTTAACCACTAGTTAATGCAACACTAATATGAAGCCAATATATGTAAATCTATTCTTGATTTGAAATTATGTGCAGAGATTAGTAATCAAAACAAAAAGTGTGGAGTTTATGCCATTCTTCTTGTCATTGTTTGTGTTTCTTTGTGGCACTTCTTGGTTTATCTTTGGTCTACTAGGCCATGACCCATTTATTGCTGTAAGTTACTCTTTTAACTAAATTTGCAAGTTTAAGTTAATAATTGTAGTCTCAAGAAGAAATTTTCATTGTTGAATGATGTTTTTTTAGGTACCAAATGGTCTTGGTTCTGTTTTGGGGGCACTACAACTTATATTGTATTTCATATACCGTGATAATAAAGCTATTCCAAAAAAACATGGTACAACAGAGGAGAGTTCAATGGAAATGGGCAATGGAAAATCACATCAAATGAAACAATCTAATGCAAATGAAATTCAAGGGTGACATTTCAAGGACATTATGTAGCTGTTTCTTTGGTTCCTCTCATTGATGAGACATATATGAGTGAGTGAGTTTCTCTAAGTGATGATCTTTTTCCTTGTAGCCTAAAAAATAAAACTTGAAAGTAGTACTAACTAATTGTTGAGTTTAATTTTTATTTAGTATTTGTAATAATATTTTTTATATTGATAATCTATCATAATTCTTAAATTAATAAAAGTATTTGATTTTAATTATAATTATATTTAAAATCATACAATTTTTTTATAAGCATTACAAAGCAGGGGTGCATTTAGCAGCGGAAAAATACCCAAACTAAGAATTGAATCATCCCTAAAACATCAAAATTTTGGACAAAATAGAGTTTCTGCAATTCTAAATGGCTTAACAAAAAACTAGACCAAACAACCAATGAAAATCAAGAGTAAGCTTTAATTTCAACTTCCACTTGAGATCACGAAAGCACAGTAACACCAAAATTGTTTGTAAATCCAACTCCACACCAAGACAATTGGAGAATTTCTTCCAATACCAATTAGTAACAACACAAGACATAAATAGGTGATTCAAGTCCTCTTCTCCATCAAAACACAACAAACAAATTCTATTATGCACTCATTTGATAATTGTGGTATTTTAGTTTGAACTCTAGTATTGATAGGGATAACTTCATGTTTCGATAGAAGTTGTGCATGTTGTAGTCAAAGTCTGTTCAAGTATGCAGGAGTCGAAGATGTACGTGTTGTAGTCAAAACTTGTTCTAGCATGCAGTTGTATAAGTTAGATTGTTGCTTAAGTTAGCTTAATAGGACATCTGGGACCTGTCATACTAGAATTTCAATGATGAAGATCAAGTTTTGTTATTGTTGTGTTATTTACCTAAGTCTCATGCTCATTTCAAAGAAACTCTCTTGTATGGAGGAGAATCCCCATCCTTTGAAGAAGTTCAATCATCCTTGTATTCTAAGGATTTGAACAAATGAGAGGAGCACAAGCCATCATCTGTTGGTGTAGGTTTGTCCGTTAAAGGGAAATTCTTGAGGAAAAATGACATGTTTGAGAAGAAAAAGGGTAAAAGTCAACAAAAGTCTTATAATGGTGATGCTCATTGAATTAGGTGTTACCACTGTAAGAAGAAGGGACATACAAGAAAGTTGTGCCCTAAATTCCTGAAATATCTTGGTGGTAAGGATGATGGGAACACAACCATTTTTCAAGATGATTTTGAATCGTCTGATGTCCAAATAGTTTTGAGTAGTAATTATTTCAAGGAATGGATCATGGATTCAGGTTGCACTTAACACATGACTCCAAAAAAGATGTGTTTGAGGAACTATGTGATCAAGATGGTGGATAAATGTTGTTGGGGAACAACAAAGCTTACAAAATTGTAGGAAATGGATCTGTGAGATTCAAGCTCCGTGATGAGTCAATAAAGTTATTGACTGGTGTCAGGTATGTATTTGTCCTTAAGAGAAATTTGATTTCTTTTGGTGAATTAGAAAAGAAAGGATATGTGTTCAAGGTAGAGAAAGGTATCATGCGAGTCATGAAGGGGTCTAAGGAAGTATTGAGAGGCGTGGAGAAACAATGCTTGTATACCCTTGTGTAGCGGTAAAAATCATGAGTTTAAACTATTGATTAACTCAACTCAATGAAAATAGAGTCGCCACCACACTTTTATTGTATTCCAAAAGGAAAAGGAAAAAAAGAAAATAAATCCTAAAAATGAATATAAAAGCAAAAAGTTAAAGAAACAAACAGAGAATGGGTAAGGGGGTTGGTTATAAAATGGAAATGTGTTAACACCCAAAATGTCTATGGTACTCTACGGGAGACCTTTGAAATATTTATGCTTTTGGTTTGAAAATGGTTTGTTAAATGAGAGTGAGGGGATGAGAAAATAATTATTTTTTTAATATTTTTGTGTTTGGAGAGGTTTACCGCCTCATACCTACATATCCACAAAGTGAAATGTAAGATTAAAACCCCGTAGTTCGTGGTAAAAATAGTGAAAATTGGTTGGTTTTGATTGATTTTAATAAGTAAAGACAATTTTTCACTTTCAAGTGGATATCCTCACAAATCTACCATGCGAATGAGGGCATGGACTCATACATCATCATGGGGAGGGAGCCAACTCGAATAAAATTGACGAGTATGCCACTAAACCCCCACAAATGAAAAGAAACTCAATTACATCAAACTACAACCATGGAGATGGGAGACTTGCACCCGACTAGAAAAAATGACTCATAGTCTAAACTTGAAAAGAAAAAAAAAGAGTGCACAAAGGCACAAAACAAGTTGAATGAGTTTTTTTTGTTTTTTTGTTTTTGAATTGAAGTCAAAATGATTAAGTTCATTAACATTTATTAAAAGAAAATAAGAAGTAAAAGTCACTTGACAAAAGTCAAGGTTTGATTTATTAAAGTGGTTAGAATTTTAAAACAAGAATCCTTTGAGAAAGGGAGAAGGTTTTGAAAATTAACGAAGGGGAAGAGATGAATAGGCTACCCTAAAAATAAAAGAAAAGAGATAAGGGAGGAAAAATTAAATCAACTTGATGATACTTCCAAGCATAAACAAAAGAGTTCCATCATTATAAGCATAAGCTAGCAAGTGGCCAAATAAAAGCTAGGATACCAACACCATGATGATCAAAGTAAAGGGAAGGTGTCCTAGAATCTAAGTCCAAAAATCCAATTTCAATGCAAAGGATAATAACCATAGTCCAAGATTAGGATCACACATTGTTTTAGAGATTTAAGCCTTTATTAATGTTTTTGGTTTCCAAAGGACAAAAGAAAAGCACAAAGATAAAATAACATAAACATATACATGATAATGGCTTATATAAAGCATAATAAAGGAAAAAGAGAGAAGGGAGAAAGAGATAAAATAAAAAGGATAAGGAGCAAGACGTAAAATAAAATCAATATAATAATATACAATAATGCGGTGAACTTAATCAACCACAAAAGTAACAAAGCTAAAAGCTCAAGGCGACAACTGAATCCCGTCTCATATTTTGCACTATATGGTTGATCTATGCATTCAAGTCATTAGTTAACAAAACTCGTCAGAAGATTGATAAAAATCAAAGCCTCTACAACAAAAAGTTTGAGAATTATGAACTTAATACAAAGACCAACCATGCTTGGGCTTACGCAACCAATCAAGGTTCGGGCCACAAAAGTACAAATGTCAATAAGGATTGAAAGGGACCAATGTAGCGCTATGTTAAGCAATCACCATGTAACTTATATAGAAGTTACCCTACAACGAGACCGGTCAATGCCAATTAAGGTAACTATTATGTGTGGTAATGGATGTTAGATGAACAACATGTGAGTTGTCATCTGAAAACAATGTTGCACGAAAAGAAAAAGGGTAATGATCTCATATCGATCAAAATCCAATAAGATATTTCAAGACCCGTGAGACTTTCATCGATCAAAAGAAGAAAAAATGAAATTAAAGGGAGAGGGATGGAGAGAACCAACTTGAATCACAATTTAGTAGTCCTTCCATCTTTAATATCAATCACCTTTAATTGATAGATTCAAGTTAAAAAATGAATCACTAATCCAAAACACCTCTTATGAATTTAAGAATTCATTTGGAGATCGATTTGAATTAATGAACATTAATCTACTCTAATCAAATATCCAAGGTTCATTGAGATTAAAGAGAAATTAGCCTAAAAAATGCTTTTCAAGGTCAAAATAAAAGAATGAGGGAAGAAGAAGAAAAAGAAAGAAAATCAACCCCTAAACATGACCATGAGCTCATTTATCTTCTGATGAATGACATTCGGGTAAACCTACCACATACAATCTTCAACTTTCTTTGGAAATCCATCTCTGAGTCCATAAATCACATTAAGTCTTACATTCCTTATGGAAGAGTTTTGTCTGGAATATTTTTCAAAGAAGGAATATTGGATATAACCAAAGAGGTGATAACATAGGATGGTACTAAAAACTATCCATAAAAATGCTTGTTGAAAACTAAGTGTAAAGTCTTTAGTGGTTAGGAGAATCTGGCATATCCTGTCAAATCGTGTCTGTTTTAGCAGTTGTACTCTTGTTTGTTTAAATTCTTAATTCGTGTTTGTTTTTCCTTGATGTATTCATGTTAGACCAGTCGATTAAATCTGTGCATGTGTTCTTTAATTAATGAAGCATTTTTTCTTTTAATGAATGGTTTGTGGTGTTAAGAATGCTTAACTCTCGCATAGTTATCTTATTACTATGCATTACTCGAGTTGAATATGAATAATTCAAGACTCTGATATAATAATATTTTATCGGTCAGAAGATTAAGAGTTTTTAGGCTTAATTTACTCATTAAAGTCTGAATATAAAACACTCACGGGGTAAGGCATATAACCGTTTTATATTTCTCGAGAAACCACCATCTCTCCTTAGGTCGTTAATGTGTGTCAATTACTCTCACCACTCATAGGAGAACAATTCTTTTTCATGATTGGTTGATATTCCCTCATTAAAAAAGACTAACTGATCCTCCCATTTCCCAATTATCAACGGCTACTCTAGACACTCATAACCTACCTAGAAAATAGTACCTTTCAATTTTCTTTTCTATCATTTGAGTATTTAATTTCATTTGTTCCCTACTGTTCTTATTCCCCTATAAATAGTAGGAATTCCTCCTCAAATTTTGGTGGCTACTCTCATCCCCAACCTAAATAGTTACCTTCTTAAAAATTCCTTTTGTATTTCAACAATGTCTTCCATGACTTTTCGAGGAAATGTAGAAGCCCTAGATGTCATCCCAGAAAAATGACCATACCTCGCTCAACTCCAAGACAATGGTTTGGATATTGTGAGGAACATGCATATTCAATCGTGATTCGGTTATTACACCATGTTAAATGGTCCTGTCAACCCTGTTCTTGTAAAAGAATTCTAGAAGTATGCCATGATAAAAGATGACGACAACACTATCAAGTCAGAAGTTTATCGAATTCCCATTTCTATCATTATATCCTCAATAGTGTGAATCACAAAATGTGTCTCCTCCGGAGTCATTGTTAATGACTATCAAACTGATATGGGTAAGGTAGAGAGGTAAATGATTCTTTTTTTATAATTCATCTCCTTATGAACCAAACAATCCTGAAAAACTTTGTCCCTCTGCCAGAACTTGGTTTAGATTCTCTCTGACCAATCTTCATCCTCGTGTAACTGCAAGAAGTGTTATGTCTCATGATGACATAATTTTAGTATTTCTCTTGATGCATCACTTTAGTATCAATCTTCCCAAAACCATCTTAAATTACTTGAAACACTCTGTTGATGTCTCAAGAACTCAGACACAGTCCTACATTCATTACGGAAGGATAATATCTGAGATATTGCTTAAAGAATAACTTTGGGGTTTGTTAAGTAGGCTCAGACTAAAATGTGCAATTACTGAGCAAAGATGTGCTAGAGTAGATCATGTTGAAGATTTTGATGATTAAAGTCTTACTCTACCTTGTTCTTGATTTTGTTTTCCCTGCTTCATGCCTTGATTCTTCTTGTATTCCCCCAATCTAGTAATGATATACTCCTTTTGTCCAAAATGACTTGCTTATCTTATTTTTTAAATGCTTAATCTTATATTATCTTTATGCATTGCCCAACCTAAAAACTCAAATTGCATAGAATAACTGTAATATTTTATTGTGCATTGCCTAATTAGATTCATTATCATGTTGATACACTTTTAAAATGCTTAAATATTCTAAATTTTTGATTATGACAAAAAAGGTGAGAAATAGAAATATGATTTTGATATAAGAATGAAGAACTCGAACAAGTAACCAACTGATATAAAATATGTTTACCACTAACGTTTGTTTGATGTTTAACCGAGGAACTCTTAAAAAGTTCACTAGGCATTATAAGACAAGTTAAGTTGAAAGAACTCTGTTAAAGTTCTTATGAATTGTTCATAATTGAAGTTGTACACTTCGTGAACATTTGTTCAAAATCAGATAGACCAAGTACTGTTCAGAAGTTGAAAACTTTCTGAAAGTTAAAGTTATCTTTATTTTAGTATCATGATGTTCAAAAGATGTAAACTATCTGAGAATATGATATTCAGAATATAAGAATCAGAAGCTGAAAGCAATCCAGACAAAGTCTACATTCAAATATGCTTTTCAGAAGAATTGGGAAAATCAGAAGTCAAAGACAGTCTAAAGATCTGGATAGAAGATCCAATAAGAAGAATCTCTGTCAAGAAAAACTCTGATACTCCAGAAGTATAGTGTTTTGATCTTGAAGAAACGAGATGAAGAAGTTCTGATAACCCTAGAAATGTTATCAGACTCAGAATCAAGCTTTGATTGGTCACAAGATGTTGTCAATCAGACTTATGAATCAAGCCTTGATCAACCATCAAATTATGATAGAAACAAGGTTCTGAGATGAAGGTCTATGTTCTATTCAGACTCTGAAAAATAAGGCTATGATATATCAAGATCTTAATTGGTGATCTATATTGGTAATTGACTTCTGGAAACTGAATCAAGACTCCAAAGATCTTAATCTGACCTATTGAAACTAGGGGGATTTCACCCAGAGGGTTCATAAGTTAGGAACTTTGATTCTTATCTAGTCTAAGATTCAGGGGAAGTTTGTCGTCTGAAGAACAAGTTTTGTTTCTAATAAATAACATGGCTAAGTTATTATAAAATAATTGTTCCGCTACATTTGTTTTGCTGAACAGTAGCATATGCTTCAGAAGACTCTGAAGTTGAGTGACTCTGATACCGTGTCTAACGAAAACAATTTCTGAAGATCTGAAGACAGAGGTTTTGCTGAACAAAGTCCAGATGCTAAAGAATTAGGTTTCTTAAGGCAAAAAAGGAATTATTCCTTCTCTATTTTATGTTTTGAAAATTTTAAAATTTATATTTTGTGAGTCTTAGGATCAGAGTGAGACTCTGAACAAGCATAAATAAAATTTTAGGTTAACACATTCAGGGGGAGCTGTTGTTCCAGACTCTGAATATGTTATGATTGATGATTACCTTATGTAAAATGTTGTATCAAAATAGATGGTTTTGTTATCATAAAAAAGGGGGAGAGTTGTAACACCTCATTTAAAATAATTAAATTTTTGTGTGTATTTTTGTATGCATTGGCTTGGTTAGGGGAATTTAGGCTCGGGGTGAAGGATAATATTGTTAGTTGAATGATGTGGATTAAAACCTTAGTATAAGAATAATGTGATAATAAGTAATAACAGGTGACACAAATAATAATAGTAATAAGATAATTATTATTATGGTGATTATTATTATTATTATTAGGATTATTATTATTAGTGTATATAATATTAATTAATAATATTTGGGGGAGATAATTAAGGAAGAGAAAAACCCTTAATCTGAGGTTAGTGAGGTTTAATGGGATAATAGTTACTTTCACGTAAAAAGAGAGAGAGCTAGAGAAGGAAGAACAAGGGTGCTAGGGCAAGATTCTTTGCCAATTTTCGCAGGAATTCAGACCCAAATTCGAGGTAAGGGGGGAAATGGGTTCATTATAGGTGATTATAACATGAGAGGGTTGTGAGGGTTTCTTCCCCGTGTAGGATTTGATCTGTCTATGTTTGTTTTGTGAATTTTTTGTTATGTTGATATGTTGTTGTGAAAATTACAAGATTTGATGAATTCTTTCATGAATTGTATGAATGATATCATGTTGTGGTTGTTGTTGGTTCTGTAGTATGAACTATGTTATAGATCTGAAATTCTGTAAGTGGTAGAATGACGAAAATTAGATCTAATTAGTGATGATCTTACTAGTAATAATAGGAGGATTGAATATAATGGAATTATAGGTCTAAAAAACTGGTTTAGAGATGAATTTAGGACAAATTTGGACTGTAGAAATAGGATCAAGATTGAAGAATTCAAACTGGTATGAAAAACAGAAGAATTGGGTATCTTCGGTCCATACGTGTAACAAGGAGGTCGTTACCCTTATAGATGGGTGTCATAGAATGTGTAGGCGTATGATACGCAAAAAATCCCACATTTGACATGACCATAAGCCCATACGCGTAACAATACACGTATGAAGCCAGGCCTTACACATAAAAAGATAGGGTAAGTGTATGAGAATTTGAGAGGAAATCTGAGAGAAAAACAAGCTTCTGGTCATACGCGTAATACACAAGGAATTACGCGTATGAGCCCAGGAAATACGTGTATGGATTAGGCCCTACATGTACGAGCAATATGTTGTGCAAAATTTCATCTTTTCACGATTTCTTTCCCGATTTTGCATTTGATTTGACTTCTTTCAGACTATGAGGCCAGTAGGACTTAAGTGATTGCGTATGATAGTAATGATTAGAGAAAGGTAATAACTAGACTTAGGTGGGTTAAGTAAGTCATTAGTTAATAAAGGCTAATTAAATTGTGATTCATGATTCTGTGTTTTGTATTGGATTGTTTGACAGGTGTTGTAATTCCAGTGAGAATTGCAATGAGTATATGACTCACATGTGATCAGGAGGATCGTGTTGTTGGATAATTAATTATGTTTGATTGTGCATTGTTGGTTTTCATGCATTTCATGATGTGTCAGGTGGAGATAACTAGGTGTTAATCCATGATGGATTCCTAGTATTTTCTGGACTCCAATGTGGAGTTGTGGTGGAGATAAGCCATTGCCCAGAGGAATGTATATGACTAATCAGATTCCAATAGGAATCAGGTTCAATGAATGAACTTTATGGATTGTGATGGTACCTTATGCATTGTGTCAGTTTAATGAGTCACATTGCATTTACATATATTTTCTTGGTTGTGATTGGAAATGACGAGTATGCCATGATTATGTATTGTGTGTGATTGGTGTGAGTTACAACTCCTTAGCATGTTTATTTCACCGCTATTATTGAATGTGATTCTCACCCCTTTTCTGTTGTTGTGTTTATGCTCCTTAGTGAATACAGAAAATCAGGTACCTGAGTAGTGCTTGGAATGCATGTTGCTTGATCGAGTCTTAGGAGTCGCTCTGATACGTAACACTGGATTTCGAGATATCTTTACTATGTTTTGTTTTACTTGAATTGTTATGTATCTTTATTTGCTGAACATATGTTGGACCACATATGTTATGTGGATATTTTCTTTTTGAGACCTTAGTGTCGAGAAGTTAATTAATTTCATTATTTTCCGCTGTTTAATTAATCATTGAGAAAATTAATGATTGGAGCGTTTAAGTCTTAATAGTATGTTTAAACGAGGCATGACATCCTACTTGTATGTGAACTCTGATTAATTCCGCAATATTTTAGTATATTTTAAATTGGGAAAGTGGGGTGTTACATGTCATCTCACAAATGAGTGCAAATGCGTGAACCTCGACCTCTTCCTCCATAAGATTTTCAACCTCTAATGCTTATTCCATGAAAATTTTCTTTGGATTTGGGTGCATTATGTTGAGGTTGAATGTTAGGAAATGCTAGTACCTATGATTCATTAAGAGGTAGAATAGCATATCATTCTTGTTGCACAATAAGTGAATAAACTCAACAAATGGTTGGAAGGGGTTCCATTAACATGAGTTGAGAGCTTAGGGTTGAGTATTGGTCATTCAAACCCTTAAGAAATCTAATAACTTGATCACCATCTTTGTAAACACGAATCTTGACAACATCCTGGCATGTGATGTTTCATGAACACTCAAGAATTGGTAAAAAAAAGTATCCAATTCTTGCCATATTTTCTTGAGTTTGGTACAATACGAAGATATAGATGAATCACCTTGTTTTAGGTTACAAATTTCTTCTTAAAGATATGAAATTCTGAATATATCACCTTGGTAAAAACGATCCTTCAATTCATTCGAAATGCTAGCTATCATGTCCATCGATAACATACTTTGAGTAATCTCTGATTCAACTGAATTGTGAAGCCATGACATGATCATAGTGGTGCACCTATCCCAATAAATGGAATCATGATCTTCATCCAGTGGTCAAGGCAGAATGCCATTGATAAAAGGGATATTATTCTTGGATGTTAGAGCCATCATGATGGGTCTTTACCAAGAATGGTAGTTGTTGGATAAATGTAATTATGAAACGAGTACCAACGCTGGATTCTCATTGAGGTGCATGAAGTAAGGGTTAAGAGTATTGGTATAATATCCCTTGTTTCTCACAGGTGGTGGAGAACGACCATTGATGTTGTTTGCAATTGACATGGTGGCCGAAAAAAAGAAACTGATCAGAAATGAGAAGGATTAAAGAAAATAAATGGTGAAAAACAAGGTGGATGAGGTGAGCTAAATGAGTGGAGCGGTGGAGGATTAATCACGGGTCGATGATACCATGTTAAATCTGAAATCAAGCCCATGAAAATCATGCAAAATATAGAAGAGAAACTGAATTTTGATGGAGATGGATGATTGCAAAAGTATATTTTCATATTCTCATCAAACATCAAAGTGAAGCTGCTTACTTATATAACAAGTAAAGCCTAACTAACTAAACTAGTGAACTAACTATATGATAACTAACTAAATGTTAGTTATATTACAGTTACAACAACTTGTGTGTTAGTTATTTTTCAGTCATTTCTCATCATCTTTGATATCCACCACTAATCATGTAACCAACACCATCACTAATTTTGGGAGAAAGGGGGGTTGAACTTAAGACCTATAATATAATCTCATCGATAAGATTTTATATTGTCAAATATAATTACAAAAAATAATTATACATTGGATTAAATATGTTTTACGTCCTTATAAATAACCCATCAATCAATTTTAGTCCCTATAAATTTTTTATTTAAATGGTTCTCATAAATAATTTCGTCACCAATTTTGGTCTCTGCCGTCAACTTCCTCTAAGAAAAGTTGACGTAGCATGCCATGTGACATGCCATGTCACTTAAAGTCAAAATACAAAAAGAAAATAGTTAGATTATGGGGGTTACAAACCTCCCTAAATCAATAAATTCTCTTAGGCATTTCATCAAACAACTTATAAGTGTTCTTATGTCCAACACCGCTAGATCCTGCTCTTGCATTTAATGTAGAAAGTAGACTTCACCTTTCAGTAAAGAATTATATTGATGTTGAAGCATGATATAACCTACAAAGTGACGTTCTTGAAATCCTAGTTATTAGAGTATATATTACCTACACTTTGAATTTGGGGCTTTATGTTTCATTTGTCTTCTGTTTCTGAAGGTTTAATTACAAGGAACTAAATATATACTTTATGGTACATTTGCATGAATGTTGGCTCTCCCTGTATATTTGTCAGCTTCAAGTATTATATCATTTATTAACTAAGATTTCACGAACGTCAATGTGTATGTTATATCAAGCTTCAACATAAATATAATTCCTTTACTGAAAGGTGAACTCTACTTTTTACATTAAATGTAGGAGTATGATCTAATGGTCATGGACATAAGAATGCCCAGAAGCTTTTTGATGAAATGCCTGAGAGAACTTATAGATTTAAGTAGGTTTGTAACACTTATAATCTAACTAGTTTTTTTGTATGCTGATTTTAAGTGACATGGTGTGTCACGAGGCATGTCATGTCAGCTTCCATTAGAGGAAGTTGATAGTGGACATTAAAATTGGTGACGATATTTTTTACTAGAACCATTATTTAAAGAAATTTTTTATAGGGATTAAATATAATTAAAAAAAAAGTCGTACATGGAAAGTACAATTTAGTTTAAAAAATATGACTTTTGTTGAAGTTAAAAAACACTTTAATCAATCTAGAAAAAAGACAATCGTCAATATCTGGTATAATATTCAACAAAAACCAGTATAGTCGCACATAGTTTATATGATTTACCTTGTTTTGGTAAATATTTTTTCAATTTTATTAAATTTATAATTAAATCGATAAAAAATATTTAAAAAATTAATTTTTATTGATATATATATATATATATATATATATATATATATATATATATATATAGAGAGAGAGAGAGAGAGAGAGAGAGAGAGAGAGAGAGAGAGAGAGAGAGAGAGGGAGAGAGAGAGAGAGAGAGAGAATCACATGTTGAATAATTATTAATTATTATATGAGTGAAGATATTCTTACTCCAAGAATAAGTTTAAAAGACTTACTCCAAATCATAACCATTGATTTTCATTAATCTAACGATTTTAATGGATCATTAATTTAATTATTTTTAGAAATATTTTTCTCAAGTAAGACTATTAGATTAATAAAAATCAATGATTATAATTTTGAATAAATCTTTTAAATTTACTCTTGGAATAAGAATATCCTCAATATATATATATATATATATATATATATATATATATATATATATATATATATATATATATATATATATATATATATATATATATATATATAAAATTATGCTAGCAAAAATAAGATTAGAATCGATCCATAATATATTAATTTATTTTTTTATTGGTGTAACAATTTATTGAACCAATGGATACATCAACTACTCATGAAATGAAACATAAATACTCCCATTTTTTATTCAGACAGATTACTTTATTCGCAAAACCACATAGATTTTTTGTAATTGACACTTATTTCATTGTTTTTTCCTCTTCATTCTCGATTTTCATGGCAGCTTCTACAAGCATCCCCACTCCATTCTCAAAGCTACCAACTTTCTCCTTCTCATATGTAGATCCATCAGATTTGGTATCCTCATCCTGAAATTAAATCATATTTAACCTTTAAAAAAATAAAATTGGTGAACATCTTTTTTTTCTAATATTAATAAGAAGAATATTAATTATCATCTGACATATATTTAGTAGAATTTAAATTTGTGTGCGCTTAGATTACTGTCAAATTTTTATCACTGATAGTAAAAATTTAACTTACAGATAAATAGTGAAGGGGTTTTCTCCTGGGAATTCTAACACGAGCAGCAGCCTCCTGCAAATAGTTTCATGTTCGTGAAATATGAATATAACACAACAATAACATAAAAAAAAATTATAAAAATGAATTAAACAGTTCACAATTCACATTCTCTCACCCTGAGCTTTTGCCATTGCTCTTGAGTAATAATTTTGGGTTTCTTGTGACGCCTTTTAAACCTTGGTGGTAGCAATGTTAATCCCATTTTGAATGTGTTTGGATAAACAATCTGGCTTAAAAATTGTTACCCTATAGTGTGGGTGTGTATATATAGTGGTGTGTCATATGTATTTGTATAGTAGTTTGTATTTTTTTAATAAATAAATAAATAATATATTAAGGATGGAAAAACCATGTATATTGTGCTACTTGTTTTTTGTAAACATTCTAGAATTCATTTATTACAAAATTAATAATAAACTTTTATAATATTAGTAGTTATTTCTTATAAAGAGATTGTTAATTGAATGAAATACTAAATATTTGAAAGTATTATAAATAAATAAGAATAGTAATATTAAAAATAATAAAATTTATTTATTGTCTTAATATGTAAAAAAATAGGTAAAATATCATTTTTAGTCCTTTAATTTTACCTCAGGGTCCATTTTAGTTCCTTAATTTTAAAAGAGGTCAAGTTGATCTTTTAATTATTCAAATAACGTCACATTAGTCCTTTCCGTTAGTCCCATTAGTCAAAGTCAATTTAAGTGCACAAGTGGTGAATATGTGTCGCTGATGTGGAAGGTATCACTGATGTGAAAGGTAGCCTACCTTAAAAAAGAAACTAAATGTTTTTTTTTTCTTCAGAAAACACATGCAGAGCAACTGGTGAAGGTATCCTAGTAGAGCCTTTGATGAGTACACCAGCTACGATTGTAGGCGAAAACATTGCTTGAAGGTGAAATAGAAGACACAATTGTTGACTAGAGGTACGCTTGACAAAAAAAATTGCAATTTTTAAATGTTGTGGTTTTAGGGTTTATGAAATCCTTCAGAAATCGATATGTTTTTGTACTTCTATTTTTAGGGAATAGTTTGAAATGGATGAATATTTACATCTAAAACTCCATCACATTGGTGAATTCCTTGATGATTAATTTAATGTGTACAAAGGAGGAGAAGTTGCTGATTTGAAAATAGAGGTTGATAGGTGGAGGTATTTTGAGTTGTTAGGTTGCTTCAAGGAGTTAAGATATAGTGCCATAGAGAAATCATATTACAGGGATCCCACATTTGGGATGAAGGTGTTGGTTGATGACAAAAATGCCTTAGAGAATGTCAATATTTATAGGGTGCATCTTAGTGTTGATGTCTTCTATATTCAACATGCATTGTCTTAGGATGAGTATTATGATGGTCCCCTTAGTGAGATAGAAGTAGATCATAATGACATTGTAGATGAGAGTGAAAAAGTGCTTGCTAAAATGTATGAAGAAGTAATTAATATGGAGTTGAAGGGCGGGGAGTTGAAGGAAAATGAGGCAAGGGAAACTGAGTTGAAGAAAGCTGAGATGAAGGAAACTAAGATTAAGGAAACTAAGGCAAATGAAGTTGAGGAAATTCATGATAATGTGCATAGGGTGGTGAGGTGTATATTGATGTTAGTTATGATGACATTGAGGATGAGTGCTTCAATTTTGATAGTGTGATGAAGGTAGATTTTGATGATGAATAAGATGAGTATAATGAATAATTGGTTGAGAAAGATGAAAGGGCTAATCTATTTGACTATGTAAATTAAGATGATCAAAAGAGGAACAACAAAAAAGGTAAAGAAAAGTGGGAAAAAAATAAGGAAGAATTTAAAGGGAGTGATAATGAGAGTAAAAATCTAGAAAGTGGATGTGAGAGTGATGATAGCAGTGGAGTTAAGAGAGAGAGAGAGAGAGAGAGAGAGAGAGAGAGAGAGAGAGAGAGAGAGAGAGAGAGAGAGAGAGAGAGAGAAAAGTACTCCATGTTCAAGTTATAAAAAGACATGTCCAATTACAAATGGGAAGGAAAAATGTAGTTTACTATCAAAGGTGATTTTAAGGAAGAAATAACCTCATATGCACTCCAATCTGGAAGAAATTTGATGTTCACACACACAGACACACACACACACAGACACACAGAGGGAAAGATAGTTGGCGCGCGCGCACACACACACACGCACACGCACGAGGACGCGCACGCGCGCGCGCGCACACACACACACACACACACACACACACACACACACACACACACACATATATATATATATATATATATATATATATATATATATATATATATATATATATATATATATATATATATATATATATATATATATATATGACAAATTTACCTTTTTGTAAAACAACTAAATTTTTCCCAAATTATTTTTTAAATATCTTAAAATTTATAAATTGATAAAAAAAAGTTAATAATTTTATATAATTACAAAATTATTAACACTACTGAGTAAACAATTTCTGTATTTTTTGAAAAATCATAAATTCTATTATATATGTTAGATAAGAAAAATAAAAATATGTATATGTAAATGAAAAAACCACCCTTACAAGAAAATATATTTAATTTGATAAAAAAAAATAAAATTAGTATTAATATTTTTAAAATATACTAACTATTTTATTTTTTATACTTTCAATTTATTAGGTTTTAATTTTCTATATTATATATAGTTAAATAATTACCCTTATGACAAAATCATACATATTTCTATATTATATATATATATATATATATATATATATATATATATATATATATATATATATATATATATATATATATATATTTAATTGAATATCAAATTAATCTTTATTTATATTTTATCATATTTAGTTTTTTTTTAAATTATATCTTACAGGGGTAAATTTGTAAATTAAATTTTTATTCTATCCTGCTGGATTTTAACCCAGATCATATTCAGGATAAAATTTGAACTAGTGAAGCATTATATGATAAGTTTCAAGATTAACTTATCATAACCTGTTGTGTCATCAAACAATGGATTAGGATAGGATATGATACAAATATCTTATCTTGTCTCTTATCCTGCGTACCAAACGGGCCTTACAGATATAAAGGAAAAGACACAAAAGAAGTGGAATGTAGGGGGTCAACTAGACTAAGGCCATAAGAGCTAGATTTTTAGGTAGAGACATGGTTGATGGTTCTTTCCTAGGGGATTATACTAATATTAATGGAATATGTTGATATGTTACCCAATATTAGAAAGAAAACTGAAGAAAAAAACAAGCACATACACAAACTTGTGGGTTGTCATGTAATTATACACTTCAAAAACTATGTTTGTCATACAAATTTTATCATGTGGAGTATCATTTGTTGACCTAAATTTTTCAGTTTTAGGATGTCAGATGAGCACATCTTTAAAGTGAGGCACCTTGAAAATCCAGCAGATAAGTTTGTAGTTAATTTGAAGGAGCACATATGTTCTTGCTGAAGATGGGAACTCACATGCCTACCTTGTGTTCATGCACTTTCAGCCATGAAGATTAAAAACCATAAGGTTGATGACTATATCCTAGAATATTATAGTAAATCAAGATACATGGAAGTCTACAAACATGTGATTTATCTTATAAATGAATCAAATTTGTAGGTTAGAACAAACTATCCTTATGGGTAGCCACCTAAGTATAAGAAAATGCCTAGAAGGTCAAAAAATAAGAGGAATCTAGAGCATGGAGAGATTAATGGAACTAGTTGCAAAATGAAATAATTGGTTTTATTGTCAAGTGCAGTAGGCGCAAGAAACCATGTCACAATAAACTTACTTGTAAGGTGACAACAATTAGTCAACCACCAGCCACTCAATAAGCATCCACTCAACCAGCTACGAAATAAGCCACTCAAAAAGCATTTACTCAATCATTTTGATCGTACCTGGAGATCAGGATCCTATATGGCTGGCGTCGAGCGTTGTTGAAGGACGGTTGATAAGGAGAGGAGGGGAGGTGTACCTACAAGGCACTCCGATGCTGAAGTAAGACACTGAGCAAATAGTGTGCAAGTACGAGAATTAAGGTTAGAGAATTGAATACCTGGCCCTCTCCTCTGAGAGGGTTTATATACTGTCGTTAGTGGATGATTATTGGTTCAAACCGTTTGGCGCGGATCGCGGAATCCGCATGAATAGGTAACAGTCAAAACTAGCCGTTGGGGGATTTCATCCTTGTTGGTATGGCTTTGGTCGACAAGGACCGTTATTCTTGGCGTTGTGCTCAATGCCGAGCGTGTCATAATGCCACTTTGCTTGGCCCAATTCTGGGAGTTGGGCCTGCCCAGAACAGGAGCCCCCTAGTCGTTGCTCCTGCGGAGGAGCGGTGACTTAGTGATGGTTTCATGTCTAAGGCGTATACAGAGCGTCTGGTATCTTTCGTGCACGGACCAGGGAGTTATCATCGATGACCCACGACAGGAAGGCAGTTGTTTCATCGCTCGACAAAGGGGGGATATGAAATGAAAAGTTGGCGTGTCTGGGAATTTGCGCCTATTTAATGTTCTGACGGCTAGCCTAGGGGCAAGAGTGTAGGTAATCATTGCCTAGGGGTAGGGGTCACGTGTTTCTGCACATGTTCCCTTCCCTATAAATAGGAACCCAAGGCATTCTGTAAGCTTTTTCGTTTCGCCTTCTTCTCCACTGCACTGCTCGTAAGTCAGCCGCTGTTCTCAGCTATCGACCACCGTTTTCATCCGTCAACCACCGCCTTCCAAGCTAACTTCTTCTGCAATGGCCTCCCAAGCTCCATGTACGGATCTTTTTTGCGTTTATATTAGTCATAGGCTTGATATTTAGCAATGCATGTGGCATAAGATAGATATTCCGGTAGTTTAGGCTTAGAATAAGTGGATTAAAGATCTTCCGTCACCGTGCTCGTCGACTACGAACCCTAATTTGTGGTCGACGATGGTCCTGGTCGATTTTGACCTAGGACCTAGCAAGCATCTAGGTTTCGATCGTATCACCGCCGTTGTCGGGTATTGGCCATCGCCTTGAGCGGTGGCTAGCCGAGGGCCATGGCTCGGGATCTTATTCCTGGGTCGATACGCACCCTTTCACTTGTTGAGCGGTGGAAGGGTGGATTTGATATTCTTAATCGAATTCACTGACGCCTTTCCTCTACTTTTTAGGTGAGAATTCACTTATGGACCCGCTCGATATCTCCTCAGAGGAGGTATCCTCGGAAGACTCTGGTTCTTCCGCATCTGTTCCCTCTGACTTCGGAAGCTCGTCGGGAGAATCAAACTCGACCACGATGAGGAAGGAGCCCCTGACTCGGGAGAGACGACAGATTCCCCTCGATGTCCGGAAGACATAATAATCGCCCCCGAAGAATGGGTAGTGGAAGACCTTCTCGATAAGGTGTCGTCATTCTCGAGGCCTCGCGCGGAGCCTTTACCTACTGTTGGCGATCTGGAGGATTGGGTCGTCACCTTCCCGGGGAATGATGACCGGATATTTTCAGATTTCGGTGGCCGCTAGTTTTCAATGTACGAGTACGCGACTTCGGTCCTAGGGGTAACCTTGCCCTTCAGCGACCTAGTTTGTGCTGTGCTCGGGCACTTGGGTGTGGCCCTGTCTCAGCTGCACCCCAACTCTTACGCGTTTTTGAGAGCGTTCGAGGTAACGTGCACCCATTTGGGTGTTGGGGACACGCTTCCCTTGATCTTTCATTTTTTCTCACTGCAGAGCCAAGTAGGGTAGGGGACCGACCGAAAGGGATTTATTTCCTTCAAACAGCGGACCAAGATCTTCAAAGCTCACTCGGAATCTATCCGGGCTTTCAAGACAGATTACTTTTTGATTAAATCGGCGAGCGCGGAAGCCGTGAGGGCACTGAGTTTCTTGGGGATAGATATCGACGAAAATGACGAGCCCAGACTCGACAATCAAGGGCAGGTGATTCCGAGGAGGCTCTGGCTGTTTCCTTTCTCGTGGAGTTATGCTCACTATGGGCGCCCGGTTAGTGAGTTTGTCCAAGTAAGGGATTCCCTTAACGAGGACGATGTGGCCAGCTTCGAGGCTTTTAGGAAGTTGGTAGCTTCTTTTACCCCGACTCCTCTATTGGACGGGGAGGGCAAGATAATGTTGGATCACGACGGGGGAGAGGCTATGGAGCGTCCTTTGATAGACGTCACAGACCTGCTGGCGTGTAACACTGGGCGAGAAGTGTATGAGTTTTTTGGTATTCGTTTTTATTTCTGTTTGTTATTATGTTTTGAAAATTTTGGACGTCCGTGACTAATCTTGTGTGTTCTTTTTTCTTTGTAGGCTCCCTGTCGAACCCCCTTTACAAGATCCAGGAGCGACTGCGTCAACAACAAAAGAAGAGGTCGCGGGTCGTCCAAACCAAGCTGACCGAAACGAGCGGTTCTGGGTCGGGCCCCTTGGTTCAAGGGTCTCCGAGCGCGTCTACTGGCTCGCTCATGAAGAAGCATAAATCTGCAGCGACCGTGGACTTGACGGCCAATGCTCCCCCCAAACCGAAGCATGTGTTGCCGCCTTGCTTTGTGAAGTGAAATTATTTTGAAGGGACGAGCATGGAGGTTGATCGGGAGGATTCTTTGTTTGTTGAGGCAATGGATCGTCCTTCCCGACGTCTGTCTCTGGCTCAGGACGCGAGCGCAGTTATGCGGGTTTTGTCTATGGCCTGGTTGACGGCCGAAGGGAACCCTGGGCAAGAAAGGGAGGTGGCGAAGCTGAAGGAGCTCTTGGCTACTGCCGAGAGAAAGTTGGTTGCGGCCTCTGAAGAAGCTACTGCCTCTGCTAAGGAGCTGACTGGTCGAGGGAATATCATCGCCAAGCTGGAGGTCGACAAGAGGAGGGCCTTGGAGCAGAGAAAAAAGCTGAAGGACGCCTTTTGCCCAAAGGAGGATGAGGATATTAAGACCAAGAGTTTCGTGACTAGGGCCCAGTTCCTTGCTCAGATCGACCAGGACATGGAAGATCTGAACTCTTCGACTGAGCTTAGTTTCCAAAACGTTGTGGACCAGATACGAGCTCTTCATCCTGAGTTGGCTTTGGATACCGGCCGCATCAGCTATCTCTATAAAGTCGAGGATGGCCAGATAATGGTCCCCTCGGACTTGATCGTGGAGGACTCCCAGCCCGGGGTGATTGCTCAGCCTGGCCAATCAGAGGTGCAGCCGCATCAGAACGAAGGTCAACCCGGTGCTTCAAAAGGGGAGGGGAATTAGTTTGGCCTGCGTGCCGTTACCTTGTAATTTATTATGTTTTTCTCGGGGACGTGGTCCCCTTTGTATGCAACTATGAACAAGTCGGCCCTTCGGGGTCGCAACTTTGCAGTAAAATTTTTCGACCTCGATGGTCGTTTATTATTTTACAATGTTTTTTGTTTAACTGTGCGTCCATTGGAGGACTTTTTCCTTTTATGTTTTTATAAACGTTAAGTGTTTGACGTCTTTGTAATGATTAGATGTGATTAGGCAAATACGGGGCGTCTGTTTGTGATCTGTTGGTTTGGGGGACCAACCAGATTTTGGAGTTTGGCTCCTGGTCGGTACCCGGGCCAAGGTAATGACTCGGGCTCCGAGGCTTGAACGTCCCATCGCGAGTTGGGGTTATGCCTGGTCGTGGTACGTAGGTGACGTCAGACTCGTTTGAGTATCCGTCCGTGCAACAGTCATCTCCTTCCCTTGGAAGAAGATCCTGATAAACATGTTATTTTGGGTTGCCGTGCTTGTACCTGGGCATGCAGTTCGTAGTCGGACCTATTGCTCCTCGCTTGAGAGTCGAGCAAGGTGACTCTGTAATTTAACTGTAATATTGCTTGAGCTTCTCGTCGTTCCACGACCGATCAAGTTCTTCCTCGTGCAAATTTTCTAAATAATAGGCTCCGTTTTAGGTCTTTTCCCGGACGCGATATGGGCCCTCCCAATTAGGCGTTAGCTTTCCTTCGCGGGAATCTCTGTGATTTCTTCTTAGAACGAGACTACCCACCTCGAATGTTCATATTATGACTTTAGAATCGTATCGAGCTGCTATTTTCTATTTGAGAGTGGCCTCTCGGAGAGCAGCTTCTGATCGGATTTCTTCGACCAGGTCAAGCTCGTCTCTTAAAGCTTCAGAGTTGATGTCTTGGTCCATTGGGGACTCTATTCGTCTGGATCGGATGTTTATTTCCACAGGAATCACTGCTTCGGTCCCATATGCCAACCGGAACGGGGATTCACCGGTCGTTGAGTGGGGAGTGGTTCTATATGCCCAAAGCACGCTGTGTAACCCCTCGACCCAGTGTTTCTTGTGCTCGTCTAGTCTCTGTTTTAGACCTCTTAGGATTACTCTATTTGCAGCTTCTGCTTGTCCATTAGTTTGGGGATGCTCCACCGAAGCGAAGTGTTGTTTTGTTCCTACTGACGCAATAAATTCTTTAAAATGTCTATCGGTGAATTGGGTACCGTTATCGGTTACAATGGCGAGCGGTACCCCGAGCCGAGCGAGAATGCTCCTCTTGAAGAAACGTAGTATGTTGAGTGCAGTAATTTTGGCTAAGGCCTCAGCTTCTATCCATTTGGTGAAATAATCGACGCCCACAATGAGGTATTTATTTTGGCCGGATCCGACGACGAATGGTCCTAAGATGTCCTTCCCCCACCACGCGAATGGCCACAGGGAAAATAGATATTTTAGCTCGGTAGGGGATGCTACGTGTACGTCTCCGTGTCGTTGGTATTTGTCGCATCTTTTTATGTCCTCTTTCGCGTCGTGCTGGAGTGTCGGCCAATAGTACCCTGCCCGGAGAATCTTTCGGGCTAGCGATCGTCCTCCTGGGTGTTGTGCGTTAATTCCTTCATGGATTTCTCTTAGTACGTGTGGGACGTTCTCTTCCTCTACTTACCTGAGGAGGGGCATAGAGAACCCTCGGCGATACATACGCCCACCGACCAGGGAGTACGAGCACGACCTTCGACGCACGGTGCTGACCGTTTTCGGGTCTGTCGGTAATTCACCCTTGGTCAGGTAGTTAAACACTAGGGTCATCCAGTAGTTGGTGTCGCCTATGAGATTAATGTCTATGTGGATTGAAGATTGTCCAATTCTTGGTCGGGGGAGCACTTTTTGTATAACATATTTTTTGTTTCATTTCCTTTTAGTGCTTACCAACTTGGAAAGGATATCAGCCTGAGTGTTATTCTCTTGCGGGACGTGTTTGACCTCTACGCTTGTGAATCGTTTTAGTTCGTCTTTTACAAGGGCCAGGTATTCAACCATATTGTCATTTTTGGCCTGGAAATCTCCTCGGACTTGGCTAGCGACCAGTTGGGAATCTGTGCAAATTGTGATTTCTTCTGCCTCCAGGTCGGTCGCGAGTCGTATGCCTGCCAGGAAGGCTTCATATTCCGCCTGGTTGTTGGATGTGGGGAAGGATAAAGTTAAAGATACTTCGATGATGCTTCCCTCTTCGTTCTCCAGGATAACTCCAGCTCCACTACCCGCCGGGCCAGATGCTCCGTCTACGAAGATGGTCCATTTGGATAGAGATTTTGGCTCCTGCTTGGTGAAAGTGAGCTCTGCTACAAAGTCAGCTAGTGCTTGAGCTTTAAGAGCTTGTCTCCCTTCGAATTTGATGTCGAATTCGGACAGTTACAACGACCATTTTAGCATTCTCCCGGCCATATCTGGTCGACCGAGTAATTGTCTTATGGGTTGGTCTGTTCTCATGATGATGGTGTGGGCTAAGAAATAATGTCGTAGTCTTCTGGCTGCAAAAAGGAGGGCCAGGGCCACCCTCTCTACCTGGAGGTATCAAAGTTCGGGGCCGTGGAGTGCCTTGCTCGTAAAGTAGATAGGTTTCTGTCCCTCGGGTAGGTCGCGTATGAGGGTTGCGCTTACAGCCTCGTTTGCTACGGCGAGATAGAGGTAAAGCGTCTCCCCTTCTTTGGGCCTGGACAAAACTGGGGGTTTAGATAATGCCCTTTTCAAGTGGGACAAGGCTTGCTCGCAATCCTCCGTCCATTCAAAGGTGGCCTCTTTGCGGAGGAGTTTGTAAAAGGGGAGGGCGTGTTGAGCGGATTTTGCCACAAATCGTGCGAGGGAAGCGAGGACCCCGTTCAACGATTGTATGGATTTTTTAGAATCAGGAGTAGGAAGTTCTGTGAATGCCCGACATTTGTCAGGATTGGCTTCAATACCTCGTTCAGTTAAATAGAATCCGAGGAACTTCCCTGCTCGGACCCCAAACGTGCATTTCTCGGATTGAAACGCATTTTGCATTTCCGGGCTTGATCGAATACCTTTCATAAGTGGGACTCTTGGTCCGTCTCTTTCTGAGACTTGATGATCATGTCGTCCATGTACACCTCAAGCATGTCCCCGATTTCTTCTCGGAATACCTTATTCATCATGCGCTGATATGTCGCGCCCACGTTTTTTAAACCGAAGGGCATAACGTTATTAATAATAGTTGCCTGATTCAGTCATAAAGGCCGTGTATTTTTTGTCGGACACATCCATGGGTATTTGATTGTACCCCGAGTAGGCGTCCATGAAGGACAATAGCTTGAAACAAGAAGAATTGTCGACCAGTTTGTCGATGTTGGGCAAAGGATATGCGTCTTTCGGGCATGCCCGGTTAAGATCAGTATAGTCAACATACATTCTCCATTTTCCACTAGATTTTTTGACAAATACAACATTTGAGAGCCATGTTGTGTACCTGGCCTCAGTTACAAAATTCGCCTCTAGGAGGTCTTTAACAGCAGATTTAGCCGCTCTGATTTTCTCGGTCGACTGCTTCCTCCTATGCTGGGCGACCGCTTTGTGTGTTGGGTCAATGGAGAGGTGATGACAAGCCGTCTCGGGGTCGAGCCCTGGCATTTCCGCGGCGCTCCAAGCGAACAGATCAGCGTTTCCCTTGAGGCATGCTTCTAACTGTCGTTTCGCCAAGTCGGGAAGATGTGCCTCGATCTTGATGCACCGAGCCGGATCATCTCCCAAAGGAATCAGTTCGAATTCTCCGTTTGGAATTGGCCGGGAAAGTGAATCGGTCAACCTTTGAATGCCCTCGTTGTCGTCTGAGAACCTGCAGTCCAACTCGATTGAGTCTACCCGAGGAAGAGCCTTGGATGTTTGTGGAGTATCTGGAGAAGTCAGTGCTGAAGGGTTTGGTTGGTAAGATATCGAGCTCAGACCTCTGGATGCTGCCTCAAAACATCGGCGGGCAGCTTCGACGTCACCGTGCAGCGTAGCGACTTTGCCCGAAGTAGTTTAATACTTCATTTTTAGGTGGATGGTGGATGGAACGGTGATCATCTCGGCCAATGTCGGTCGTCCCAAAATGCATTGGTACAACAACGGGCAATCTATGACCAGGAATTGGACGCGAACAGTTCTGGCGGTTTCGGATGTCCCAAAGGTGACGAAGAGATCGACGTAGCCCCATGGTCGGGAGACTGCTCCGTTGAAACCTTGTAAGTCTCATCCGACGTACGAAGTCAGATGTGTTTCATTCAACTGGAGTGTTGAAAATAATTGGGAGTACATGATGTCGCAGGAGCTACCTTGGTCCACCAGGATTCTCCTTACATCAAAATTTGCCATTCGTGCACGAATGAGTAGTGGAATGCTGGCATTTGGTGCTCCTCCTAAGAGTTCCTCCCGGTAAAAAGCAAGGGGTACTGAGCCTTCTCTTGGGGGGTCCAGGGTCGCACTCTAGGCAGGGCCTTTCGCGATCAGTTGGTCGAATTTCCTCTTTAGGGATCCGACCGTGATTTTGTTAAAACCTCCCCCTGAGATGACCATTGCAGATGGAAAGGTCTCCCACGGGTTGTGGGAGGTAAAATATCCTGGACTCCCCGTGTGATCGGGCAGGAAGAAATCTTCCGGGCGATAGATGCTCAGGGTCACCTGCATGTTCGCATCTGCTGGAATGGGCAGAACCTCTTCGATCTTTTGAGTCTCATGCGCTTCTTGTCGAGGGGTGTCTCTAGATTTGGTAAACTGTTTGAGGTGCCCGTCTTTAATAAGTATCTCGATTGCGTCTTTGAGATGGATGCAGTCTTCGGTATTATGGTCGTGACTCTTGTGGAATCTGCAGTACTTCATCTTGTCCGCGCCCGGTTTGCTAGGCAGCTGCTTCGGAAAGCGTACTCCTGCTTGCCTGAATTCTGAGTTGGCACATTCAGACAAGATCTTTTCCCTAGAGACCAGGAGGGAAGTATATTCATGAAATTGGTCGACGGGTCCTCTGCGCTCCCGCGGTTCATGGGGGCGATCATCCTTTCTTTTGTCTCCTCCCTGACGAGATGTCGAGGGTTCATCGACCCGGTGGGGCTTCGCGTCCTCGCGACGCTGGGCGTCTCGGACGGAGCTAGCCGCCTTCTTTTCCTCATATTGGATGTAAGCTTGGGCTTTCAACAAGAATGCGTCAAGGGTGGCTGGGGTCTCGATGCCAACCGCTCGGTGGAAGTCGGTTGACAGGCGTAGTCCCGTTCCAGCAAGTACTTCTTCATGTCGTCCGTTGTGGATACCTGGACTGCTTCTTTGTTGAACCTCTCGATATAGGTTCGTAGAGGTTCTTCCTTCCCCTGGATGATCGCTTCGAGCGATGCTTCCGTCTTCGGTGTCGTCTAGAGGCGGTGAAATGCCTGGAAAATGTGAGTCTGAGCTGTTTCCAGGAAGTGATGGACTCTGCTTCGAGGCTTTTGTACCACGTCATCACTCCTTTCCTCAGAGTTGTAGGAAAGAGGCGACATTTGATTGCCCCTTGCACCCCTCGGTAGTCGAGCAAAGCATCAATATTCTCGATATGCTCGTCAGGACCTGTGGTCCCATCATATGAGCCTAAGGGTGGAGGTTTTTCTAAACCCCTTGGGAGTTTAGTCGCCATGATTTCCGATGAGAGGGGGCCCCTGGTGTCTTCATCGTCACTGGAATTGAATGAAGGGGACCTGGGCGCGTGCTTCTTTGCTCGCCGGGGTGATGCCGATCTTGATCTGCTCCTTCTTTATTTTCTTGGAGGGGAAGATCGAGGAGGAGATGGGCGGGACCGTTTGTCACTAATAGATTCGTCGATGCGTCCTTTCCTCTTTCTCTTGGGAGGAGAGGGATTACGCCTTCTTTGGTGTCTCGCAGGAGACCTGGGTGGTCGACGAGTATTGTCTTCAAGACAGGCAATCTTCTCACCATGGGCGAGGAGCAACAAATTTTTCTGATTCAGAATTTCAGCCAGCGCTGCAAAATCGGATCCTGAAGGAGTTGGGGGAAGAGGAACTTCCGGGCGACTTTCTAGAGGTTGGTTGCGGTCGGGGGAAGGTGAGGTTGTCTTCCCGTCTGGGTGATCTTGCACGGTTTCTTCGTGCAGAGGTTGATGAACGTTGCTCTCACGTTGTGTGAGGAGCATGCCGTCGTTCGACCGGTTGTCCGGATTGTTGTCTCGAGCAGCCATGGATCTTGGTAAAAACTTTGGTTCTTGAAGATTTTGAGAGAGAAGAACGGGGAAATCAGTTTCCCACAGACGGCGCCACCTGATCGTACCTGGAGATCAGGATCCGATATGGCTGGCGTCGAGCGTTGTTGAAGGACAGTTGATAAGGAGAGGATGGAGGGTGTACCTGCAAGGCACTCTGATGCTGAAGTAAGACACTGAGCAAAGAGTGTGCAAGTACGAGAATTAAGGTCAGAGAATTGAATACCTGGCCCTCTCCTCTGAGAGGGTTTATATACTGTCGTTAGTGGATGATTGTTGGTTCAAACCGTTTGGCGCGGATCGCGGAATCCGCATGAATAGGTAACAATCAAAACTAGCCGTTGGGGGATTTCATCCTGGTCGGTATGGCTTTGGTCGACAAGGACCGTTATTCTTGGCGTTGTGCTCTACGCCGAGCGTGTCATAATGCCACTTTGCTTGGCCCAATTCTGGGAGTTGGGCCTTCCCAGAACACATTTGATCAATCAACTCATGGAAGTGAAAAAAATATAAATGTTAAGAAGGAATTTCAACCAGCTATTGAAACATCTCAGCAATCAACTCATGGAAGAGCAAATAAGCTACCAGTTAGAAGACCATCAACACCATTTGTACCACCGAGACCTACAACTAGATTAGGCGCAGCTGTAAACACCCCAAATTTGCCCTCACCCATTCACACCATGGCTTGTGACCATTTCATATGCATGAACTCAATCATATCATCTCATATTGTATTTTTGATTCACTGCATAGTTCCTAAGTCATCTGCATCTAGGGTTTGTGATCTGAGCAATCCAAGAGCTTCTTGAGCCACTCCAAAGTTCAACAATCACTCCAAAGGGGTCCATGTGTGTTCTTATATCATATCACCTCCTCTCAAAGTCAAGAATGCAAAAGAATCACAAGAACTAGGATTGGTGTGGATGCAGAGCCAAGTTTGACTGCACAGTTGACCTAAAATTAGGGTTTTGGTTTCAGAGGCCATAACTCCAATTTTTTTGGTCATTCTTGTTTCCATTGGTCTCTATATGGTATAGGGAGTATGCATATCAATTTTCATGAAGAAATTCCATGGGGAAGTCATCTGATCAAGAGTTGACTTTTCAGACAAGTCAGTGTAAAATCAGGGCATCTGAGGCCCCCAATGACCCAACCAAGGGGTGATCTTCATCATTTTGAGTGTATATGGTCTTTATTTGATCATGGAAGAAGATTGAAGTTCACAAGAATCAAGAATTTGAAGTTTTTGCAAAGTTGACTTTTTAGGGCATGGTTGACTTTTCAAGAATATGTCATTTTAGGTCATTCTTCAAGCCTTGATTTCTGATCCAAAAATGTTTCAAATGGAAAAACTTTGGTCATGAAAGTTGTAGGATACATTTTTCCCTTTTCAAAAAGTACAAGAACATGATCAAATTCTTCTTGGATCAAAAGTTATGGTGTGACAAAGTCGGCAAAAATCATTGATTTTCAAGATGTGCACTAAATGGAAAATTTGCAAAATCATGTTTCAAGGCAAGTTGTAATTTCTAGTTGGCATCAAACCATTACACAAACATTCTATGTGACATAAAAGTCAGAATTGAACCAAAATGCTCATGTTTCATGGCTTATGGAATGAGAAAATCACATGTGAACCAAAATGAGCCAACTTGCAAAACTCATGATCACACTTCCTACCACTTGCTACATTGGATGCTGAGCTTTGCTAGCCCTTCCCCTCACCCTTGCTGCGCCAGCCCCATGCTTGTACTAGCCTAGAACCAAGCCATACCTCTCTTACACAAAGAGTGGACTTTTGGAAAAAGTGAACTTACCAATCAATAAAGGCCATGTCAAATCATCTGACCTATAGGATTATTTTATACTATCCTTTGGCAAGCAAAACATATCAAGAAGGAAGGCTGAAACAGATCACAATACACCATACACAAACACACCTCATTTTGCAAAAACTCTTCGAATCTGTCCCCACAGGCCTCAAGCACTAAAACTAATTCCACAAACCAACTCACCTTGCTTCATTGAGTAGAAACCAACAAGATTCAAGCCTGAAACCAGCATGAACTGAGCTTCACCATTTCTCATCCTCAAAACCAGAACTCTTCGAATCCCTTTATCCAACCATCAAACACACCATTTTTCTTCACCAACAAGTCAAGCATATCAAAAGGAGTCAAAACCACCCTTCACATTGATCTGAAGCTGCCTATACACAGAGCTCATTTTCTGCTATATCAGATTGTAACCTCTCAAAATAGCTTGCTTAAGCTCATTCCAAGCCTGCCATTAGCATCAGGAGGGTCAATGGAGTAAGTTGGCACCAAGAAGCAGTCCAGAAAGCCCAGAAATTGAAGCTTCCATCTCAGGTATGAACATGAACATTTTCTTCTAAAGCTTGCATTTTAAGTTATAATCTGGTTGCTTATGCTTTGCTGATCATGGGGATGCCTTTAGAATCAAAAATAAGTGAGAAATGAGTTTGTATGATCCCTCTAAAATTTCACCCGTGAAACTTGATCCTTTCGATTAGCTTGATTCCTGGGGTTTAAATGATGTTTGAGCATAGATTCGTGTCCTAGGATGTTAGAGGATCACTTAGGTGTGTTTAATTTGTGGAATAGATGCCTGAATCGTGTTTTAGGGTTTGGATATCGCCGGAGAAGATGACCGGAGCTTCCCTCCGGTCACCTGAATGTGTTTAGCCCTAATCTCAGGTCATTAAGGAGATTTGAATGTGGGGCGTTAGATTGGTTGACTCAGTGGACTTCCCGCGCGCATGGAGGGCCCAGATCCTCTTGCTTTGCCCTAATCCACTTATTTAGATTAATTAATTCATAATTAGGTTAATTAACTCAGATGCAATCCTGGCCACTAGATCTGGCGCCAGTCAACGTATTCAAACCCAGATACAATCCCTGCCTTCCATTCGTTTGACTTTCCATTTATTTTGATTTAATTTCATTTTCTTTTCTTTTTAATTGCATAATTTATTAAAAATAGTAAAAAATGTCTAAAAATTATGAAATTTTTTATCCTGAGTTTCATTAATTTTTATGACACAAAAATATTTTTTATTTTCATTTTTAGCATTAAAAAGTATTTTTAAATATTTAAAAGATTATTTTTAATTGATTAATGAGAATTAATTTATTAAAAATACTTTTAGGTATTTAAAAATCACCAAAAAATTCATGAAATGTCCTAAGACATTTAGAAACATTGTCCAACCTTCAAACCAAATTTCTTTTTTGATCTTGATGCATTTTGAGAATTTTTCATTGAACTAAAATCATTTTTGTGCATTATTTTGATCCAAAGTTCAAAAAATCATTTCTGCCTATCCATGAAGAGTTGGACATTGATTCTTCTTGCATTGCATTTTGTTTAGCATGTAGTTTTTGAGATTAAATGTCCATGATTTGATATTGCATTTTCAAATTGTTTGACATTTCTTTTGTTTGGAAACCCTAAAAACCCTAAAATCTTGTAAAAATCATAACTTGAGATTGGTTAAGAGTTGAGACCTCCCCTTTGGGCATTGGTTTAGTATAGGATTAGGGGTCCTTTGTGTGGCATTTTCCATTTTTTACCTTAGGGTTTGCTTCTGATTTTGGTTTTTGTTTGTTGCATTGATCATAAACCCTAATTTGGGCTTCCATATGCATCCATCTTGCATTCTCTTGCATAACATGACTTGCCATGACATTTCAAGCATCCATTTGATTCATTTGACATCATAAGACATATTGAAATCATGTTTGATCATTACATCATGTATTTGCCTTGTTATATGTCATGTGCACTGCATAACTTTTCATGTGTTTTCATGTTTCCTAACTTGCTTCATTTGCATTCATAAGCTTGTATGACCATTTCCATGTGCTGCCTCATGTTTGTAGCATCTCATAGCATCATTAGCATCATGTATATGCTTCTGGTTTTGTTTATCATCATGTCATTGCATCTCATTTTGCATTGCAGTGCATTCCTTTTCTAACCTTTCAGGTGGTAAGTGACTTTGAGAAGTGAATTTGCCTCCACTTCTCATAACCTTTCTTTTCATCTCTCTTGCATCCATTGCTGCATTTTTATATGTGTTTGAGTTTGAGCTTGCTCATTCCTCTTCTTCTTACTTTCTTTCTTCAAGTGACTTGACTTCTTGAATGAAGCAAGTTGCTTTGCTTCTCTTAATCCTTTCATCTGCTTCCTGGTGGTTCCATTGAAGACTTCTCTTGAAAACCTCACAAACCTTAGGAGCAACCAAGCATGACAATGATTAGGGTTTTGATTAGTCTCCCCTCTTAGTTTTACCTTTGTGTCTCTTTTGAGTCTTCTCTTCTCATCTCATAATCAGGGACTAAACCCTAAAGGCTTTAAGGCTTTGTGATTAAGCTTATGCCTGCATCCTTCTCTTAGGATGGAGTGTATAACTTTAATCCTAAGTGTTAAACCCTTAATGTGTTTAAATCTCTTAATCAATCCACTTAATAATCATCAAGACATCACACTTGTAACTTGGGCCTTGCATTAGGGTTCTAATTCTTCCTTAATTGGTTGAGAAGGACTAACCCTAGTGTTAATGGACAAGTCCCCCTCAAGTTGTCTTACAAACCCTAAAAATCACTTCATCATCATATCATTAAATAAAATCCACTTAATAAAGGCTTGTTTTGTCATGAGTTTAATCCCTAATCATGGATTAAGTTGAGGAGCTTTCCTCAGCTTAAACATTCTCATCTATTATCCTTCTATTAGGATGGTGTAATGAGTCTGTTTAATCCCTGATTATGGCTTAATCTCATTACTCAACACTAAACAAAAACACCAAAAACATTCAAATAATCACAAGTAGGTTAATGATCTTAATCCTGCATCAAAGGTGATTAAGTGTGAGAATCTGACTTCGCACTTAAGGTATTCTCATTACCCCTAATCAGAGGGAAGATGTGATGAGTTTACTAAATCCATTGGTTTAGGCTTAAGCTCATTAACTTATGACAAATCCAAAAGCAATAAAAGACTGAAAACTCAAAAACAAACAATAATCGTCTCCTTCGGGATTCTTTTCTCATCTCATTCACTCACAAACGAGAGCTCGCTTCTTCCGTCTAATGCAAGACAGTTTGCATCTGTGCCAGACAGATCATACACTTGAGCATAGACAAGTAAGCAGTTCACAAGTCAATCCATCTTTCAGTCTCTTTGGGTCGAACTACGGTGTTCTGACTTCCTCATTGCACGAGAGGATACGTAGGCATAACTTAACATTTATCGAACAAAAGTCTCTGTACATTCCCCCTCTTCCAGCATCATTTCTTTAGCCTCATGATCTTGAGCATTTTATTCTCATTCTTACACTGACACTGCATATATACACTTCACACTTCTTTTACACTGACACCTGTACACTTTCTTCCAGCTATGTTACACACAGATTGCACTGACACTACCCCTTTAAAACACAAATCTTTTAAGCGTGGATCCCGTCGAGTACGGCGGACAATCTGGGTGCTAATACCTTCCCAGGTTGTAACCAACCCCCTTTCTCAGTCTCTCTGGTTCGCAAACCGTCTTATCCATATCTTTCTAGGTCTATGCAGCATTGCCTTTCCTCCGGGATAAAAATGCCTAGCTGGTGACTCTATTCATCTCCAGTGAGTTCACGGCTGTGTGTTCTCATTGTCCCTCTCGCCGACCGTTCGCGTCTGTACCTTTATCTGGACTCATTCCCCATTTATCGGGAGCGACAGTTTGGCGACTCTGCTAGGGACCCTTATACTGCAACCAGGGCTTCTGGTTCCTTTTGTGGGTTCCTCCTACCGCTTGTTTGATTTGTGTTTACTGGGGTGTTATGTGCTTATTTGTGTTTGTGTATTTGTATTTATTTTGTACAGTTTTGTTTATTGCTTTCTTTATAGCTTTATGCATATATTATCATATTGCCATACTGTGCTGCTGGCTGGATCTGGTTTTGCTTTGGTGGGTGGGTGTTTCATTGAGAGTTAAGGTCCTATACCTGGGACCTGAGTGACACCTAGGCTAGAGTGAATCATATTCTTTCCCATTCCATCTCGGTCTGGTGCGGGAATATGAAACACGGTTCAGATATGGGTTTCTTCTTGAGAACTCTGTGTTGCAGATTTCCTGCAATGCTAGGGCTATCTGGGAAGCCTGCTAAGTCTGGATGACCTTTAGTTTTGACCTTCAGAAACTGAGGTGAATTAGAGGAGGAACTTTTATGGTTATTGTAAACACTGTGCCTTCGGGTTAGAAGTGTTTACACTTCTCATAACTGATCCAAGTCTGAGGATCCTTGTTTTAGAACACCACCTGTGAGGGGGTTGGGCTGTTTACAGGTTTGCAGGTACCTTGACCTCAGAATACCCTGCTACTTTGATTTGATTAAGAATACTCCATGTTGGAACAGTTCTTGTGATTCTAAACCCTGGACATGTGGCTCTTTATTTGAGCCCCCCCACCTTGGTTACTGGATTTATAGACCTCCATCTGGATTTCTTACACACATGGACCTATATCAGAGCATTTTAGATCCAGCTCAGTCACAGACCCTTGCATATCATTTGCATACATAAACATTGCATCATATTGACATTTGCTTATTTGTGTTTCAGGGTATCCATCTTCATTTGGTTCTGGTTTTGACCCCATCTTCAGTACTGACCTATGTTCATCAGCATTTGCTTCAGCTATCTACTTCAGTTATCTGCACCAGCCAACTAGTGGCTCATTCTTCAGTGTTAGCATCAAGCACCTGTCTCTACTCAGTCTCAGCATCATGGCTCCTAAAAAGAGCAACATCACCTATCACTTTTTCCAGCCAGAGCTATCTGACATCAGGAGAATTCAGACCCTGATCACTCCGGATCACATACCATTGTTCAGGGAACACTATGGGGATATACTTGATATGATTATGGATTTGGACCCTTCACAGAGAAGCCTGATCCACACTTGCATTCAGTTCTATGATCCCCCACTGAGATGCTTCACTTTTCAGGACTTTCAGCTAGGCCCTCTATTAGAAGAATACTCATCATTGGTTGGTTTTCCTATCAGGGGTGGAATCCCTTTCAACCCTGAGATGGTCTTTCCTGGTAATGGAGAAGTAGCAAAGGCTCTGCATTTGGAACCTGTCCTGATCGAGCAGCATATGACTTCTAAAGCTGGAATCCCTGGCTTCCATCTGGATTTCCTGATTTCTCAAGCTACCCTGAAAGCTTCTTTAGGAGAGTGGAAGGCTGTTTGTGCCTTGTTGGCTTTGAGCATATATGGAATTGTGTTGTTTGCAGATGAGCCTAGATTCATTAGCAAGAATGCAATCCATCTGTTCATCTTGAAGAACCCAGTGCCCACTTTATTGGGGGATCTCTACTATTCAGTGCATCAGAGGAATGAAAAGCAGAGGGGAAGATTAGTGAGGTGTTGTGCTCCATTGTTCCATACTTGGCTCCTCAGGCATCTACCCAGGACAGATGCATTTTTGAACCCTCATCAGCAGAGCAACTGGGCTAAGAGACTCACTGCTCTAACTTCAGCCGATATCAGATGGTGCACTCAAGGAACCAAGGGTAGGGACATCATCACCAGCTGTGGGCATTTCCCCAATGTGCCCCTAATAGGAGTTAAGGGTAGTATCAATTACAACCCTCTGCTGTTTAGAAGACAACTGGGCTATGCCCTGGTCCACACTCCCAAGGCACAGGATTTGGTTGAAACTCTTTATTGTGAGAACAAGATTAATCTGGCTATTGTTAGGCAGGCAGCCTGGGCCTGGGATAATGTTCAAACCAAGGGAATAACCATTTTGGGGAAGTGCAATAATGTGGCATCAGCACAATATTATGAATGGTCCCGTGCCAGGGCTCAATTCTCTGGGATGCCCTTTACCATAGAAGATATGCCTGAATCATCTTCAGCACCACCCCCTGCCACTGTCAGTTTGGAGGATTTTGAGAGTTTGAAGGAAAGAAACGAGAAGTTAACTCAAGCTTTGCAGAAGACCCTCCGGGAGAGGAGTGATGGTATGAGGGAGGTTGAGAGATTGGAGAAGTTGAGAGTGGAGCATCTGGTTAAGATTGAGAAGTCTGGGGATTATATCAAGAAGTCTAAAGCTGGAGAACAAATTCTGAAGAATGCTTGCAAAGAAGCCCAGTTCCAGAGAGCAAGGACAGACTTGTATTTGAAGGAGAGTCAGGCTCGGTGGGTCAGGATCACCGAAGCCCGCACTCTGGAGGACAAGAGAGTTCAAGACAAGATGGAGCAACTGGAAGCTAGTGAAAAAGAGCAACAAGAAGCCCTGGCAGCAGCCCAGAGGGAGATATCAGAGCTGAAGATCAAAGCAGGAGTGAAGAGGTCAAAGGACCAAAATCAGCACAAGAAGCTAACAGCAACTGTTGCAACCCGGAATCTCCTCATCAGGAATCTCACGGAGCGTCCGGCTGATCCTGTGACCGAAGCACTTCTCAAGGAAGTTCGTGAGGATGAGTTTGGTCTTGGTGTTTGACCATTTGTTTGTTGTTGCTTTCATTCCATGTACTTTTAATGTATTTCGACCCCTCAGAGGGCTTGTATTTGTAAACAAACTATGTACCATTTTGTTTTTTTTGTAATATATGTATTGGTTTGTTCCATCCGGGTTTCACTTCAAAAGCAACATCAACAGCATCTTCAAGGGTCTGGAAGGGTCAAAACTGAATTCCAAACCGGATACCTTGGGAGCAAATAAGCATAAATGCATTGCATACTAACACTTTTGTTTGTTTTGTAGGTTTTTTGTTTTATTGCCACTAACTCTGTTGTGATGTTCAGGAACTATTTCTCGGCGCCGGGTATTTCCCCTCAACCGTCCGCACCGTTATCCGACCCGTAGCAACCTTCCGGGCATTCAAATGGATCAGATGCAGCAGGACCTTACTGAGGTCAGAAATCAAATGGCAAATGAAAGGCTAGAGATGAGGAATCAAATGACTCAGTTTATGGAAGTGATGAACAACATGGCTCAGAGCCAGGAAAGATTGAGGGCCATGGTGGAAAGGCAGAATCAAGAAGATCCACATATAGGAACTGCCGGCACTAGCAACAATGAAAGGGTCCAACCTCATGTTAACCCCCCTGTATTTGGCCCCCATCTTCATCCAGAGGTCAATATTCCTGCAAATGTTCAAGGGACTGCCACTGCAGCCAGGGTACTTCAAGAAGACCCCCAGGAGGATCAATTCACAGTAATGGGTGTTGGGGAAGAAGCTTATGATAGAAGGCTGGATGAGATAGCTGAGAAGTTAAGGTCCTTAGAGTCTCAAAACTCTTTGGGTTTCGATGTCATGAACATGGGTTTGGTAGACGGGGTCAGGATTCCCCATAAGTTTAAGCCTCCTTGTTTTGAAAAATACAACGGGACTTCATGCCCCCGGACTCATTTACAATCATTTTTGGGGAGGCTGAAGGCCTATACTATGGATGAGAAGCTCTGGATGTTCTATTTTGAAGACAGCTTGACTGGAGCGTCAAGAGAATGGTACTCTCACTTGACAAGGGCAACTATTAGATGCTGGAAGGACCTGGCAGAGGCCTTCATCAGACAGTATCAGTACAACTTAGACATGGCACCCAACAGGACCCTCCTAATGGGAATGTCACAGTCGTCAAGGGAAAGTTTCCGAGAATATGCCCAGAGATGGAGGCAATTGGCTGCTGCTGTTCAACCACCTATGTCTGAAAGGGAAATGGCAGATATGTTCATGAACACCCTTCAGGGAACTTATATTGACAGGCTGGCTGCTTTCTCTTCCACTAGCTTTGCAGATGTTGTCATAGCTGGGGAGAGAATTGAAAGCCTATTGAAGATGGGTAAGATCTCAGACAACGGAGCAAGCTCGTCCAGTAGTACAAGAAAGCCTTTTGCAGGCCCGAGAAGAACTGGCGAGACCAATGCCATCCACACCAACAGGGGCAGGCCCCAATATGTTCACAGATCAGTCGCAGCAGTCACCATTCCTGCTCCAGCTCATCCTCAGCCAGTTTATCAACCTCCGCAACAAAACTATCAGCCACAACCTCAGTACCATCAACAGAATCAGTATCCTCCGAGAAATTACAACAACAGCAACACCAACAACAATAACCAGCAAAGGCCATTCCAACAGAGGCCTTCTCAAGCCAACAGGGTAATCGATCCGATCCCTATGCCATATGCTACATTGCTGCCAGAACTCCTGAAACTCAACCTAGTTGAGCTAAGGACGTTGGCACCTCCAGATCCCAACAGTCTACCCAGGAATTATGACTCCAACGCTAGGTGTGCTTTTCATTCCAACGCACCTGGCCACAGTACAGAAAAGTGCAGAGCCCTGCACATGAAGGTACAAGACCTGGTGGACTCAAAAGCTCTGAATTTCGCACCACCACCCAATGTCAATAAGAACCCCATGCCAAACCACGGTGGTCCCAGAATTAACGCTATTGAAGAAGACAAGCCGTCTTATTTAATAACCAGTGTGGGTCAGATCCGGACACCGTTGGTAGAAATCAAGGCTCAACTCCTCGAATGTCAAATGTTCCCGGGGTGTGAGTTGGGTTGTGCTTACTGCAATATCTCAGTCAATGGGTGCGATAATCTGAGGAATGGCATAGATGGTCTCATTCAGAGTGGCCAACTTCAGATCACCACATCATTTCCAACAAATCCAGCAATCTCATCAGCAACAACTCCAGAACCTCCTACAACTGCAGCAACCATTGTTCCTGACAATTCTTCGGCCTCATCAACAAGTACTTCATCTATTATCTCAACCGATCAGTTACCAACAAATGTTCCTTCTACAACTCCAGCACCACTCCATTTTGAAACTCCTACAACAACAACATCCATCCTTCCACCAATGTCTCCTACAACACCAGCAACAAATCATGAAGATGTCTCAACTGTCACAATATTTTATGATCCTGAAAGCAACTCTGCCTACAATTCAGAAGGTGCTGCTCCCATCAGAGCACCAGTCACAATTTATTACGATCCACAGACTATCACAATTCCTCCCACAGCTGCAGTCAGTCCAGTCACTATCACGGTGCCTGGACCAATACCTTATGAAAGTAGTAACGCCATCCCCTGGCATTACGGCTCTGACCTGTACTGTGAAGGACAAAGAATCACTTTTGAATCATCAACCCCTGCGCCACAAATTGACAATGTGGGAGGAGGCGGAGGCTTCACTCGAAGCGGACGTCTTTTCGCTCCACAAATTCAGAGACCCACTGCCGAAGCAGAAGCTGCTGCTAAGGCAAAAGGAAAAAGCTTGGTGCAGGAAGAGCAGACTGTCAAGGAAGCTTTGAAAACACCCTTCGATCAAGAGGTTGATGAGTTCATGCGAATCATCAAGAAGAGTGATTATAAAATAGTGGATCAGCTTCATCAGACGCCTTCCAAGATCTCAATCCTGTCATTGCTTATGTGCTCCGAAGCCCATCGGAATGCACTACTCAAAGTCCTGCACGCAGCTTACGTGCCTGAAGAGATCACTGTCAATCAGCTGGAAGCTGTAGTTGGGAATGTTAATGCTAGTCATGGACTAGGGTTCACCAATACTGATTTGACAACGGAAGGCCGCAACCATAACAAAGCCTTGCACATAACCATGGAATGCAAAGGTGCTGTCCTTTCTCATGTGCTGGTAGACACGGGGTCATCCCTCAATGTCTTACCTAAAAAGGCCCTGGTGAAGCTAGAATATGACGGATTGGCGTTGAGACCCAGCAACCTGGTGGTGAGAGCCTTTGATGGTTCAAAGAGATCGGTTCTGGGAGAAATTGAATTGCCCATAACGATTGGCCCACAGACCTTCAAAACGACCTTCTACGTGATGGATATACAACCTGCCTACAGCTGTTTATTGGGTAGGCCATGGATTCACGCCGCTGGCGCCGTGACCTCTACCCTTCACCAGAAGTTAAAATACGAGTGGGAGGGTCAAATGGTTACAATCTGTGGAGAAGAGGATATTTTTGTCAGCCACCTGGCTACCTATAAGTATATTGAGATGGATGGGGAGATCCATGAAACAATGAGCCAGGGGTTCGAAGCTTTGAATGTCAATGAAACATCTGCTGTATCTGGTACTTCAATATCATCATACCAACAAGCCCGGAAGGTTGTTGAGGGAGGAAACGCCCAAGGCTGGGGCAAACTGCTATCGGTGGAGAAGAAGGAGGACAGATTTGGGTTGGGTTACAAACCAACTCAACAAGATCAAGAAGAGGTTGCGAAAGAGCCCAACTTTGTGAGCGGGGGGATGCTCACCCCTGATGCTGTCAACTGTCTGGAAGACGAGCTGGAAGAAGAACGCAACCTGGAAAGCTGGATTCGTCCAAAGATCCCGGGGAGCAGTATCTCAAACTGGTCTTCCCAGGAAATTATAAGAGTTACTCATGCAGAGTAATTATTATTTCCTGTATTTTTATAGCATGCATCAAAGTCTTGCATCTTGCCCAAGATGACAAGACTCATTTTGTAATCGGGCCATCTGTACTTTTTGTGCAAACAAGATTAATCAATGAAATATCAGACATCTTTTTGCAAATGAGTCTTTTTCCTTTCGTTCACTGTTTTTCCATTTTTCTTTTTGTACAAAAAATAAATGGCAGTGTTTTCAAAATGACAACTTTATTTCACTTTTCTAAAGCAAGATTAAAATCAAATCACTAAAATGAACAAACTGAACCCTTGCAGAGAGTGTCTTCCAGACAGCACCGACAACGGCACGGCTATGACTTCGTATGACTTTGACAATCCGATCAATCAAGATGACGAAGGGGTTGAAGAAGAATATGAGCTTCCTGAAGAGCTAGCCAGGTTGTTAAGACAGGAGGAAAAGTTTATTACTCCTCACCAGGAGGAGGTTGAAGTGATTAATCTTGGTACAGATGAAGACGTGAAGGAGGTTAAAATCGGGGCCTGCTTACAAGACTCAGTGAAGAGACAACTGATTGATCTGCTTCAAGAGTATGTGGACGTGTTTGCTTGGTCTTACCAAGATATGCCGGGGTTGGATACTGATATTGTCGTGCACAAGATGCCTTTGAGAGAAGAATGCCCGCCAGTTAAACAGAAGCTGCGCCGAACTCGTCCAGACATGGCAATGAAAATCAAGGAAGAGGTACAAAAGCAATGGGACGCCGGGTTCCTTGCTGTGACTAGCTATCCACCATGGGTTGCTAACATAGTACCTGTGCCTAAGAAGGACGGCAAAGTAAGAATGTGTGTTGACTACCGGGATCTGAACAGAGCCAGCCCGAAAGATGATTTCCCTTTACCTCACATTGATGTATTGGTGGATAATACGGCTCAGTTCTCAGTATTCTCCTTCATGGATGGATTTTCAGGATACAATCAGATTAAGATGTCACCTGAAGACATGGAGAAGACAACCTTCATCACACCCTGGGGCACGTTCTGTTACAAGGTGATGCCATTCGGATTGAAGAATGCTGGTGCAACATATCAACGGGCTATGGTGACATTATTCCACGATATGATCCATAAAGAAATTGAATGTTATGTGGATGACATGATTGCCAAGTCCCTCACTGAAGAAGACCACCTGGTAAATCTTCTAAAGCTATTCAAGCGTCTGAGGAAGTACCAACTAAAGTTGAACCCCAACAAGTGCACATTCGGGGTGCGATCTGGTAAGCTGCTGGGTTTTATTGTGAGCGAGAAAGGGATTGAAGTTGACCCTGATAAAGTCAAAGCCATTCAAGAAATGCCTGCACCGAAGTCAGAAAAAGAAATTCGAGGGTTTCTAGGAAGATTGAACTACATCTCAAGGTTCATATCTCACCTTACAGCAACCTGTGAACCTTTGTTCAAATTGTTGAGAAAAGAACAAACGGTCAGGTGGAACGAAGACTGTCAGAAGGCTTTTGACAAGATCAAAGAGTAATTGCAAGAACCTCCAATCCTTATGCCTCCAGTCGAAGGAAGACCTCTGATAATGTACTTGACAGTATTAGAAGAGTCGATGGAGTGTGTGTTGGGCCAGCATGACGAGTCTGGTCGAAAAGAGTATGCAATATACTACCTAAGCAAAAAGTTTACCGACTGTGAACAACGTTATTCACTGCTCGAGAAAACTTGCTGTGCTTTAGCGTGGGCTGCTCGCCGACTGAGACAGTATATGTTGACCCACACTACTTTGTTGATCTCAAAGATGGACCCAGTCAAGTACATTTTCGAGAAGCCAGCTCTTACCGGATGGGTTGCAAGATGGCAAATGATCCTCACAGAGTATGACATCCAATACACATCTCAAAAAGCCATCAAGGGCAGTATGTTGTCTGAATATCTTGCTGAGCAACCCATTGATGATTACCAGCCTATGAGATTTGACTTCCCTGATGAAGACATCATGTTCATAAAATCAAAAGATCATGAAGAGCCTGTTCACACTGAAGGGCCTGACCCGGAAGAAGAATGGACTATGATGTTTGATGGGGCTGTTAACATGAACGGTCGTGGCGTTGGTGCGGTACTCATTACACCTAAAGGAGTTCACATGCCTTTCTCGGCAAAACTAACTTTCAACTGCACTAACAACGAAGCTGAATACGAAGCTTGCATTATGGGTCTTGAGGAAGCCATTGACCTCAGGATCAAGACATTGACTGTATTCGGAGATTCAGCTTTGGTAATCAATCAAACCAACGGCAAGTGGTACACACACCAGGATCATCTGATACCTTACAGGGATTATACAAGGAGGTTATTGACTTTCTTCACAACAGTCAGGCTTGAGTATATCCCTCGGGACGAGAATCAGTTTGCAGATGCTCTGGCTACCATTTCATCCATGATCAAAGTTCAGGCTGCCAACTTTGTACCTCAGATTTCAGTGTCCAGACTTGACAGACCAGCATATGTGTTCGCAGCGGATGTTGTCAAAGATGATAAGCCTTGGTTTCACGACATTAAGTGCTTCTTGGAGGATCAAACATACCCACCTGGGGCATCTTCCAATGATAAGAAGACTTTGAGGAGGCTTGCTGGCAGTTTCTTCCTGAACACTGATGGGTCTTTATACAAAAGTAACTTTGATATGGTACTCCTCAGATGTGTTGATAAGACAGAAGCAGATTTGTTGATGCATGAAGTGCATGAAGGATCCTTTGGCACCCATGCCGGAGGGCATGCCATGGCTAAGAAATTGTTAAGATCAGGGTATTTTTGGATCACCATGGATGCAGATTGTTGCGCCTACGCCAGAAAATGCCATAAATGCCAGATTTATGCAGATAAGGTGCATGTGCCTCCCAATCCTCTGAACATCATGTCTTCACCATGGCCCTTTGCCATGTGGGGCATTGATATGATTGGCAAGATAGAACCGACTGCTTCGAACGGCCACAGATTCATCCTGGTTGCCATTGATTATTTCACCAAGTGGGTCGAAGCAGCTTCCTATGCCAATGTTACAAGACAAGTGGTAGCCAGATTTCTGAAAAGAGATATCATCTGTCGGTATGGAGTGCCCGAGCGAATCATTACTGACAATGGTTCCAACTTGAATAATAAAATGATGGCAGAGCTGTGCCGGGACTTCAAGATCCAACACCACAATTCTTCTCCTTACAGGCCAAAGATGAATGGCGCTGTTGAGGCAGCCAATAAGAATATCAAGAAGATTGTGCAGAAGATGGTAGTCACTTACAAAGACTGGCATGAAATGCTACCATTTGCCTTGCATGGGTACCGCACGTCAATCAGAACATCCACTGGGGCAACACCGTATCAGCTTGTGTATGGTATGGAGGCAGTCCTACCTGTTGAAGTTGAATTACCCTCCTTACGGGTACTGATGGATGTTAAACTGAGTGAAGCAGAATGGGTCAGATCCCGATACGAACAACTGAGTCTGATTGAAGAGAAGAGATTGGCTGCAATCTGCCATGGGCAGCTATATCAGAAAAGGATGAAGAAAGCCTTCGATCAGAAAGTCAGGCACCGAGAGTACCAAGTAGGAGATCTCGTGCTGAAAAGAATCCTCCCTCCTCATACAGACCACAGGGGCAAATGGACCCCAAACTATGAAGGACCATTTGTGGTAAAGAAAGTTTTCTCCGGTGGAGCACTGATGCTCATCACCATGGATGGTGAAGATTTCCCGTCCCTTGTGAATTCAGATGCAGTTAAAAAATACTTCGCATAAAAATGACCCGCTGGACACAAAAACAGAATGTAAGTCCAGGCAAAAATAGGGCATCCCGGCGAGTCAAAAACAGAATAAAAGACTCGGGCAAAAATAAGGGAAAATAAATGAAAAAATGTACACCCGCTGAGTTGAAAAGCCGCATTGGACAACTCAGGCAAAAATGGGTATCCCGATGGATTGAAAACCCGAAAGGGCGATCCATGCAAAATAAGGGAATAAGCGGACAACTGCATTCTGAATTCGTCTGTATCACTTACAACTTGTTAAGCTTCGAGGATCAAGCTTCAATCAGAATCAACATTCTTCAGAAAGCAATATGAGAAGAACGACAAAAGTCATACGAGTCATAGTGAAGAGGAAGCTCCTCAAAGCGTCATCAACACTGCCAGTTGTTGTTTATCAAGTTGTAACAATCTCCTCATTTCAGGAGATATGTTCCTTTGACTGTATCTCGCCGATTCAGGGCATATGAATTAATAAAATCAGATTTTCAGTCATGTCTCGTTTTGTACATTTTATTTGCAAAAATGTCTGATGTCTTAAAGAAAAAAACTGATTGCATAAGAATACAGATGCCTGTCTTCAAATAAAAACATGCTTGCAGGAAATATGCTTACTCTCAGAAGTATCTAAACTCCTATGACGGAATCCAGTAAGGATACCTCGGGATTATCTTGTGCGTTTCTCTATCTCTTTCAGGATTGCAGGTATCCAAAACGCAACTTGGGGCATGTAAGCTTCATCCCAGCAAGCTGACAAATCAACACTCAACTTTAGCACCCGAAGTGCTCTCTCCCCAGCTGAGTTGCCTCCCATGACTTCCCCCCGGTTGAGTTGGCCACTTATTACTTATCCCCATCAGAAGGGGCAGATATCACAGGAGATGCCCATATCCCCGGCTGAGTCAAGAAACTACCATAACAGAATTTCTAGGGAGGTCTTTCAGTGATTCCTCTCTTTCTCCCCAGCCGAGTTGCCATCGCACCCTCAGCCGAGTATGGAAGTCAGAGAGCCATTTCCCCACAGAGTTCCAGCCTCTATCCGGAAGAGCAGCGCATAGAAGATCACAACAGAGTGAAGAAAGCTTCTACAACCCCAGCTGGGTCTTTCATTTATTAGGACAGGTCTATCAGTGACCCGTATCCCTAAGCAGATATCATATCATCAGATCTACCAGTGATCTCCTCCCCAGCTGGGATGTCTACTTCAAACAGATCGATCGAAGATCTTCGCAGCAACGGGACCCGGATCCCGGTTTGGTATCTTTGCATGATCATAGCATTCGCATCATATTCACCCACAAAGCGTAGCAGTCCGTTTAATACGGAGCATTACGGCAAAAATCAAACATATAGCATAATCATAAGCCATGTTTTGAATCAAACACTTGTGAATAATAACCATTCATCAAAATGCAGAATACTTTCCCCAAAACCCCCACCAGGGTCCCCAGCAAAAGCAGCTGCCTATCAAATCACAAACACCAGTATATACTCATTTTGGACACCCGTCCGTGTCATCACTTCCCCAGTAAAGTCACCTAAACACTCTTTACGAACAAGATCACCCATATTACAGATACTTCCTGACACCCGTCCGTGTCAAATCACCAGCAGAAAGCCAAAGACATCCTCTTTGCACTCACATTTACCTATATACACTTTCTCGACACCCGTCCGTGTCATATCCCCAGCGCAGTCGCTTACACTTTTGCAACCCACGTACTTGTTGATATTATTATACTTTTCTCTCTTGACACTCGTCCGTGTCACTCTCCCCAGCAGATAAACACTCATCTATACAATGCTCATACTCGTTACTCATGATACATCCATACAGATACTCGTCCGTATCTTGTATATACCATTCATATCCCCACAGATTCGGCACTAGTCCTTGTTCTTTGTTAACCAGTTGGTACTCGTCCGTACCATCATCTCAGAACATGCGTCAAGCGTTTGTTTCTACGTGATACTCGTCCGTATCATAGTCGTAAGGATGCTTGTCCGCATCTTTAATCCATACACTTTGTCAAACACTTTTGTCCTTTTGAATATAGACACTCGTCTGCGTCTACTATTCCCCAGAAAAATCCTCTCAGATTCAACACTCGTCCGTGTTCTCTGTTAACCAGTTGATACTCGTCCGTATCATCATCTTTGAACACGCGTCAGTATTTGTTTCTACCCGACACTCGTCCGTATCGTAGTCTTAGGGATGCTCGTCCGCATCTTTAATCTATACACAATACCAAACACTTATACCTTTTGTTTCTTGGATATAAACACTCGTCCGTGTTTACTACTCCCCATTAGATCGCCAACAAAGCAAGTTTTCTCTTTTATCTGACACTCGTCCTGTGTCATGATAAACCCTGAGAGCAGCCGTACCCTGCTAGGTGGTCGTCCTCCACCTCTCGATGGTCGTCCTCCATCATGCTCATCCGATGGCCGTCCCCATCGTTGATTTTTAGCAGCCGTCCCCTGCTAGGTGGTCGCCCTCCACCTTTTGATGATCGTCCTTCATCATTTTTATCCAATGGCCGTCCCCATTGTTGATTTTGGTTATCTGGAATTCGTCCTATGTCATGATAAACCCTGAGAGCAGCCGTCCCCTGCTAGGTGGTCGTCCTCCACCTCTTGATGGCCGTCCTCCATCATGCTCGTCCGATGGCCGTCCCCATCGTTGACCTTTTATCCGATGGTCGTCCCCATCGTTGATATTTTCGGCAGCCGTACCCTGCCAGGTGGTCGTCCTCCACCTTTGATGGCCGTCCCCATCATAATTCCTTTATTCCCCAACAGAGCAGCCGTCCCCTGCTAGGTGGTCGTCCTCCACCTTTGATGGCCGTACCCCATCATCTGTTTATTTCGGTTATTCCTTAACCCGATGGCCATCCCCGTCGTAGTCCCTTTTCTTTTTTAGCCCAATGGCCGTCCCCATCGTTGGTTATTTTGCTTTATGAACTTGATGGCCGTCCCTGTCATGTTTCATTAATTCCCAGAGAATCTTACTTTATCTTGATGGCCGTCCCCATCATAATTTTATTTTTCCCAGCTAGTCGGCCGTCCCCGTCTTAGCTCTACCTCTTATCCCCAGCATGTCGACACCCGTCGTTGCTATTTACCCAGCAGTCGTCCTCTGCTCGATGGTCGTCCTCCGTCGCCCACACTTTACAATATACTTTATTTTCCTTATATCCCTTTTCTTCTTCATTCTGTGAGTGCAAATTTTGGACTGTCTTGGGTATTCAACCACAAGTTATCTTGTTTGCCTGCTAAGCCGTCGCTTACATCCTGCACAGCTAACTCATGTTTGAATAGGGGCAGCTGTAAACACCCCAAATTTGCCCTCACCCATTCACACCATGGCTTGTGACCATTTCATATGCATGAACTCAATCATATCATCTCATATTGTATTTTTGATTCACTGCATAGTTCCTAAGTCATCTGCATCTAGGGTTTGTGATCTGAGCGATCCAAGAGCTTCTTGAGCCACTCCAAAGGTCAACAATCACTCCAAAGGGGTCCATGTGTGTTCTTATATCATATCACCTCCTCTCAAAGTCAAGAATGCAAAAGAATCACAAGAACTGGGATTGGTGTGGATGCAGAGCCAAGTTTGACTGCACAGTTGACCTAAAATTAGGGTTTTGGTTTCAGAGGCCATAACTCCAATTTTTTTGGTCATTCTTGTTTCCATTGGTCTCTATATGGTATAGGGAGTATGCATATCAATTTTCATGAAGAAATTCCATGGGGAAGTCATCTGATCAAGAGTTGACTTTTCAGACAAGTCAGTGTAAAATCAGGGCATCTGAGGCCCCCAATGACCCAACCAAGGGGTGATCTTCATCATTTTGAGTGTATATGGTCTTTATTTGATCATGGAAGAAGATTGAAGTTCACAAGAATCAAGAATTTGAAGTTTTTGCAAAGTTGACTTTTTAGGGCATGGTTGACTTTTCAAGAATATGTCATTTTAGGTCATTCTTCAAGCCTTGATTTCTGATCCAAAAATGTTTCAAATGGAAAAACTTTGGTCATGAAAGTTGTAGGATACATTTTTCCCTTTTCAAAAAGTACAAGAACATGATCAAATTCTTCTTGGATCAAAAGTTATGGTGTGACAAAGTCGGCAAAAATCATTGATTTTCAAGATGTGCACTAAATGGAAAATTTGCAAAATCATGTTTCAAGGCAAGTTGTAATTTCTAGTTGGAATCAAACCATTACACAAACATTCTATGTGACATAAAAGTCAGAATTGAACCAAAATGCTCATGTTTCATGGCTTATGGAATGAGAAAATCACATGTGAACCAAAATGAGCCAACTTGCAAAACTCATGATCACACTTCCTACCACTTGCTACATTGGATGCTGAGCTTTGCTAGCCCTTCCCCTCACCCTTGCTGCGCCAGCCCCATGCTTTTACTAGCCTAGAACCAAGCCATACCTCTCTTACACAAAGAGTGGACTTTTGGCAAAAGTGAACTTACCAATCAATAAAGGCCATGTCAAATCATCTGACCTATAGGATTATTTTATACTATCCTTTGGCAAGCAAAACATATCAAGAAGGAAGGCTGAAACAGATCACAATACACCATACACAAACACACCTCATTTTGCAAAAACTCTTCGAATCTGTCCCCACAGGCCTCAAGCACTAAAACTAATTCCACAAACCAACTCACCTTGCTTCATTGAGTAGAAACCAACAAGATTCAAGCCTGAAACCAGCATGAACTGAGCTTCACCATTTCTCATCCTCAAAACCAGAACTCTTCGAATCCCTTTATCCAACCATCAAACACACCATTTTTCTTCACCAACAAGTCAAGCATATCAAAAGGAGTCAAAACCACCCTTCACATTGATCTGAAGCTGCCTATACACAGAGCTCATTTTCTGCTATATCAGATTGTAACCTCTCAAAATAGCTTGCTTAAGCTCATTCCAAGCCTGCCATTAGCATCAAGAGGGTCAATGGAGTAAGTTGGCACCAAGAAGCAGTCCAGAAAGCCCAGAAATTGAAGCTTCCATCTCAGGTATGAACATGAACATTTTCTTCTAAAGCTTGCATTTTAAGTTATAATCTGGTTGCTTATGCTTTGCTGATCATGGGGATGCCTTTAGAATCAAAAATAAGTGAGAAATGAGTTTGTATGATCCCTCTGAAATTTCACCCGTGAAACTTGATCCTTTCGATTAGCTTGATTCCTGGGGTTTAAATGATGTTTGAGCATAGATTCGTGTCCTAGGATGTTAGAGGATCACTTAGGTGTGTTTAATTTGTGGAATAGATGCCTGAATCGTGTTTTAGGGTTTGGATACCGCCGGAGAAGATGACCGGAGCTTCCCTCCGGTCACCTGAATGTGTTTAGCCCTAATCTCAGGTCATTAAGGAGATTTGAATGTGGGGCGTTAGATTGGTTGACTCAGTGGACTTCCCGCGCGCATGGAGGGCCCAGATCCTCTTGCTTTGCCCTAATCCACTTATTTAGATTAATTAATTCATAATTAGGTTAATTAACTCAGATGCAATCCTGGCCACTAGATCTGGCGCCAGTCAACGTATTCAAACCCAAATTCAATCCCTGCCTTCCATTCGTTTGACTTTCCATTTATTTTGATTTAATTTAATTTTCTTTTCTTTTTATTTGCATAATTTATTAAAAATAGTAAAAAATGTCTAAAAATTATGAAATTTTTTATCCTGAGTTTCATTAATTTTTATGACACAAAAATATTTTTTATTTTCATTTTTAGCATTAAAAAGTATTTTTAAATATTTAAAAGATTATTTTTAATTGATTAATGAGAATTAATTTATTAAAAATACTTTTAGGTATTTAAAAATCACCAAAAAATTCATGAAATGTCCTAAGACATTTAGAAACATTGTCCAACCTTCAAACCAAATTTCTTTTTTGATCTTGATGCATTTTGAGAATTTTTCATTGAATTAAAATCATTTTTGTGCATTATTTTGATCCAAAGTTCAAAAAATCATTTCTGCCTATCCATGAAGAGTTGGACATTGATTCTTCTTGCATTGCATTTTGTTTAGCATGTAGTTTTTGAGATTAAATGGCCATGATTTGATCTTGCATTTTCAAATTGTTTGACATTTCTTTTGTTTGGAAACCCTAAAAACCCTAAAATCTTGTAAAAATCATAACTTGAGATTGGTTAAGAGTTGAGACCTCCCCTTTGGGCATTGGTTTAGTATAGGATTAGGGGTCCTTTGTGTGGCATTTTCCATTTTTTACCTTAGGGTTTGCTTCTGATTTTGGTTTTTGTTTGTTGCATTGATCATAAACCCTAATTTGGGCTTCCATATGCATCCATCTTGCATTCTCTTGCATAACATGACTTGCCATGACATTTCAAGCATCCATTTGATTCATTTGACATCATAAGACATATTGAAAGCATGTTTGATCATTACATCATGTATTTGCCTTGTTATATGTCATGTGCACTGCATAACTTTTCATGTGTTTTCATGTTTCCTAACTTGCTTCATTTGCATTCATAAGCTTGTATGACCATTTCCATGTGCTGCCTCATGTTTGTAGCATCTCATAGCATCATTAGAATCATGTATATGCTTCTGGTTTTGTTTATCATCATGTCATTGCATCTCATTTTGCATTGCAGTGCATTCCTTTTCTAACCTTTCAGGTGGTAAGTGACTTTGAGAAGTGAATTTGCCTCCACTTCTCATAACCTTTCTTTTCATCTCTCTTGCATCCATTGCTGCATTTTTATATGTGTTTGAGTTTGAGCTTGCTCATTCCTCTTCTTCTTACTTTCTTTCTTCAAGTGACTTGACTTCTTGAATGAAGCAAGTTGCTTTGCTTCTCTTAATCCTTTCATCTGCTTCCTGGTGGTTCCATTGAAGACTTCTCTTGAAAACCTCACAAACCTTAGGAGCAACCAAGCATGACAATGATTAGGGTTTTGATTAGTCTCCCCTCTTAGTTTTACCTTTGTGTCTCTTTTGAGTCTTCTCTTCTCATCTCATAATCAGGGACTAAACCCTAAAGGCTTTAAGGCTTTGTGATTAAGCTTATGCCTGCATCCTTCTCTTAGGATGGAGTGTATAACTTTAATCCTAAGTGTTAAACCCTTAATGTGTTTAAATCTCTTAATCAATCCACTTAATAATCATCAAGACATCACACTTGTAACTTGGGCCTTGCATTAGGGTTCTAATTCTTCCTTAATTGGTTGAGAAGGACTAACCCTAGTGTTAATGGACAAGTCCCCCTCAAGTTGTCTTACAAACCCTAAAAATCACTTCATCATCATATCATTAAATAAAATCCACTTAATAAAGGCTTGTTTTGTCATGAGTTTAATCCCTAATCATGGATTAAGTTGAGGAGCTTTCCTCAGCTTAAACATTCTCATCTATTATCCTTCTATTAGGATGGTGTAATGAGTCTGTTTAATCCCTGATTATGGCTTAATCTCATTACTCAACACTAAACAAAAACACCAAAAACATTCAAATAATCACAAGTAGGTTAATGATCTTAATCCTGCATCAAAGGTGATTAAGTGTGAGAATCTGACTTCGCACTTAAGGTATTCTCATTACCCCTAATCAGAGGGAAGATGTGATGAGTTTACTAAATCCATTGGTTTAGGCTTAAGCTCATTAACTTATGACAAATCCAAAAGCAATAAAAGACTGAAAACTCAAAAACAAACAATAATCGTCTCCTTCGGGATTCTTTTCTCATCTCATTCACTCACAAACGAGAGCTCGCTTCTTCCGTCTAATGCAAGACAGTTTGCATCTGTGCCAGACAGATCATACACTTGAGCATAGACAAGTAAGCAGTTCACAAGTCAATCCATCTTTCAGTCTCTTTGGGTCGAACTACGGTGTTCTGACTTCCTCATTGCACGAGAGGATACGTAGGCATAACTTAACATTTATCGAACAAAAGTCTCTGTACATTCCCCCTCTTCCAGCATCATTTCTTTAGCCTCATGATCTTGAGCATTTTATTCTCATTCTTACACTGACACTGCATATATACACTTCACACTTCTTTTACACTGACACCTGTACACTTTCTTCCAGCTATGTTACACACAGATTGCACTGACACTACCCCTTTAAAACACAAATCTTTTAAGCGTGGATCCCGTCGAGTACGGCGGACAATCTGGGTGCTAATACCTTCCCAGGTTGTAACCAACCCCCTTTCTCAGTCTCTCTGGTTCGCAAACCGTCTTATCCATATCTTTCTAGGTCTATGCAGCATTGCCTTTCCTCCGGGATAAAAATGCCTAGCTGGCGACTCTATTCATCTCCAGTGAGTTCACGGCTGTGTGTTCTCATTGTCCCTCTCGCCGACCGTTCGCGTCTGTACCTTTATCTGGACTCATTCCCCATTTATCGGGAGCAACAGTTTGGCGACTCTGCTAGGGACCCTTATACTGCAACCAGGGCTTCTGGTTCCTTTTGTGGGTTCCTCCTACCGCTTGTTTGATTTGTGTTTACTGGGGTGTTATGTGCTTATTTGTGTTTGTGTATTTGTATTTATTTTGTACAGTTTTGTTTATTGCTTTCTTTATAGCTTTATGCATATATTATCATATTGCCATACTGTGCTGCTGGCTGGATCTGGTTTTGCTTTGGTGGGTGGGTGTTTCATTGAGAGTTAAGGTCATATACCTGGGACCTAAGTGACACCTAGGCTAGAGTGAATCATATTCTTTCCCATTCCATCTCGGTCTGGTGCGGGAATATGAAACACGGTTCAGATATGGGTTTCTTCTTGAGAACTCTGTGTTGCAGATTTCCTGCAATGCTAGGGCTATCTGGGAAGCCTGCTAAGTCTGGATGACCTTTAGTTTTGACCTTCAGAAACTGAGGTGAATTAGAGGAGGAACTTTTATGGTTATTGTAAACACTGTGCCTCCGGGTTAGAAGTGTTTACACTTCTCATAACTGATCCAAGTCTGAGGATCCTTGTTTTAGAACACCACCTGTGAGGGGGTTGGGCTGTTTACAGGTTTGCAGGTACCTTGACCTCAGAATACCCTGCTACTTTGATTTGATTAAGAATACTCCATGTTGGAACAATTCTTGTGATTCTAAACCCTGGACATGTGGCTCTTTATTTGAGCCCCCCCACCTTGGTTACTGGATTTATAGACCTCCATCTGGATTTCTTACACACATGGACCTATATCAGAGCATTTTAGATCCAGCTCAGTCACAGACCCTTGCATATCATTTGCATACATAAACATTGCATCATATTGACATTTGCTTATTTGTGTTTCAGGGTATCCATCTTCATTTGGTTCTGGTTTTGACCCCATCTTCAGTACTGACCTATGTTCATCAGCATTTGCTTCAGCTATCTACTTCAGTTATCTGCACCAGCCAACTAGTGGCTCATTCTTCAGTGTTAGCATCAAGCACCTGTCTCTACTCAGTCTCAGCATCATGGCTCCTAAAAAGAGCAACATCACCTATCACTTTTTCCAGCCAGAGCTATCTGACATCAGGAGAATTCAGACCCTGATCACTCCGGATCACATACCATTGTTCAGGGAACACTATGGGGATATACTTGATATGATTATGGATCTGGACCCTTCACAGAGAAGCCTGATCCACACTTGCATTCAGTTCTATGATCCCCCACTGAGATGCTTCACTTTTCAGGACTTTCAGCTAGGCCCTCTATTAGAAGAATACTCATCATTGGTTGGTTTGCCTATCAGGGGTGGAATCCCTTTCAACCCTGAGATGGTCTTTCCTGGTAATGGAGAAGTAGCAAAGGCTCTGCATTTGGAACCTGTCCTGATCGAGCAGCATATGACTTCTAAAGCTGGAATCCCTGGCTTCCATCTGGATTTCCTGATTTCTCAAGCTACCCTGAAAGCTTCTTTAGGAGAGTGGAAGGCTGTTTGTGCCTTGTTGGCTTTGAGCATATATGGAATTGTGTTGTTTGCAGATGAGCCTAGATTCATTAGCAAGAATGCAATCCATCTGTTCATCTTGAAGAACCCAGTGCCCACTTTATTGGGGGATCTCTACTATTCAGTGCATCAGAGGAATGAAAAGCAGAGGGGAAGATTAGTGAGGTGTTGTGCTCCATTGTTCCATACTTGGCACCTCAGGCATCTACCCAGGACAGATGCATTTTTGAACCCTCATCAGCAGAGCAACTGGGCTAAGAGACTCACTGCTCTAACTTCAGCCGATATCAGATGGTGCACTCAAGGCACCAAGGGTAGGGACATCATCACCAGCTGTGGGCATTTCCCCAATGTGCCCCTAATAGGAGTTAAGGGTAGTATCAATTACAACCCTCTGCTGTTTAGAAGACAACTGGGCTATGCCCTGGTCCACACTCCCAAGGCACAGGATTTGGTTGAAACTCTTTATTGTGAGAACAAGATTAATCTGGCTATTGTTAGGCAGGCAGCCTGGGCCTGGGATAATGTTCAAACCAAGGGAATAACCATTTTGGGGAAGTGCAATAATGTGGCATCAGCACAATATTATGAATGGTCCCGTGCCAGGGCTCAATTCTCTGGGATGCCCTTTACCATAGAAGATATGCCTGAATCATCTTCAGCACCACCCCCTGCCACTGTCAGTTTGGAGGATTTTGAGAGTTTGAAGGAAAGAAACGAGAAGTTAACTCAAGCTTTGCATAAGACCCTCCGGGAGAGGAGTGATGGTATGAGGGAGGTTGAGAGATTGGAGAAGTTGAGAGTGGAGCATCTGGTTAAGATTGAGAAGTCTGGGGATTATATCAAGAAGTCTAAAGCTGGAGAACAAATTCTGAAGAATGCTTGCAAAGAAGCCCAGTTCCAGAGAGCAAGGACAGACTTGTATTTGAAGGAGAGTCAGGCTCGGTGGGTCAGGATCACCGAAGCCCGCACTCTGGAGGACAAGAGAGTTCAAGACAAGATGGAGCAACTGGAAGCTAGTGCAAAAGAGCAACAAGAAGCCCTGGCAGCAGCCCAGAGGGAGATATCAGAGTTGAAGATCAAAGCAGGAGTGAAGAGGTCAAAGGACCAAAATCAGCACAAGAAGCTAACAGCAACTGTTGCAACCCGGAATCTCCTCATCAGGAATCTCACGGAGCGTCCGGCTGATCCTGTGACCGAAGCACTTCTCAAGGAAGTTCGTGAGGATGAGTTTGGTCTTGGTGTTTGACCATTTGTTTGTTGTTGCTTTCATTCCATGTACTTTTAATGTATTTCGACCCCTCAGAGGGCTTGTATTTGTAAACAAACTATGTACCATTTTGTTTTTTTTGTAATATATGTATTGGTTTGTTCCATCCGGGTTTCACTTCAAAAGCAACATCAACAGCATCTTCAAGGGTCTGGAAGGGTCAAAACTGAATTCCAAACTGGATACCTTGGGAGCAAATAAGCATAAATGCATTGCATACTAACACTTTTGTTTGTTTTGTAGGTTTTTTGTTTTATTGCCACTAACTCTGTTGTGATGTTCAGGAACTATTTCTCGGCGCCGGGTATTTCCCCTCAACCGTCCGCACCGTTATCCGACCCGTAGCAACCTTCCGGGCATTCAAATGGATCAGATGCAGCAGGACCTTACTGAGGTCAGAAATCAAATGGCAAATGAAAGGCTAGAGATGAGGAATCAAATGACTCAGTTTATGGAAGTGATGAACAACATGGCTCAGAGCCAGGAAAGATTGAGGGCCATGGTGGAAAGGCAGAATCAAGAAGATCCACATATAGGAACTGCCGGCACTAGCAACAATGAAAGGGTCCAACCTCATGTTAACCCCCCTGTATTTGGCCCCCATCTTCATCCAGAGGTCAATATTCCTGCAAATGTTCAAGGGACTGCCACTGCAGCCAGGGTACTTCAAGAAGACCCCCAGGAGGATCAATTCACAGTAATGGGTGTTGGGGAAGAAGCTTATGATAGAAGGCTAGATGAGATAGCTGAGAAGTTAAGGTCCTTAGAGTCTCAAAACTCTTTGGGTTTCGATGTCATGAACATGGGTTTGGTAGACGGGGTCAGGATTCCCCATAAGTTTAAGCCTCCTTGTTTTGAAAAATACAACGGGACTTCATGCCCTCGGACTCATTTACAATCATTTTTGGGGAGGCTGAAGGCCTATACTATGGATGAGAAGCTCTGGATGTTCTATTTTGAAGACAGCTTGACTGGAGCGTCAAGAGAATGGTACTCTCACTTGACAAGGGCAACTATTAGATGCTGGAAGGACCTGGCAGAGGCCTTCATCAGACAGTATCAGTACAACTTAGACATGGCACCCAACAGGACCCTCCTAATGGGAATGTCACAGTCGTCAAGGGAAAGTTTCCGAGAATATGCCCAGAGATGGAGGCAATTGGCTGCTGCTGTTCAACCACCTATGTCTGAAAGGGAAATGGCAGATATGTTCATGAACACCCTTCAGGGAACTTATATTGACAGGCTGGCTGCTTTCTCTTCCACTAGCTTTGCAGATGTTGTCATAGCTGGGGAGAGAATTGAAAGCCTATTGAAGATGGGTAAGATCTCAGACAACGGAGCAAGCTCGTCCAGTAGTACAAGAAAGCCTTTTGCAGGCCCGAGAAGAACTGGCGAGACCAATGCCATCCACACCAACAGGGGCAGGCCCCAATATGTTCACAGATCAGTCGCAGCAGTCACCATTCCTGCTCCAGCTCATCCTCAGCCAGTTTATCAACCTCCGCAACAAAACTATCAGCCACAACCTCAGTACCATCAACAGAATCAGTATCCTCCGAGAAATTACAACAACAGCAACACCAACAACAATAACCAGCAAAGGCCATTCCAACAGAGGCCTTCTCAAGCCAACAGGGTAATCGATCCGATCCCTATGCCATATGCTACATTGCTGCCAGAACTCCTGAAACTCAACCTAGTTGAGCTAAGGACATTGGCACCTCCAGATCCCAACAGTCTACCCAGGAATTATGACTCCAACGCTAGGTGTGCTTTTCATTCCAACGCACCTGGCCACAGTACAGAAAAGTGCAGAGCCCTGCACATGAAGGTACAAGACCTGGTGGACTCAAAAGCTCTGAATTTCGCACCACCACCCAATGTCAATAAGAACCCCATGCCAAACCACGGTGGTCCCAGAATTAACGCTATTGAAGAAGACAAGCCGTCTTATTTAATAACCAGTGTGGGTCAGATCCGGACACCGTTGGTAGAAATCAAGGCTCAACTCCTCGAATGTCAAATGTTCCCGGGGTGTGAGTTGGGTTGTGCTTACTGCAATATCTCAGTCAATGGGTGCGATAATCTGAGGAATGGCATAGATGGTCTCATTCAGAGTGGCCAACTTCAGATCACCACATCATTTCCAACAAATCCAGCAATCTCATCAGCAACAACTCCAGAACCTCCTACAACTGCAGCAACCATTGTTCCTGACAATTCTTCGGCCTCATCAACAAGTACTTCATCTATTATCTCAACCGATCAGTTACCAACAAATGTTCCTTCTACAACTCCAACACCACTCCATTTTGAAACTCCTACAACAACAACATCCATCCTTCCACCAATGTCTCCTACAACACCAGCAACAAATCATGAAGATGTCTCAACTGTCACAATATTTTATGATCCTGAAAGCAACTCTGCCTACAATTCAGAAGGTGCTGCTCCCATCAGAGCACCAGTCACAATTTATTACGATCCACAGACTATCACAATTCCTCCCACAGCTGCAGTCAGTCCAGTCACTATCACGGTGCCTGGACCAATACCTTATGAAAGTAGTAACGCCATCCCCTGGCATTACGGCTCTGACCTGTACTGTGAAGGACAAAGAATCACTTTTGAATCATCAACCCCTGCGCCACAAATTGACAATGTGGGAGGAGGCGGAGGCTTCACTCGAAGCGGACGTCTTTTCGCTCCACAAATTCAGAGACCCACTGCCGAAGCAGAAGCTGCTGCTAAGGCAAAAGGAAAAAGCTTGGTGCAGGAAGAGCAGACTGTCAAGGAAGCTTTGAAAACACCCTTCGATCAAGAGGTTGATGAGTTCATGCGAATCATCAAGAAGAGTGATTATAAAATAGTGGATCAGCTTCATCAGACGCCTTCCAAGATCTCAATCCTGTCATTGCTTATGTGCTCCGAAGCCCATCGGAATGCACTACTCAAAGTCCTGCACGCAGCTTACGTGCCTGAAGAGATCACTGTCAATCAGCTGGAAGCTGTAGTTGGGAATGTTAATGCTAGTCATGGACTAGGGTTCACCAATACTGATTTGACAACGGAAGGCCGCAACCATAACAAAGCCTTGCACATAACCATGGAATGCAAAGGTGCTGTCCTTTCTCATGTGCTGGTAGACACGGGGTCATCCCTCAATGTCTTACCTAAAAAGGCCCTGGTGAAGCTAGAATATGACGGATTGGCGTTGAGACCCAGCAACCTGGTGGTGAGAGCCTTTGATGGTTCAAAGAGATCGGTTCTGGGAGAAATTGAATTGCCCATAACGATTGGCCCACAGACCTTCAAAACGACCTTCTACGTGATGGATATACAACCTGCCTACAACTGTTTATTGGGTAGGCCATGGATTCACGCCGCTGGCGCCGTGACCTCTACCCTTCACCAGAAGTTAAAATACGAGTGGGAGGGTCAAATCGTTACAATCTGTGGAGAAGAGGATATTTTTGTCAGCCACCTGGCTACCTATAAGTATATTGAGATGGATGGGGAGATCCATGAAACAATGAGCCAGGGGTTCGAAGCTTTGAATGTCAATGAAACATCTGCTGTATCTGGTACTTCAATATCATCATACCAACAAGCCCGGAAGGTTGTTGAGGGAGGAAACGCCCAAGGCTGGGGCAAACTGCTATCGGTGGAGAAGAAGGAGGACAGATTTGGGTTGGGTTACAAACCAACTCAACAAGATCAAGCAGAGGTTGCGAAAGAGCCCAACTTTGTGAGCGGGGGGATGCTCACCCCTGATGCTGTCAACTGTCTGGAAGACGAGCTGGAAGAAGAACGCAACCTGGAAAGCTGGATTCGTCCAAAGATCCCGGGGAGCAGTATCTCAAACTGGTCTTCCCAGGAAATTATAAGAGTTACTCATGCAGAGTAATTATTATTTCCTGTATTTTTATAGCATGCATCAAAGTCTTGCATCTTGCCCAAGATGACAAGACTCATTTTGTAATCGGGCCATCTGTACTTTTTGTGCAAACAAGATTAATCAATGAAATATTAGACATCTTTTTGCAAATGAGTCTTTTTCCTTTCGTTCACTGTTTTTCCATTTTTCTTTTTGTACAAAAAATAAATGGCAGTGTTTTCAAAATGACAACTTTATTTCACTTTTCTAAAGCAAGATTAAAATCAAATCACTAAAATGAACAAACTGAACCCTTGCAGAGAGTGTCTTCCAGACAGCACCGACAACGGCACGGCTATGACTTCGTATGACTTTGACAATCCGATCAATCAAGCTGACGAAGGGGTTGAAGAAGAATATGAGCTTCCTGAAGAGCTAGCCAGGTTGTTAAGACAGGAGGAAAAGGTTATTACTCCTCACCAGGAGGAGGTTGAAGTGATTAATCTTGGTACAGATGAAGACGTGAAGGAGGTTAAAATCGGGGCCTGCTTACAAGACTCAGTGAAGAGACAACTGATTGATCTGCTTCAAGAGTATGTGGACGTGTTTGCTTGGTCTTACCAAGATATGCCGGGGTTGGATACCGATATTGTCGTGCACAAGATGCCTTTGAGAGAAGAATGCCCGCCAGTTAAACAGAAGCTGCGCCGAACTCGTCCAGACATGGCAATGAAAATCAAGGAAGAGGTACAAAAGCAATGGGACGCCGGGTTCCTTGCTGTGACTAGCTATCCACCGTGGGTTGCTAACATAGTACCTGTGCCTAAGAAGGACGGCAAAGTAAGAATGTGTGTTGACTACCGGGATCTGAACAGAGCCAGCCCGAAAGATGATTTCCCTTTACCTCACATTGATGTATTGGTGGATAATACGGCTCAGTTCTCAGTATTCTCCTTCATGGATGGATTTTCAGGATACAATCAGATTAAGATGTCACCTGAAGACATGGAGAAGACAACCTTCATCACACCCTGGGGCACGTTCTGTTACAAGGTGATGCCATTCGGATTGAAGAATGCTGGTGCAACATATCAACGGGCTATGGTGACATTATTCCACGATATGATCCATAAAGAAATTGAATGTTATGTGGATGACATGATTGCCAAGTCCCTCACTGAAGAAGACCACCTGGTAAATCTTCTAAAGCTATTCAAGCGTCTGAGGAAGTACCAACTAAAGTTGAACCCCAACAAGTGCACATTCGGGGTGCGATCTGGTAAGCTGCTGGGTTTTATTGTGAGCGAGAAAGGGATTGAAGTTGACCCTGATAAAGTCAAAGCCATTCAAGAAATGCCTGCACCAAAGTCAGAAAAAGAAGTTCGAGGGTTTCTAGGAAGATTGAACTACATCTCAAGGTTCATATCTCACCTTACAGCAACCTGTGAACCTTTGTTCAAATTGTTGAGAAAAGAACAAACGGTCAGGTGGAACGAAGACTGTCAGAAGGCTTTTGACAAGATCAAAGAGTACTTGCAAGAACCTCCAATCCTTATGCCTCCAGTCGAAGGAAGACCTCTGATAATGTACTTGACAGTATTAGAAGAGTCGATGGGGTGTGTGTTGGGCCAGCATGACGAGTCTGGTCGAAAAGAGTATGCAATATACTACCTAAGCAAAAAGTTTACCGACTGTGAACAACGTTATTCACTGCTCGAGAAAACTTGCTGTGCTTTAGCGTGGGCTGCTCGCCGACTGAGACAGTATATGTTGACCCACACTACTTTGTTGATCTCAAAGATGGACCCAGTCAAGTACATTTTCGAGAAGCCAGCTCTTACCGGATGGGTTGCAAGATGGCAAATGATCCTCACAGAGTATGACATCCAATACACATCTCAAAAAGCCATCAAGGGCAGTGTGTTGTCTGAATATCTTGCTGAGCAACCCATTGATGATTACCAGCCTATGAGATTTGACTTCCCTGATGAAGACATCATGTTCATAAAATCAAAAGATCATGAAGAGCCTGTTCACACTGAAGGGCCTGACCCGGAAGAAGAATGGACTATGATGTTTGATGGGGCTGTTAACATGAACGGTCGTGGCGTTGGTGCGGTACTCATTACACCTAAAGGAGTTCACATGCCTTTCTCGGCAAAACTAACTTTCAAATGCACTAACAACGAAGCTGAATACGAAGCTTGCATTATGGGTCTTGAGGAAGCCATTGACCTCAGGATCAAGACATTGACTGTATTCGGAGATTCAACTTTGGTAATCAATCAAACCAACGGCAAGTGGTACACACACCAGGATCATCTGATACCTTACAGGGATTATACAAGGAGGTTATTGACTTTCTTCACAACAGTCAGGCTTGAGTATATCCCTCGGGACGAGAATCAGTTTGCAGATGCTCTGGCTACCATTTCATCCATGATCAAAGTTCAGGCTGCCAACTTTGTACCTCAGATTTCAGTGTCCAGACTTGACAGACCAGCATATGTGTTCGCAGCGGATGTTGTCAAAGATGATAAGCCTTGGTTTCACGACATTAAGTGCTTCTTGGAGGATCAAACATACCCACCTGGGGCATCTTCCAATGATAAGAAGACTTTGAGGAGGCTTGCTGGCAGTTTCTTCCTGAACACTGATGGGTCTTTATATAAAAGTAACTTTGATATGGTACTCCTCAGATGTGTTGATAAGACATAAGCAGATTTGTTGATGCATGAAGTGCATGAAGGATCCTTTGGCACCCATGCCGGAGGGCATGCCATGGCTAAGAAATTGTTAAGATCAGGGTATTTTTGGATCACCATGGATGCAGATTGTTGCGCCTACGCCAGAAAATGCCATAAATGCCAGATTTATGCAGATAAGGTGCATGTGCCTCCCAATCCTCTGAACATCATGTCTTCACCATGGCCCTTTGCCATGTGGGGCATTGATATGATTGGCAAGATAGAACCGACTGCTTCGAACGGCCACAGATTCATCCTGGTTGCCATTGATTATTTCACCAAGTGGGTCGAAGCAGCTTCCTATGCCAATGTTACAAGACAAGTGGTAGCCAGATTTCTGAAAAGAGATATCATCTGTCGGTATGGAGTGCCCGAGCGAATCATTACTGACAATGGTTCCAACTTGAATAATAAAATGATGGCAGAGCTGTGCCGGGACTTTAAGATCCAACACCACAATTCTTCTCCTTACAGGCCAAAGATGAATGGCGCTGTTGAGGCAGCCAATAAGAATATCAAGAAGATTGTGCAGAAGATGGTAGTCACTTACAAAGACTGGCATGAAATGCTACCATTTGCCTTGCATGGGTACCGCACGTCAATCAGAACATCCACTAGGGCAACACCGTATCAGCTTGTGTATGGTATGGAGGCAGTCCTACCTGTTGAAGTTGAATTACCCTCCTTACGGGTACTGATGGATGTTAAACTGAGTGAAGCAGAATGGGTCAGATCCCGATACGAACAACTGAGTCTGATTGAAGAGAAGAGATTGGCTGCAATCTGCCATGGGCAGCTATATCAGAAAAGGATGAAGAAAGCCTTCGATCAGAAAGTCAGGCACCGAGAGTACCAAGTAGGAGATCTCGTGCTGAAAAGAATCCTCCCTCCTCATACAGACCACAGGGGCAAATGGACCCCAAACTATGAAGGACCATTTGTGGTAAAGAAAGTTTTCTCTGGTGGAGCACTGATGCTCATCACCATGGATGGTGAAGATTTCCCGTCCCCTGTGAATTCAGATGCAGTTAAAAAATACTTCGCATAAAAATGACCCGCTGGACACAAAAACAGAATGTAAGTCCAGGCAAAAATAGGGCATCCCGGCGAGTCAAAAACAGAATAAAAGACTCGGGCAAAAATAAGGGAAAATAAATGAAAAAATGTACACCCGCTGAGTTGAAAAGCCGCATTGGACAACTCAGGCAAAAATGGGTATCCCGATGGATTGAAAACCCGAAAGGGCGATCCATGCAAAATAAGGGAATAAGCGGACAACTGCATTCTGAATTCGTCTGTATCACTTACAACTTGTTAAGCTTCGAGGATCAAGCTTCAATCAGAATCAACATTCTTCAGAAAGCAATATGAGAAGAACGACAAAAGTCATACGAGTCATAGTGAAGAGGAAGCTCCTCAAAGCGTCATCAACACTGCCAGTTGTTGTTTATCAAGTTGTAACAATCTCCTCATTTCAGGAGATATGTTCCTTTGACTGTATCTCGCCGATTCAGGGCATATGAATTAATAAAATCAGATTTTCAGTCATGTCTCGTTTTGTACATTTTATTTGCAAAAATGTCTGATGTCTTAAAGAAAAAAACTGATTGCATAAGAATACAGATGCCTGTCTTCAAATAAAAACATGCTTGCAGGAAATATGCTTACTCTCAGAAGTATCTAAACTCCTATGACGGAATCCAGTAAGGATACCTCGGGATTATCTTGTGCGTTTCTCTATCTCTTTCAGGATTGCAGGTATCCAAAACGCAACTTGGGGCATGTAAGCTTCATCCCAGCAAGCTGACAAATCAACACTCAACTTTAGCACCCGAAGTGCTCTCTCCCCAGCTGAGTTGCCTCCCATGACTTCCCCCCGGTTGAGTTGGCCACTTATTACTTATCCCCATCAGAAGGGGCAGATATCACAGGAGATGCCCATATCCCCGGCTGAGTCAAGAAACTACCATAACAGAATTTCTAGGGAGGTCTTTCAGTGATTCCTCTCTTTCTCCCCAGCCGAGTTGCCATCGCACCCTCAGCCGAGTATGGAAGTCAGAGAGCCATTTCCCCACAGAGTTCCAGCCTCTATCCGGAAGAGCAGCGCATAGAAGATCACAACAGAGTGAAGAAAGCTTCTACAACCCCAGCTGGGTCTTTCATTTATTAGGACAGGTCTATCAGTGACCCGTATCCCTAAGCAGATATCATATCATCAGATCTACCAGTGATCTCCTCCCCAGCTGGGATGTCTACTTCAAACAGATCGATCGAAGATCTTCGCAGCAACGGGACCCGGATCCCGGTTTGGTATCTTTGCATGATCATAGCATTCGCATCATATTCACCCACAAAGCGTAGCAGTCCGTTTAATACGGAGCATTACGGCAAAAATCAAACATATAGCATAATCATAAGCCATGTTTTGAATCAAACACTTGTGAATAATAACCATTCATCAAAATGCAGAATACTTTCCCCAAAACCCCCACCAGGGTCCCCAGCAAAAGCAGCTGCCTATCAAATCACAAACACCAGTATATACTCATTTTGGACACCCGTCCGTGTCATCACTTCCCCAGTAAAGTCACCTAAACACTCTTTACGAACAAGATCACCCATATTACAGATACTTCCTGACACCCGTCCGTGTCAAATCACCAGCAGAAAGCCAAAGACATCCTCTTTGCACTCACATTTACCTATATACACTTTCTCGACACCCGTCCGTGTCATATCCCCAGCGCAGTCGCTTACACTTTTGCAACCCACGTACTTGTTGATATTATTATACTTTTCTCTCTTGACACTCGTCCGTGTCACTCTCCCCAGCAGATAAACACTCATCTATACAATGCTCATACTCGTTACTCATGATACATCCATACAGATACTCGTCCGTATCTTGTATATACCATTCATATCCCCACAGATTCGGCACTAGTCCTTGTTCTTTGTTAACCAGTTGGTACTCGTCCGTACCATCATCTCAGAACATGCGTCAAGCGTTTGTTTCTACGTGATACTCGTCCGTATCATAGTCGTAAGGATGCTTGTCCGCATCTTTAATCCATACACTTTGTCAAACACTTTTGTCCTTTTGAATATAGACACTCGTCTGCGTCTACTATTCCCCAGAAAAATCCTCTCAGATTCAACACTCGTCCGTGTTCTCTGTTAACCAGTTGATACTCGTCCGTATCATCATCTTTGAACACGCGTCAGTATTTGTTTCTACCCGACACTCGTCCGTATCGTAGTCTTAGGGATGCTCGTCCGCATCTTTAATCTATACACAATACCAAACACTTATACCTTTTGTTTCTTGGATATAAACACTCGTCCGTGTTTACTACTCCCCATTAGATCGCCAACAAAGCAAGTTTTCTCTTTTATCTGACACTCGTCCTGTGTCATGATAAACCCTGAGAGCAGCCGTACCCTGCTAGGTGGTCGTCCTCCACCTCTCGATGGTCGTCCTCCATCATGCTCATCCGATGGCCGTCCCCATCGTTGATTTTTAGCAGCCGTCCCCTGCTAGGTGGTCGCCCTCCACCTTTTGATGACCGTCCTTCATCATTTTTATCCAATGGCCGTCCCCATTGTTGATTTTGGTTATCTGGCATTCGTCCTATGTCATGATAAACCCTGAGAGCAGCCGTCCCCTGCTAGGTGGTCGTCCTCCACCTCTTGATGGTCGTCCTCCATCATTCTCGTCCGATGGCCGTCCCCATCGTTGACCTTTTATCCGATGGCCGTCCCCATCGTTGATATTTTCGGCAGCCGTACCCTGCCAGGTGGTCGTCCTCCACCTTTGATGGCCGTCCCCATCATAATTCCTTTATTCCCCAACAGAGCAGCCGTCCCCTGCTAGGTGGTCGTCCTCCACCTTTGATGGCCGTACCCCATCATCTGTTTATTTCGGTTATTCCTTAACCCGATGGCCGTCCCCGTCGTAGTCCCTTTTCTTTTTTAGCCCAATGGCCGTCCCCATCGTTGGTTATTTTGCTTTATGAACTTGATGGCCGTCCCCGTCATGTTTCATTAATTCCCAGAGAATCTTACTTTATCTTGATGGCCGTCCCCATCATAATTTGATTTTTCCCAGCTAGTCGGCCGTCCCCGTCTTAGCTCTACCTCTTATCCCCAGCATGTCGACACCCGTCGTTGCTATTTACCCAGCAGTCGTCCTCTGCTCGATGGTCGTCCTCCGTCGCCCACACTTTACAATATACTTTATTTTCCTTATATCCCTTTTCTTCTTCATTCCGTGAGTGCAAATTTTGGACTGTCTTGGGTATTCAACCACAAGTTATCTTGTTTGCCTGCTAAGCCGTCGCTTACATCCTGCACAGCTAACTCATGTTTGAATAGGGGCAGCTGTAAACACCCCAAATTTTCCCTCACCCATTCACACCATGGCTTGTGACCATTTCATATGCATGAACTCAATCATATCATCTCATATTGTATTTTTGATTCACTGCATAGTTCCTAAGTCATCTGCATCTAGGGTTTGTGATCTGAGCAATCCAAGAGCTTCTTGAGCCACTCCAAAGGTCAACAATCACTCCAAAGGGGTCCATGTGTGTTCTTATATCATATCACCTCCTCTCAAAGTCAAGAATGCAAAAGAATCACAAGAACTGGGATTGGTGTGGATGCAGAGCCAAGTTTGACTGCACAGTTGACCTAAAATTAGGGTTTTGGTTTCAGAGGCCATAACTCCAATTTTTTTGGTCATTCTTGTTTACATTGGTCTCTATATGGTATAGGGAGTATGCATATCAATTTTCATGAAGAAATTCCATGGGGAAGTCATCTGATCAAGAGTTGACTTTTCAGACAAGTCAGTGTAAAATCAGGGCATCTGAGGCCCCCAATGACCCAACCAAGGGGTGATCTTCATCATTTTGAGTGTATATGGTATTTATTTGATCATGGAAGAAGATTGAATTTCACAAGAATCAAGAATTTGAAGTTTTTGCAAAGTTGACTTTTTAGGGCATGGTTGACTTTTCAAGAATATGTCATTTTAGGTCATTCTTCAAGCCTTGATTTCTGATCCAAAAATGTTTCAAATGGAAAAACTTTGGTCATGAAAGTTGTAGGATACATTTTTCTCTTTTCAAAAAGTACAAGAACATGATCAAATTCTTCTTGGATCAAAAGTTATGGTGTGACAAAGTCGGCAAAAATCATTGATTTTCAAGATGTGCACTAAATGGAAAATTTGCAAAATCATGTTTCAAGGCAAGTTGTAATTTCTAGTTGGCATCAAACCATTACACAAACATTCTATGTGACATAAAAGTCAGAATTGAACCAAAATGCTCATGTTTCATGGCTTATGGAATGAGAAAATCACATGTGAACCAAAATGAGCCAACTTGCAAAACTCATGATCACACTTCCTACCACTTGCTACATTGGATGCTGAGCTTTGCTAGCCCTTCCCCTCACCCTTGCTGCGCCAGCCCCATGCTTTTACTAGCCTAGAACCAAGCCATACCTCTCTTACACAAAGAGTGGACTTTTGGCAAAAGTGAACTTACCAATCAATAAAGGCCATGTCAAATCATCTGACCTATAGGATTATTTTATACTATCCTTTGGCAAGCAAAACATATCAAGAAGGAAGGCTGAAACAGATCACAATACACCATACACAAACACACCTCATTTTGCAAAAACTCTTCGAATCTGTCCCCACAGGCCTCAAGCACTAAAACTAATTCCACAAACCAACTCACCTTGCTTCATTGAGTAGAAACCAACAAGATTCAAGCCTGAAACCAGCATGAACTGAGCTTCACCATTTCTCATCCTCAAAACCAGAACTCTTCGAATCCCTTTATCCAACCATCAAACACACCATTTTTCTTCACCAACAAGTCAAGCATATCAAAAGGAGTCAAAACCACCCTTCACATTGATCTGAAGCTGCCTATACACAGAGCTCATTTTCTGCTATATCAGATTGTAACCTCTCAAAATAGCTTGCTTAAGCTCATTCCAAGCCTGCCATTAGCATCAGGAGGGTCAATGGAGTAAGTTGGCACCAAGAAGCAGTCCAGAAAGCCCAAAAATTGAAGCTTCCATCTCAGGTATGAACATGAACATTTTCTTCTAAAGCTTGCATTTTAAGTTATAATCTGGTTGCTTATGCTTTGCTGATCATGGGGATGCCTTTAGAATAAAAAATAAGTGAGAAATGAGTTTGTATGATCCCTCTGAAATTTCACCCGTGAAACTTGATCCTTTCGATTAGCTTGATTCCTGGGGTTTAAATGATGTTTGAGCATAGATTCGTGTCCTAGGATGTTAGAGGATCACTTAGGTGTGTTTAATTTGTGGAATAGATGCCTGAATCGTGTTTTAGGGTTTGGATACCGCCGGAGAAGATGACCGGAGCTTCCCTCCGGTCACCTGAATGTGTTTAGCCCTAATCTCAGGTCATTAAGGAGATTTGAATGTGGGGCGTTAGATTGGTTGACTCAGTGGACTTCCCGCGCGCATGGAGGGCCCAGATCCTCTTGCTTTGCCCTAATCCACTTATTTAGATTAATTAATTCATAATTAGGTTAATTAACTCAGATGCAATCCTGGCCACTAGATCTGGCGCCAGTCAACGTATTCAAACCCAGATTCAATCCCTGCCTTCCATTCGTTTGACTTTCCATTTATTTTGATTTAATTTAATTTTCTTTTCTTTTTATTTGCATAATTTATTAAAAATAGTAAAAAATGTCTAAAAATTATGAAATTTTTTATCCTGAGTTTCATTAATTTTTATGACACAAAAATATTTTTTATTTTCATTTTTAGCATTAAAAAGTATTTTTAAATATTTAAAAGATTATTTTTAATTGATTAATGAGAATTAATTTATTAAAAATACTTTTAGGTATTTAAAAATCACCAAAAAATTCATGAAATGTCCTAAGACATTTAGAAACATTGTCCAACCTTCAAACCAAATTTCTTTTTTGATCTTGATGCATTTTGAGAATTTTTCATTGAATTAAAATCATTTTTGTGCATTATTTTGATCCAAAGTTCAAAAAATCATTTCTGCCTATCCATGAAGAGTTGGACATTGATTCTTCTTGCATTGCATTTTGTTTAGCATGTAGTTTTTGAGATTAAATGGCCATGATTTGATCTTGCATTTTCAAATTGTTTGACATTTCTTTTGTTTGGAAACCCTAAAAACCCTAAAATCTTGTAAAAATCATAACTTGAGATTGGTTAAGAGTTGAGACCTCCCCTTTGGGCATTGGTTTAGTATAGGATTAGGGGTCCTTTGTGTGGCATTTTCCATTTTTTACCTTAGGGTTTGCTTCTGATTTTGGTTTTTGTTTGTTGCATTGATCATAAACCCTAATTTGGGCTTCCATATGCATCCATCTTGCATTCTCTTGCATAACATGACTTGCCATGACATTTCAAGCATCCATTTGATTCATTTGACATCATAAGACATATTGAAAGCATGTTTGATCATTACATCATGTATTTGCCTTGTTATATGTCATGTGCACTGCATAACTTTTCATGTGTTTTCATGTTTCCTAACTTGCTTCATTTGCATTCATAAGCTTGTATGACCATTTCCATGTGCTGCCTCATGTTTGTAGCATCTCATAGCATCATTAGAATCATGTATATGCTTCTGGTTTTGTTTATCATCATGTCATTGCATCTCATTTTGCATTGCAGTGCATTCCTTTTCTAACCTTTCAGGTGGTAAGTGACTTTGAGAAGTGAATTTGCCTCCACTTCTAATAACCTTTCTTTTCATCTCTCTTGCATCCATTGCTGCATTTTTATATGTGTTTGAGTTTGAGCTTGCTCATTCCTCTTCTTCTTACTTTCTTTCTTCAAGTGACTTGACTTCTTGAATGAAGCAAGTTGCTTTGCTTCTCTTAATCCTTTCATCTGCTTCCTGGTGGTTCCATTGAAGACTTCTCTTGAAAACCTCACAAACCTTAGGAGCAACCAAGCATGACAATGATTAGGGTTTTGATTAGTCTCCCCTCTTAGTTTTACCTTTGTGTATCTTTTGAGTCTTCTCTTCTCATCTCATAATCAGGGACTAAACCCTAAAGGCTTTAAGGCTTTGTGATTAAGCTTATGCCTGCATCCTTCTCTTAGGATGGAGTGTTTAACTTTAATCCTAAGTGTTAAACCCTTAATGTGTTTAAATCTCTTAATCAATCCACTTAATAATCATCAAGACATCACACTTGTAACTTGGGCCTTGCATTAGGGTTCTAATTCTTCCTTAATTGGTTGAGAAGGACTAACCCTAGTGTTAATGGACAAGTCCCCCTCAAGTTGTCTTACAAACCCTAAAAATCACTTCATCATCATATCATTAAATAAAATCCACTTAATAAAGGCTTGTTTTGTCATGAGTTTAATCCCTAATCATGGATTAAGTTGAGGAGCTTTCCTCAGCTTAAACATTCTCATCTATTATCCTTCTATTAGGATGGTGTAATGAGTCTGTTTAATCCCTGATTATGGCTTAATCTCATTACTCAACACTAAACAAAAACACCAAAAACATTCAAATAATCACAAGTAGGTTAATGATCTTAATCCTGCATCAAAGGTGATTAAGTGTGAGAATCTGACTTCGCACTTAAGGTATTCTCATTACCCCTAATCAGAGGGAAGATGTGATGAGTTTACTAAATCCATTGGTTTAGGCTTAAGCTCATTAACTTATGACAAATCCAAAAGCAATAAAAGACTGAAAACTCAAAAACAAACAATAATCGTCTCCTTCGGGATTCTTTTCTCATCTCATTCACTCACAAACGAGAGCTCGCTTCTTCCGTCTAATGCAAGACAGTTTGCATCTGTGCCAGACAGATCATACACTTGAGCATAGACAAGTAAGCAGTTCACAAGTCAATCCATCTTTCAGTCTCTTTGGGTCGAACTACGGTGTTCTGACTTCCTCATTGCACGAGAGGATACGTAGGCATAACTTAACAGTTATCGAACAAAAGTCTCTGTACATTCCCCCTCTTCCAGCATCATTTCTTTAGCCTCATGATCTTGAGCATTTTATTCTCATTCTTACACTGACACTGCATATATACACTTCACACTTCTTTTACACTGACACCTGTACACTTTCTTCCAGCTATGTTACACACAGATTGCACTGACACTACCCCTTTAAAACACAAATCTTTTAAGCGTGGATCCCGTCGAGTACGGCGGACAATCTGGGTGCTAATACCTTCCCAGGTTGTAACCAACCCCCTTTCTCAGTCTCTCTGGTTCGCAAACCGTCTTATCCATATCTTTCTAGGTCTATGCAACATTGCCTTTCCTCCGGGATAAAAATGCCTAGCTGGCGACTCTATTCATCTCCAGTGAGTTCACGGCTGTGTGTTCTCATTGTCCCTCTCGCCGACCGTTCGCGTCTGTACCTTTATCTGGACTCATTCCCCATTTATCGGGAGCGACAGTTTGGCGACTCTGCTAGGGACCCTTATACTGCAACCAGGGCTTCTGGTTCCTTTTGTGGGTTCCTCCTACCGCTTGTTTGATTTGTGTTTACTGGGGTGTTATGTGCTTATTTGTGTTTGTGTATTTGTATTTATTTTGTACAGTTTTGTTTATTGCTTTCTTTATAGCTTTATGCATATATTATCATATTGCCATACTGTGCTGCTGGTTGGATCTGGTTTTGCTTTGGTGGGTGGGTGTTTCATTGAGAGTTAAGGTCCTATACCTGGGACCTGAGTGACACCTAGGCTAGAGTGAATCATATTCTTTCCCATTCCATCTCGGTCTGGTGCGGGAATATGAAACACGGTTCAGATATGGGTTTCTTCTTGAGAACTCTGTGTTGCAGATTTCCTGCAATGCTAGGGCTATCTGGGAAGCCTGCTAAGTCTGGATGACCTTTAGTTTTGACCTTCAGAAACTGAGGTGAATTAGAGGAGGAACTTTTATGGTTATTGTAAACACTGTGCCTCCGGGTTAGAAGTGTTTACACTTCTCATAACTGATCCAAGTCTGAGGATCCTTGTTTTAGAACACCACCTGTGAGGGGGTTGGGCTGTTTACAGGTTTGCAGGTACCTTGACCTCAGAATACCCTGCTACTTTGATTTGATTAAGAATACTCCATGTTGGAACAATTCTTGTGATTCTAAACCCTGGACATGTGGCTCTTTATTTGAGCCCCCCCACCTTGGTTACTGGATTTATAGACCTCCATCTGGATTTCTTACACACATGGACCTATATCAGAGCATTTTAGATCCAGCTCAGTCACAGACCCTTGCATATCATTTGCATACATAAACATTGCATCATATTGACATTTGCTTATTTGTGTTTCAGGGTATCCATCTTCATTTGGTTCTGGTTTTGACCCCATCTTCAGTACTGACCTATGTTCATCAGCATTTGCTTCAGCTATCTACTTCAGTTATCTGCACCAGCCAACTAGTGGCTCATTCTTCAGTGTTAGCATCAAGCACCTGTCTCTACTCAGTCTCAGCATCATGGCTCCTAAAAAGAGCAACATCACCTATCACTTTTTCCAGCCAGAGCTATCTGACATCAGGAGAATTCAGACCCTGATCACTCCGGATCACATACCATTGTTCAGGGAACACTATGGGGATATACTTGATATGATTATGGATCTGGACCCTTCACAGAGAAGCCTGATCCACACTTGCATTCAGTTCTATGATCCCCCACTGAGATGCTTCACTTTTCAGGACTTTCAGCTAGGCCCTCTATTAGAAGAATACTCATCATTGGTTGGTTTGCCTATCAGGGGTGGAATCCCTTTCAACCCTGAGATGGTCTTTCCTGGTAATGGAGAAGTAGCAAAGGCTCTGCATTTGGAACCTGTCCTGATCGAGCAGCATATGACTTCTAAAGCTGGAATCCCTGGCTTCCATCTGGATTTCCTGATTTCTCAAGCTACCCTGAAAGCTTCTTTAGGAGAGTGGAAGGCTGTTTGTGCCTTGTTGGCTTTGAGCATATATGGAATTGTGTTGTTTGCAGATGAGCCTAGATTCACAGAGAGCTTTCCCTTCACAGGCCAAGCCTTGACCTGGTTTGCAGTGATCACTTTACAGACTTGATTATCTGTCTTGCCTAGCTCATTGGGTCCATCTGTGTCCCTTCCTAGATACTGATTAATGATTTGGGGAGAGAACTCAACACACTTACCTCTCACAAAAACCTTTCTGAACTCTAAGGACTTACCATTTGAGCAATCCTCCTGAAGATTCACAATGAACTCTTTGACAAGAAGTTCATAGCAGGGAGAGAACTCTGAGACTGTCTTGAATAGTCCTGCAGCAGAGATTAGGTCAATGAGTTCTGTGCATTCAAGTGCATTGCTGCTCAGTTCTCTTTCCAGGGCAACCATTCTTTGGTACACATACTTCCATCTGTTGACACTAGAGACAAGATGGAATGATATGTTGTCCAAGGGAGCTTCTGGAACAGCAGTTGAAGCTCTTGCTGGTGTTAGTCTTTTCTTGGGAGGAGATGTTGGGACATCTGATTCAACATCTGAATCTGATGGTGTGGCAGCTTTTCTCTTCTGGGATTGGACTTTGCTCCAAGGTTTTGTTGGACCAAAGGTAGCTTTAGCTTTGCCTTTCTTTGGACTAGCCTTCTTCTTCTCAGGGATGACAGGTTCAGCTTGCATCTTTCCTTTCCTGGACCTTAGTCTTTTAGCAATGCTGGGTTTCACAGATGATATGATCTCTGCATCAGAGTCCTGCTCTAGATTGACCACTGGAGGAGATTGAGCAGCCTCCTCTTCAGCTGGTTGATCAGCAGAGATTTGATCTTCATTTGAGCCTTGAGCCTTTTCTTCAGAGACCTCTTCATCATTTTCTTTTGAGGCTTTGTCCTCAGTTTGTTCCAGATCAACATCAGATGAGTTCTTTTTCTTATCTTCAGATGTTCCAACATCTGTTGGGACATCTTGTTCTGCAGCAGTGTCCTCTGTATCTTGAGCTGGTTCTTCTTGAGGTGCAGGAATGGTGTTCAAAGGAACAGAGATCCCTCTCACCACTCTTTGTTCAGAGAAAACTTGGTTGACAATCTCCTTGATGGAATCATCAACATATTTGGAGTATCTTGAGGACATGTTAGCAGGAGAGGGAATGCCTTTAGCTTTGCTTCTGATTTGATCTTTACATCTCTTTGGTGTTCTTGCCTTTTTAGTGTGAGAGGCGCTTCCCCTGAGCTCGTCCAATGGTGTTGATGACTTTGGCACAACAGAGATTGGAGTGGCATGAACCACGTCTTCCTTGTTGAGAATTTCCTCAGCTGTTTTAGGGTTTTGAGACATTGTTGAGGAAGATGAATGTGCAGCTTTAGGGTTTATGATTTCTGAAGGATTGCTGGTTAATGTGATTCGCTTGTGATAGTATGATGAGAATCTTGATGGCTGCTTATAAGTAGTTACTAAATAAGTAACCGTTACAGTGCAAATGATGAGAGATGGAATTCCCAAGGATTTTGTCCAGACTGGTTTTGCCATCTGGACCTTATGCCATGCAATGTCATATGACATGTTGGCACATCTCATTAACTGCTAAATATCACATAAACAGATTCCAAGTTTGCCCCTTAAGTTCTCAAATTGTGTAGCATCCAATGCTTTGGTAAAGATATCAGCTAACTGCAGATTTGTAGCTACATGCTCCAATGAAATCACCTTTTCTTCTACAAGATCTCTAATGAAATGATGTCTGATATCAATATGCTTGGTCCTGCTATGCTGGATAGGATTCTTTGATATGTTGATTGCACTTAAGTTGTCACAGTACAATGTCATGACATCCTGTGGGACATTGTACTCAGTGAGCATTTGCTTCATCCAAACCAACTGAGAACAACTGCTACCTGCTGCTATGTACTCAGCTTCAGCTGTAGATAAGGATACACAATTCTGTTTCTTACTGAACTAAGAAATCAGATTGTTTCCTAGAAAGAAGCATCCTCCTGAAGTGCTTTTTCTGTCATCAGCACTTCCTGCCCAATCAGCATCACAGAAGCCAGTGAGAATTGGTTTGCAACCATGAAAGTACATTATGCCATAGTCACAAGTACCATTAACATATTTAAGGATTCTCTTGACTTGATTGAGATGACTGACTTTTGGATCAGCTTGATATCTTGCACAAACTCCTACTGCAAATGCAATGTCTGGTCTGCTAGCAGTCAAGTATAACAAGCTTCCAATCATGCTTCTATATAAACTTTGATCTACATTCTCACCCTTTTCATCTTTAGTCAGCTTTAAATGTGTGGGAGCAGGAGTTCTTTTATGAGAAGCATTTTCCATTCCAAATTTCTTCACTATGTTCTTGGAGTACTTACTTTGGGAAATAAACATTGAGTCTTCCATTTGCTTTACTTGCAGACCAAGAAAGTAGGTTAATTCACCTACTAGACTCATTTCAAATTCAGATTCCATCTGCTTGACAAAATGTTTGACCATCTTATCAGACATCCCACCAAACACAATGTCATCAACATATATTTGTGCAATCATGACATTTCCTTCTTCATCTTTAACAAACAGGGTTTTATCAATCCCACCTTTTCTGTATCCTTGCTTGATAAGAAATGTGGTCAGTCTTTCATACCATGCCCTTGGAGCTTGCTTCAGACCATAAAGTGCTTTCTTTAATTTGTATACATGATTTGGACAGCTTGGATCAACAAATCCTTTAGGCTGTTCTACATATACCTCTTCATTAAGATAACCATTAAGAAAGGCACTTTTCACATCCATTTGAAATAGCTTGAACTTTAAGATACAAGCAATTCCCAACAGTAGTCTTATTGATTCAAGCCTTGCTACTGGTGCAAAGGTTTCATCAAAGTCTACCCCTTCAATTTGAGTGTATCCTTGAGCCACAAGTCTAGCTTTGTTCTTTGTAACAACTCCTTGTTCATTTGACTTGTTCTTATACACCCATTTTGTACCAATCACATTTATGTCATCAGGTCTAGGAACAAGATTCCACACTTCATTCCTTGTGAATTGACCTAATTCCTCTTGCATAGCACAAATCCAGTATTCATCAGTGAGAGCTTCCTTGACATTTTTAGGTTCTATTTTGGAAACAAAACAAGAACCTGAAATCACTTCTCTTGATCTAGTGCTTACACCTCTGTTGGGATCACCAATTATTAAGTCTTTGGGATGATCCTTCTGTATTCTGATGGAGGGAGGTTTGCTTGAATCTTCTGACCTTGTATCATTTTGAGTGAAGTTATATTGATCATTCTTTTCTTCAGCTTCAATCTTGATATCAGCAGATGTTCCAACATCTTCTGGGACATCTGTAGAAGCATCATCAATTATCACATTTATGGACTCCATGATAACCTTTGTTCTGTAATTAAATACTCTATATGCTCTGCTGTTTATAGAGTATCCAAGGAAAATCCCTTCATCACTTTTAGGATCCATTTTTCTCCTTTGCTCCCTATCTGCCAGAATATAGCATTTACTTCCAAACACATGAAAGTACTTCACAGTGGGTTTTCTGCCCTTCCAGACTTCATATATTGTGGACAAAGTTCCTTTCCTTAAAGTAACTCTGTTATGGATGTAACAGGCAGTGTTCATAGCTTCAGCCCAAAAGTATAGAGGCAACTTTTTAGCATGGATCATAGCTCTTGCTGATTCTTGAATGGTTCTATTCTTCCTTTCAACAATCCCATTCTGTTGAGGAGTGATAGGTGAAGAATATTCATGATTGATTCCTTCTGAAGAGCAGAAATCTAAGAACTTTTGATTCTCAAATTCCTTTCCATGATCACTTCTAATTCTGATCACACAGCTGGATTTTTCCCTTTGTAATCTTTGACATAATTCTTTGAATACATCAAATACATCTGACTTTTCTTTGATAAAATTTATCCATGTATATCTTGAAAAGTCATCAACCACCACATAAGCATACCTCTTACCACCAAGACTTTCAACCTGCATAGGTCCCATAAGATCCATATGTAGAAGTTCCAAAACTTTGGAAGTTGTCAGATGTTGGAGCTTTGGATGGGACATCTTGGTTTGCTTGCCTATTTGACATTCACCACATATTTTGCCATCATCAATCTTTAGTTTAGGAATACCTCTTACAACATCCATAGATATGATCTTCTTTATGCCTCTGAAATGAAGATGACCTAGTCTTTGATGCCACAGTTTCACTTCTTCTTCTTTAGCTAGAGAGCAGGTTGAAGTGAGACTAAGATTTTGGGATTCCCACATGTAACAGTTGTCTTTAGATCTGGCTCCTTTCATGACAACCTCTTGTTCTTTGTTAGTCACTATACATTCAGATTTGGTAAAGTTTACATTGTATCCTTGATCACATAGTTGACTTATGCTGATCAGGTTAGCAGTTAAACCTTTAACTAGCAGCACATCATCTAGTCTTGGAACATCTTGACAATCCAAGGTTCCAACTCCCTTGATTTCTCCTTTAGCTCCATCTCCAAAGGTAACAAACCTGGATGAATGTGATTTTAAGTTTACTAGCAAATTCTTTAATCCAGTCATGTGTCTTGAGCATCCACTGTCAAAGTACCAGTCTTCTTTAGCTGATACTCTCAGAGATGTATGTGCTATGTATGCAGTACTTTTCTTTGACCAGATGAGATGAGATTTCTTTTGATGCCTCTGCTCTGAGTGTTGTTCATCTGATCTCCAAGCTTGATTGTTGATCTTGTTCTTGGGTATGTGGCTTTGATCAGTCTGAATGTCAGCTTTTGGTCTCCAAACTTTCTTGATGACCTCTGTCTTCTGCTTAGGAGGTTGTTGATTTCTATGCAGCACTTTTTTTGTAACTTCTACTTTCTGCTTGGAAGGTTGCTGACACATTTGATTTGGATATCCATGAAGCTTATAACAGTGAGGTTTGATATGCCCAAACCTTCCACAGTGATGGCATCTCCATCTTTGATATTTTTTCTTCATTTTGTTCTTTCCAGAATGTTGAGACATCTGTTGGAACATTATGTTTGTCTTTGTGTTCTGATGTTGGAGCATCTGTTGGGACATCTTGTTTGACTGTGTAGTTTTTGAAGTAGTTCTGCTAGAGCTTGCTTCATCTCTGTCATATCCCAGTCCACTTTTGTCCCCTGAGTGTTTATTATTGCTGAGAATAACATCCAGTGTGTTTGAGCTGCTGTTCAACATTCTAACAGATTTGGACATATGTTCCAACTTAGAGTTGAGAAGGCTTACTTCACTTTTTAAGGCTTCAATGATCTCCTGATCATTTGCTTTGTCATCTTCTAAAGTCTCATTCAGCTTCTTTAGCTTTATAACTTCACTGCATATTTCAGAGCTTCTTTTGTATAGATCTTTGAATGCTTGCTCAAGTTCTTCATAAGTAAGTTCTTCACAACTGGAATCACTATCATATTCACACAGTCCAGCTAAAGCAGTAATATGCTTAGCTGATTCTTCTTCTGACTCTCCTGAGTCTTCATCAGACCAGGTCATAGAGAGTCCTTTCTTTTGCCTCTTTAAGTAGGTAGGACATTCAAACTTGATGTGTCCATATCCTTCACATTCATGACATTTGACTCCTTTATCTTGACTGGTCTTTTCAGCATACTTTAATCTTTTGTTAGCATCATAAGGTCTTCTGTTCTCAGAGTTTGTGTTTCTTCCACTAGGTTTGGATTTGCCTTCCATTCCTCTGAGAATTTGTTTGAACTGTTTTCCAAGCAAGGCAAGGTTTTCTGATAAGCTTTTATCATTTGCTGATTCATCATCCTCTTCTTCATCTGTATTTGACATTAAGGCTATGCTCTTGTTCTTTTTGGCATTTGTGTCATTCATTCCCATCTCAAAAGTTTGAAGGGAACCAATGAGTTCTTCAACTTTCATGGAGCATATGTCTTGAGCTTCTTCTATTGCAGTGACTTTCATATCAAATCTTTTTGGCAAAGATCTGAGAATCTTTCTTACAAGCTTTTCATCAGTCATCTTTTCTCCCAAAGCTCCAGAAGTATTGGCTATATCCAAGATGTTCATATAGAACTCATGAATTGATTCATCTTCCTTCATTCTCAAGTTTTCAAACTTGGTGGTGAGAAGTTGAAGTCTTGACATTTTTACTTTTGATGTTCCTTCATGAGTTGTTTTGAGAGTATCCCAAACATCTTTGGCCAGCTCACAATGATGCACAAGTCTGAAAATATTCCTATCAATGCCATTGAATAAAGCATTTAAGGCTTTTGAGTTGCCTAGTGCTGAGTCTTCTTCCTCCTTACTCCATTCTTCTTCAGGTTTCAGCACCTTAGATCCATCTTTGGTGTCTTGGATAGGATGATCCCATCCAACATTGACTGCTCTCCAAGCCTTGTTGTCAAGTGACCTTAAGAATGCAATCATTCTTGGCTTCCAGTAGTCATAATTAGATCCATCCAGAATAGGTGGTCTATTTACTGACCCTAAATCTCTGTCCATGTTACAGAATTTGTATTCCCTAGATCTCACCCAGTATAAACAGGCAGGGTGCCTGCTCTGATGCCAATTGAAATTCTGTGATCAGGTATGAGATGTCCTAAGAGATGTCCCAACACTTAATAGGACATTTGACAAATTTAACCAAAACTTAAACAGCAAGAAAAGTAAACAACACAGAAGTTTGTTAACCCAGTTCAGTGTATAACCACACCTACATCTGGAGGCTACCAAGCCAGGAGGAAATCCAATATTAGTAATATTAATTCTAGACTTAAACCACCCTGTTTAATCTATCACTTAATACTTACCCAATGCAATTTCTACCTAAGACTCACTTAGATAAGAGTACCCTACTCACTCCCCCTCAATCACACAATGATCAAGTTTACAAGTTTACAGAAATTGAAGACATCCTTCAAACAATACAGCTTGATCTTACTTCACAGTTTCAATCAAGTCACAAATGCACTTTTGCTTAAAAGCTCATAAAGTGATACATAAAACAACCTGCTATTAAAAACACTAGACACCCTATTTTGACTTCTGAAATTCATACTCAATTCTATGAGTTTCTGTTGATTAAATAGGTATCTGAATTTTGGGCTTTCTGTAGAATGATCCAGCCCTAATGTGCAGCAGCTGTCACCTTGAATTTAGGGTTTGTTACTTCCTATATTCTAGGTGATTTAGGTCTTCTGTTTTAATCTGAATCTTCAATATAAAACACCCTACAGATGCGCCTTGTTCTGTTTTTATCCATCATTAATTAATTCCAGATACTTCTCCTTAAATATCTCTGATCAGTTAATCATTAATTAATTCTGGTAGCAGGTCTGAGATGTCTCAACATCTGTTGGGACATCCTGAAAAACTGAACTTAAGTTATTTACACAATGTCCCAACATCTGGTAGGACATCCTGAAATAAGTTCATATACTCTGTTTGCTAATGTCCCAACATCTGATAGGACATTCTGAACTGAATTTAACATTTCTTGTTTGGTCAAAAATTCTGCCAATTCTTAAACATCTACATAATCAGTTGAAAAAACGAGGAAAAATACCAAAAGAGGAGCCAAAATGATGAAGAAAGACCCAAGAATGATGGAAAAATAGTCAACTATGGAGGAATGGGACTTAGTGAGAATTATGGTGAAAAAAAATGAAAATTCACGCAAATACTTGAATAATCATGTGCAACATTATATGATATCGTGTACGCGAGATAAAAGAAAAGGATTCATCGCGCGTGATACTTTTATAATGCACACGATGATGACTTTTTCTAGACATTTTCTGACGCGTTCTGACCTGTTCTGACAACTTTAAAAGGGGATTTATGCACTTTTATAGGGGTTACAAATTTTGGCACTAGGAGCACGATTTTACACTATCAGAGGATGATTTTGAGAGCATTGGAAGCCATTGGAGGCCAATCCTTCAAGGGAATTCACATGATATTCATCTTTATCCAAATGATATTCTAATTTTTATCATGAGTAGCTAAATTATCCTACGTTAGGTTGTGTTGTGATGAACTTTATTCAATCTTGTTAGCATTATATGGAGGTTTTAATTTGTATGAACCTTTTGAATTATGATTTTATTAAGTCGTTTCTTATGCTTAATATTTATGATTTGAGATACTCTGTTAATTTATTATTAGATACATAGGGATTCCTGACATGTAGCCTATGTATTAAACCTTGGAACATTTTCTACTTAAGCCGGTTGAATAGGGATAAGAGACCTCGAGTAGTGGCATAGAGAATTAATGTTTTATACATCGCTTGACACTTCTTACACTGACGGAATGGGTATAGAAAGCTCTGAGTAGTTGTTAGTGAGTTATTTCATGGGTGACTGGCTATAACGATTATGTTAATTTTCCGTAAAATTATAAAGATAAGATAATTCATACATGGTATCGTACATAAACAAGAGGGGATAAAAGGATTCTAAAACACAACCCGATCTCCTTCGTAAGATAGTTTTCTCATTTACTTACTTTTTTCGCCGAAACTTGCAAAACCCCTTTTTTACTGTTTTTATTTAATATTGCACAAATAATTGTTTTGTTCGAACACAGTCCTTGTGGGTTCGATCTTTTTATTATTGCGATATTATCGATACACTTTTTGAGAAGTCATCAAGTTTTTGGTGCCGTTGTGGGGGAATAATGATTGCAACAGGGCAACAATTTGTGCAACATATATTTTTATTTTATTTTTTTATTTTATTTTTTATTTCTCTTATTTGTTTTCTTATTTATCATAGTGCTACTGAGGTAGTTTTGGTTGTGTGCACGCAACGTGTATCATGAACGAATTGATAACACAAATTCTAGGAGACAATTGTAGACTTATGGACGTGCAAATATTCCATCTTGTCTGGATTGTGAGACAAGAAATTTAACGGAAGTGAAAATAATGACCCATGGGAACATCTAGTCAGATTCTACATGACAGTGTCGATGTGTTGACAAGAAGGTATTATAGAGGATCAGGTTAAACTAAAGTTGTTCAGCTTCTTGTTAGTTGGAAGATTGAAGGATTGGTTATTATACCTTAAAATGGAGTAATAAACACTTGGAGAGAATTAGAAGACAAATTTTGAGAGAGATTCTTCACTACAACATAATTCACAAAAATAAAAGTTGAAATTAAACAGTTTGAACAACAAGAGAATAGATCTCTGTATGATGCATGGGAAAGGTTTAAAATGTTATTGAGAATGTGTCCTAATCACAATATAAGCAGTATGGAACAAATGAATATCTTTTGTGAAGGGACTACAATACAAACACTAATGCTCTTAGATTTAATGAATCAATCAGAACATTGATCGAGCCACAAGTGAGAGAGTTAATATAAAAAATGAGCCTAAATTAGTACAAAATTGAAAATACTAGAGGAACACAAAGTTTGGAGATTAAAACTAATCCCCATAATCAACTAACCCTAGGTGGTTACAAAGAGCTCCTCACGAAGATGGAAGGGTTGAATCAAAAGTTGAATGGAGTCAAGAAGAGTCAAGAATCTGTAAGTGAAGTGATGTTTGTCTTATGAACTAACTATAAGAAAGAACATTTTGTAGGTAAATTCACTAAAGAACATCCTACAGGGGAAGTGCAAGCTATTATCAACATATCACAAATGGCTACAGAAGACAAATTTGTATCATCAGAAGAAACCTTAGATAAATTCATGATGGAAAATAAAGACGAACTCGTAAGGATAAATGAAACACATAGGTGGCTAAGAGAACTGGATGAGGAAGCAATGAGAAATATGGGAGAGAAAATGTGCCATCTGTCATAACAATTGACATTATTGGGACAAGAAAAGGGAAACTATGACGCAATAGAGTTAAGGAATCGCTGATAAGTGTCTATTTGTAGTATTTCTGTATATATATATATATATATATATATATATATATATATGACACTTATCGAGTTTTATTGTAATTTCATTGAATAATTCTCCAATTTTATGTATAATACATTAGTTAGTGTATACTTGTGTTTTTGATTCATTTATGTAAAAATTAATATTTTCCATTCATTTTGTAATTATATAAGCATTGATTAGAGTAATGACTAATAATGGCTTCAATGATGCATTTTGGATCAATAAAAGGAAGAAGACAAAAATAGAAATCCATTTTAGAGAAGCTGGAAGCCAAAATAATGAATTGCAGTCTGCCAATTTTAGTTGGGCTAAACTTTATTTCGCTGGGTGAAGCTTGCTTCACCGGGAGAATTACACCAGAAGAATTGTTGACTGTCATGCTCCGCTGGGCGAAGCTTCCTTCTGCCGAGCGAAACTCCCTTTCACCGGGAGAAGCAGCAGCGAGAGAAATAAGGAAATTCCATTGGCATTCAGTGTTTTTGAGCTTTCGTCGGGCGAATCCTTTTTTCTGTCGGGAGAAATTTGATATTTGTTGCCAGGTTGTTTAAGTATGTACTTGATGTGAGTGTAATAAAAAGCTTCGTCGAGTGAAGCCATTCTTCCACCGGGTGAAGCGTCTGAGACAAAATTTTGTATATATTTCATTTTACTTCATTTTTGTTAGGTTATGTTGTTTGGGGGTGATGTTTGTCTCCTAACTTCATCAACCGTATTTTTTAGTGAAATTAGCTTAGGATACAACATTGAAGCTTGCATGTGGATGATCCAGAGTGGATTTCACATCAACCGACTATGACAAACCGCGAGATGTTTGGTTTATTCCTCTTCTGCTTTTTGTATTATTTTGTTTTGGGTTTTGTATATGTATTTATTTTGTACTCATGTATATTTGTCGCCCATGGCGTTATATTAAATTTTCTATACAAATATTTATCGGTGACTGTCCTTAATTTTTTGCTTCATGCTCGGGGTTTGGGTTGTGTTAGAGATAAACATCACAAACCTTGATTAAGGATGATTATCTTTTAGTTTTTGGATACTAGAGATATATTTATTGCTAACAATATTTATGGGTGTCGAAGCTTAATGCTTCCGTGTCGGTTGTGTCGGATGCGAGAGTGTCGATGCGAGTGGTATGGATGTCTCATGTGTTGTTTGTGTCAGGTGTGAGAGTGTCGATGCATCAATATAGTTGGTCTCTACTTTGGGTTAGAAATGACTTAGGGTATGAGTGATGTCGGATAATATTGATGAGTATTGTATGTTGAGTATAATTGGTCGGTAAGTTTAAATTTGTGACGAATCGATTATGCATGCCTGATAAGTTCATTCTCTCTGAATAATGAATTATTTTTGTGTTATTATTTACTTTTCTGATTTTATTCAAACCATTTTATCCCAAACTAATTAACATTTAAATTGTCGAACGACAGTTCAGTAGCACCGATCTTTGTGGACACGATAAATTCCCAGAAAAATACTTCCAAATATTTTGTTGCTTGTCGCTATACAACTTCATCAATCGCACAATTCCCTATGATCTAGTTGGAAATACATAGAAAAATAGTGGAGAAGAATAAGGAATGACGAGAAGAACCAAAATCCAACTCAAATGAAAACGAGGATAAAAGAAATGACTATGGGGAAGAGATACATTTGATAAATTGATAGATAAAGACTCACCTTTCAATGAAAAACCAGGTTATAAATGAACTAAATCCTTTGTTACCATATTTCATTTAACCCCCTACTCGTTGAGTGAAAAGAAACAAAAAGGGAAATGGAAGTGGTATAATTTAAAAAGTGTATGGAGATGCTCACTACATTACAAGTGAACATACCTTTTTATGAAGCTTTGGAGAAAATGCTAGTTTATGCTAAGTTCATGAAGGAGCTTCTGAATGGAAAAATCAAGCTAACGGATGATGAAAATGTGGCTTTAGTAGAGGAATGTAGTTCCATTATTCAACGCAAGTTTCCACCTAAACTTACAGATCTTGGTAGATTTTCCTTCCCCATGCTATAGACCCTCTAAATATTGGTAAATCATTATGTGATTTAGGAGCAAGCATAAATTTAATTTCATTGTCTATGATGAGGAAACTAAACTGTGGATAACCTAAACCTACCAAAATGACTCTAACTCTAGCCGACCAATTTGTAACTTATCCTTATGGAATTTTGGAAGATGTTCTTGTTAAGGTTGATAATTTACTCTTTCCAACTGACTTTGTCATCCTACATATAATGGAAGATTTGGAAACACCCTTGTTGTAGGGAATACCCTTTCTTGCAACTAGATGAACTTTAACTGATGTAGAAAGATATGAGTTGATTCTCCAATTTAATAAAAAAAACATGTAATATTTAATGTTTTTGAAGTTATGAAACATGATCATGAAGATTTTCAATGCTACCTAGTTGATTTAATTGATGAGTTAATAGGGAAGTTGAAAAAGAAAAAGGTTTGTTATTCTCAACGGAAAAGTTTCTAGTCCAATTGATCGAACAAGTTCTATCCGATAATGAAAACGAATAAGTAAATAAAGTAGTACTCTAATTGCAAGTTGCACCGCAAGATCATGCTTATAAGAAATTCGAGGATTTGGGAGGAAATACTGAAGAAAAATCATGAAATCCTGAACTAAAGGAACTCCCAACACATTTGAAGTATGTCTTCCTTAGTCAAGGAAATAAGCACCCAACAGTTATTAGCGGCAAATTGTTAAAAGTTGAGGAATAAAAGTTGTTACGGGTACTAAGAGAGAATCATGAAGCACTGGGATGACGATTATAACACTTCAAATGAATCATCTCATCATACTGCATGCATAAAATCAAGCTCAAGGAAGAGTTCAAACTAGTGGTTCAACCACAACGACGACTAAACCCAACAATGAAGGAAGTGGTAAGAAAAGAAGTCCTTAAGTAGTTGGAAGCAGGTATGATTTATCATATTTCTGATATTTCGTGGGTAAGTCCAGTTCATGTAGTCCCAATAAAGGGGGCACCATTGTTATTCAAAATGAAAAAATTAAGTAATCTCAACTTGTAATGTGACAGGATGGAGAATGTGTATCGACTATCATAGGTTAAATCTAGATACACGAAAGGATCATTTTGCATTACCATATATGGATCAAATGCTTGAATGGCTAGTCGAATAAGCTTATTATTTCTATCTTAATGGGTATTCGAGATACAAACAAATAGCTATGGATCCCGCAAATCAAAGAAAACTGCTTTTACATGCCATTAAGAATCTTTGCTTATAAAAGGATGCCTTTAGAATTATGTAATGCACCCACAATATTTCAAATGTGCATGCTTTCTATTTTCTCTTATATGATTGAAAATTAAATAAATGTATTTATAGATGATTTCTCTATTTTTGGTAAGTCATTTAATAATTGTCTTGATCGAATTGACAAAGTCCTTAATAGATGTACCATAACAAACTTAGTTTTAAATTTAGAAAAATGTCATTTTATGGTCACTGAAGGTATTATTCTTGTTGCTACGCAAAAAACCCGGTTGAACAGAGTCTCCATAGAATGTTATTTATCCTAATGGGGAAAGGAAAACATCAAGAAAACCTCATAAGGGAAAGCACATGATCTCACAACCAAATTCGGGTTTGGGAGTCGATTACGTCAAAGGAAGGTGTTAAAACCCCTCACATCTGTTGTAATCAATGGGATACACTCTTGTTGTTCTAACTAAATGGTATGTATATCTAAAGCTTACTTGCTAAGGGACTGAATGAAAAAGGGAAAAAAAAAGGGCTTGCTAGGATCTCAGAAACCGGTGCCTTCATATTCCTTCGTGCAATGGGAAAGTCAGAGCAATCGTAGTTCAGAGGAATACATGTGAAAAGGGGAAGGATGCTCATCAAGGATTGGGGCCTTTATGCCTACATAATCTCAACAGGAATGAGAAATCATAGCGTTCGTAGTTTGTGGGAGCACAACTTGTCTAGTGTCTTTTATGGACGATGATAATGTTCACGCGTGTTGTTAGTTGTTGTCGCTCGTTGTGTGGAGACTTACGCGTTTACTTCTTTGCGGTAGAACGAAAATAACATACCCTTTCTGGAAAAAAAAGGAAGGAGATAATCCTGAAGGAAATCGATTTGAATTTATTGAAGTCTTTTAAAGAAAATGAATTGAATTGGTTTGTGATATGTATTACCAAATTCTATGAAAATATGAACGAATACTTTGTATGACCAATCCGAATGGCTAACGTACAAATCACTTTAGAAGAGGTATGGAGAGATTCCCACTCATCATTTTCCATGTACTTAAGGTTTATAACATATTATACGCATCATACTTATTAAGTGTCTTCAATTGATTAAGAGAAGAAGGAGAAGGAGGAAATACAAAATCCAGGGAAGACTTGGTCCTAAATATTATCATGCAATATGGTCCTAAAGTTAGGATTAGAGGAAAAACTTATCCTAAAATGATCATGCAATATGGCCCTAGATTTGGGATTAGGGGGCTTCTACCCTAATGTTGTCATGCTTGGATTAAAATCCTAATGTCTATCATACTCTAAACTTAATCAAAAATTAATTTAGACAAGGAAGCCCTAAGGGAAAATATGAGCACAACAAGAAAAATGCCATGAAATAAGAAGAAAACATCAGCATACGACAACACACTTTATTCAGAACAGTAGTGTATTTTATACAACAACATTTAACAATGTATATCATGCAAAATGGGAGTGTATCCAGCAGAAAACCAAAATGGCAACATTTAGCAACATATATTTCTCAAAACAAAAATATATGTACTAGCAATAGAATAACAACATATAATAGCATGTATTATATACAACATCGATATATGAAACAACAACATCCATCACATTCGATCACTTATGCACAAGAAGAGTTAAACCATAAATGTGAATCCATAAGCAATTTCATGCAACAATAAGATTAATCAAGCAAGCAACCATGCGTCAACAAGATCAAGCAATTGTATGAACATGCAATCAATAATTAATCAAGCATATCAACATGCATCAACAAGATCAAGCAATTGTATGAACATGTAATCAACAATTAATAAAGCACATGAACATGCATCAATAAGATCAATGTTAAACAACACAAGTTAATCACAAATTCACATATGCATCGTGAATGGATGCTAAACAGATCAAGAAAAGACCATAAATATCAAGCATATCAAGCAATGAAGGATAGAAGTGGAGTGGAGGATGTAATACCCCATATTTTAATTAAATGCTCTGGATAATACCCCGTATTTTAATTAAATGCTCTAGATAATATTAATTAAGATTAATAGGGTTCTAGTGTGCTCTGTTAGTTTTCAACTTAAATAATTAGAGCATCCGATGAACTCAAATTAATTAATTAATATTACCTAACTTAGAGGTTTTATTAAATATTTAACTCAGAGACATTTTTGGATACTCTCAATCTTGGACCGGTTTGATAATTTATCTGATAGATATTTTGTTATAACATTTCATTGTTATATAATCAAAAGATAGTAACATTGAGAGAAAGAAGAGAAAGAAGAAAGGAAAAGAGAGAAGAGAAAGAGAAAAAAGAAGAAGAAGAAGAAAACCCTAGAAGTGGAAACCATGGATCATCAACATTCTTCTTCATCAATCTTCATCATCTTCATCAAACTCCTCATCGATTGTGAGGTGGGTTCTAGTTAGAACTTTTATTCTTGGAGTTTTGGATATATATAGTTTTAAGTTAGAAATGGTTAATTTTGCTAAAATGAAGTTTCTAACAGTTTAAATGCTGAAGTAAACGGGTAGAATAGTCAGGTTACATGTATGTTAAACCTACTATGATTTATTGGATGATCCATAGTGTTTTGATTGAGTTTGGATGGGTTTTGTGGTGAAAAAAACAGAGTTTTTGAGCTTTTGCAACAGGGTTAATCGATTAACCAACATAGTTAACCGATTAACTAATTAAAAATGGTGTTTTATGTGAAATTTAGACCGGTTAACCGGTTAACATTGTATGTCTTGGAAAAATATTATTTCTTATAAAATTCATAACTTTTTATTCGGGTGTCCGATTGAGGAAAACTTTATATCGTTGGAAATCTATGACAAAGTACTATCCAATGGTAGAGGAAAATATTACTTTTGAAGTGGAAAATATTTATTTATTTTATGCCGGCTAAAAGTATCGATATTATAAATGTAATTTGTGAATCATAAAACATGTAATTTAAGGTATTGTGAGGAAACCTTACCATAAACCAATAGTATGGATGTTGTACCCCAAAATTTTCCCTCATATCTTCAGGACAATATGTCTCAAGAGGTCTCCTAATATTCATAAGATTCTCAATTGCTCAAAAGGATTCAAAGTTTCATCAGACAAAGCCTCCTCCTAAACAATGGATCTTAAATTAGGGTTTTGAGTTTCCCAAGGTAAATTGTACTTACAAAGCCTCAAGTGGACTTCATGGTATCACATATACTTCAAAGGATCCTCATGTCAAGTTTCAAGGCTTGCCCTACAAGTTTGGTCAGTCAGATGCTTAGATAATAAAAAAATTAGTTAACTTGGTAAAAAAGTCAACTGTGGTCAACATACAGTCAAACTTCAAAAAATCTGGTCAAAATCAAGATTATGAAGTAAGATTCATCATTTGATCAAGGCTTGATCATGATTCATCAAGAAAACCTCAAATTCATCAAAAGTCAGAAGTTACTAAATTAGGGTTTCTTAAGGGGAAAGTCAATTGTACTTTGACCACCATAACTTTCATATGCTTCATCAAAAATTTCCCATTTAAAACTAATTTTGAAGGAAATTCAATTCCCTACAACTTTGTGTCTCACAAGCCAAGGCCAAAAATGCTTCATTTGAGAGATATGAGCCAAGACATTACAGGTCCTTTAAAAAGTCAACAAAAATTCAACTTTTTCAAAAGCTCATAACTTGAACATGAAAGATCAAATGGACATGGGACCAAAAGGAGTAATTAGAGGAAGCTCTAAGATTTATAAAAAGTCCAAGAACACATCCATGGGATAAAAATTGAAAGAGTTATGCATTGTTGAAGTTGGGAAAATTTGAGGAGGTATATAAGGCAAATAATGACCAAAACTTAAGTTTTTGCCAAATGGGCCCACATTTTTCTAACCCAAACTTAATCATGAGATAATCCATAACCCATAAGTCATATATTATGATTTTTTATGTTTATTGTATATTTTATTGGATTTAATTTATTTAAATTCAATTTTAATTAGAATAAATATTGAAAAATCAAATATTTGATCTTAGGATTATTTTGGGATCAGATTTTGATGTTTATGATCATTAAATATGATCCCAAATTCGTGCACACCAAAGGAGATGGTCATAATATCAAATATTTCACTAAAATAGAAAGTTTCTAACTTAATTCCAAAGCAAACCAAATCTTCTTCACCCAAGCCCAACTCTTGACCTAAATCCCTCCCCTATATATATACACTTACTAGTGTGACTGATAGAGGAATGAAAAAAGAAAAAAAAACTTACCTACACTCATCAATATCCCGGGAGACGCTTCCAATTATTTTTGAAGGTGGAGATCCATTGAAACACATGCCATGAACCATATCGTGTTCATCACTTTTTATTTTCAAAACTCTCATTCCATACCATTTACACTAATTTCATGCATTTGTTTATGTTTATGATTATGATTAAGTTTGTTTTGATCTACTTTTTATGAGCTAAGATGCAGGAATCGTGATGTGCCATGGTTAGAACTTCAAGCGCGAGATTCACTATATCTCATACTACAGTCGTTTTCAAGGCAAATTATTTTTTTCCTCTTGTTTTGTTTATTTGTTCATTTTATTTATTTAAGTTAATTTATTCATTTTCAAGGCAGATTGTTATTTTTTCCTCTTGTTTTGTTTATTTGTTTTGTTTATTTGTTCTTTTTATTTATTTAAGTTAAGTTTTTCTTCTTGATAATAACAAATTAATAAACAAAAATTTTTTTTTTAAACCAATTAAAAATAAAAATAAAATATCTTAGAACCTTTACTTTTTTTTAACACCAAAAATAATCTTTATAATTATCCATCTCATTTTAATTTAATTAATTTATTAATGAGATTTCTTTTCAAAAATTAAGAATTATAATAATATTTTCTTTTATAATTTATTTATTTCAATTTCCTCCCTTTTAATGTCTTCTCAATCCCGAAATACAAAAAACATTCTTATAATTAAAATAGTTTAAAATTAGTTTTTTTTTTCTAAATTTAATTATTTTTTTCTTAAATTAAAAAAAAATTAATTTAAATTTCTCACTAAAAAGCATAATAAAAAAATTAAATTTTAATTAACTTTTTTTAATTAATTAATTATTATTTTTATTTATCATCATAAAAAATGTAAAAAAAAAAACTTTAATTTAGGCTTTAGGACTTTTAAAATATTTTTCCTAACTTTATCCTTATTTTATTTTTCTATTTAATTTCCTTAGATAATTGTATAAGGTGTACAAATTATGTAATAGTGCAGATTTATTTTCTTGCATTTTATCTCAATTATGTATTTGCTCATGGATTTTAATAGTTTAATTAGGGTTTAAATTTCCGCACTTTTACTTTCCACACCTTAGGCCCTATAATAGTCTTAGGATTTATTTTTTGCACTTTACTTTTTGCACCCTATAACTGCTAGATGCATGAATAATAGGATTGTATGGCAAGATAAAATCAACCGTTAGATCACTAACTCAAAGATTAACATAGCTGTAATTAAAACACTTTTCACACATACACCTTTAGGGTATCCCTTCTTGTTGTCTTACGAAAACGGTCAAGTCCCTCGAATGTAGGGGTGTCTTAGCAACGTTGCCTACATAAAAATCATCAAGTCCCTTCGATATAAAGATCATAGTCCCTCGATGACCCTTCGAGTTGCCTACAAATAAATGATCTCGTCCCTCGATGATCCTACGGAAAATGATGATAGTCCCTTCGAATTGCTAAGATACCTTTACAAGGTTGGCTTCTATGACCATACGATGACCCTACGCCCGTCACTTACATCTAAGGATAAGACTACTTACTAACTAATAGTATGGATAGTTCTATCCCTAAGGAAAGAAAAATAACATGAACGACCTTGAGTAGTTAGGAAGCCCTTAACTGCTTACTCACCATTTCAAAAGCAAAAATTACTATTTACACCTCACATTTTCAAAAACTTTCCATGAAAACCCCTTCGTATACATTCATACGAGAATCAATACAAAGATAGATTTTTTTTCTAAATACACCACCACTATTTATTTCAAACAAAAGTAAAATAAGCTAAGCAGTTAAGAGCCCATGGATAACCATGGATGCAAAGGGTGCTAACACCTTCTCTTTGTATAACCTACCCCCTGAACTCAATATCTAAAACCAAGGTCTTTCCTATTCTTTTCCACCTTTCCTACTTGGATAAAAGAAAAGTCGGTGGTGACTCATGCTATTTGCAACATTGTTTTTATTAAATAAAAAACAAAAAAGTCAGTTCTCCTACCGTGTTACAAAACTGGCGACTCTGTTGGGTGTAAACACCCCAAATTTGCCCTCATTTTTGTCACACAATGGCTTGTGATATTTCATATTGCATAAACATCTCATTACATCTCACTGCATAGTTCATTTCATCTGCATCTAGGGTTTGTGACCTGAGCAATCCAAGAGGTGATCTGAGCCATCTCAATGGCCTTGAAGCATGCCAAGAGGGTCCATGAGTGTTCTATGGTCATATTATGCTCCCCAAAGTTCATAAAAGTCAAGGGATCACAAAGCATGGCCAAGGCATGGAGGCAGACTGAAGATTTCCTGCACAGATGACCTAAAATAAGGGTTTTGGTTTTAGAGGCCTTAATCTCAAATTTTTGGTCATTCTTGTTTCTAATGGTCTTAATATGTTATAAGGAGCATGTATACCAAATTTGATGAAGAAATTCACTAAAGAAGTCATCTGCTCAACTGGTAACTTGTTGTGCAAGAAAAGTCAGAATTAGGGCATCTGAGGCCCCCAACAATGGAACCAAAGGATCATTTTCATCAAATTGAGGTTATATGATCTTTATTTGATCTTAGAAGTGGTTAGAAGTTCACAAGATTGAAGAATTTCAAGCCATTTGCAAACTTTCCATTTTTGGACATGACTTGTAATGGAAACTTTCCATTTTGGGAAAGATTTTCAACCTCCTCTTTCTTGATCTAAAATGCTTCAAATGAAAAATCCTTAAACATGAAAGTTGTAGATTGGATCTTCCCATTTTCAAAAAGCACAAGAACTCCTCTTGATTCATCCTAGAACTCAAGATATGATCTTTCAAAGTTGGGAAAAATCCTATAATTTTCAAGTTCATGCCAAAGAGGGATTTTTGCAAAATCAAGTTCTAAGCACTTTCATGACCTCTAATTGACCTCTAAGCATCATAACAACATCACATGACTTGCCTTGATCAGAATTGGGCATTTGACCTAGGGTTTTCATGACTTGTGATCCAAGAAATTTCAAAGAGGGAAAATTGGAAAAAAAATGTGGTAACTCTTGAATCAAGCCATCCAACTCATCATAAACCATCCAAGGGCCATCCTTGATGCAAGCTGAGGCAGGACAAGCTCCCAAGCCAGCTCTGACTCGTGCCATGCTTATGGTACCATAACTTTTGACTTTTTGCAAATGAGGCCATACCAATCAAACTATGCCACTACCAACTCTCTGGCCAATCAACATTGTTTATGCAAGCATCATGGACCTCATTTCACACAATCTTGGAGCCTGAAACCTCACACACTCAAAAAATCCCAAATATTGCCATAACACTTCCTTTCTTCGAATTGCCCAACACATCCATCAAACCTCAAATCTTCTTCCAACAATCATCTCCACACATCATAAGGATCACAAACCAACCATCAAAATGGCCTGAAACACCCCACACACAAACCTCCATTTATGCTATATCAGAGCCGGACCACACAAACTAGCCACTCTCAAAGCCTTTCAAGCATTCCACTAGCATCAGGAGGACCAAAGGTGACTTTTTTCACAAGGGAGGAGCTCTGAAAGTCCACATTTGCAGTTCATCAGCTCAGGTAACCTCAAGAACAAAATCTTTCAGAACTTCAATTTCTTGTTATAAAATGAAAATATATGTTATGGGGATCACACTGATGCTTTTAGAATTGAAAATAGTCAAGAAATGAGCATGTTACGAACTTCTGAAATTTTGTCCAGATTTTTGTTCTTCTTCGATTCTCCATATTTGTGTGTTGTAAATCATTTTTGATGATTGATTTTGATTTTGTGTGAGTTGGGGATCATTTCTGGGCAATTTTTAGGGTTAGTGGTGGCCTGAGGGAGAAGTTAGGTCGTGGGGTTGGCCGGAGAAGACGACCGGAACACTGTTTCGGTCGCCTGAAAGGGATTAGGGCTTAATTAGGGTTTAATCTCCAGATGCGTTTTGGATCCTTAGATCTTGATTAGTTTAGGAGCATGGATGGACCTGATTAGTTCATTAATGTTAATTTCTGATTAATTAAAATAAACATAATTAATTATCCAGATTTGATCCAAGCCATCCAAATGCGCGCGCAGTCTTCCCTTGTTTAAATCTCAACCATCAGATTGGCATACTTCTCATTTATTTAATTTTTTATTTCATTTTCTTTCATTGTTTTCCACATTTATTTTAAAATAGCAAAAGACTTTCAAAAAATCTCAAACTTTGCATTTTCATTTCAAATATTTTTCTTAACCCAAAAAAATTTTTTATTTTAATTTTTCCATTAAATTTTTTTTAAATCATTTAAATGTTTTATTTAAATAATTAATTGATTTTAATTAATTAAAAATACATTTAGGTTTCTAAAAATCACCAAAAAATTCATGAAGCATTCTTAGACATTTAGAAACATTTTCAAACTCACCATACAAATTTCTTTTTAGGTTTGATCACATTTTCACAATTATCTTTGAATTAGGGTTCTTAAATTTCACATTTTTTAATCCTAACTTGAAAAAATCATTTATGCCTAACCATGATGAGTTTGAACTTGGTTCTTCTTACATTGTTTCACATGTTATATCTAGTATCTAGGATATTTATCTCATGATTTTGCATTGCATATTCAATTTGATTTGCCTTTTTCCCTTAGAAGTACTCTAAAACCCTATTTAACTTAGAAATTTCATAATTTTGCTTAGGATTAGCTTCTGACTTTCTCCTTTGGTTAGTGATCTTGTGTATGATTAGGGTTTGTTTGAGTTCAATTTCAAATTTTTATCATGATGTATGCTTCTGTTTTGGTCATATGCATCTCATGTTGTCTTAAAACCCTAATTTCTCATGTTCATTTGCATTCATCTTTGCATATCCCAATCATATGAACTTGCCATGCCATTTCAAGAATTTGTATGACATCTTAGACATATTAAGACATGCTTAAACATTGCTTGATCATTTCTTCATTCATTTGATATGTTTTGCATTCATTACATTTCATGAACATCCATGTGTTTTTCAAGCTTCTAACATGCTTCCATTGCATCTCATCCTTGTATGATCACTCATAAGCATTATGTATGACTTTGCATCATCTCATAACACATTTTCCTTGCATATTCACTTCTGGTTTTGGCCTTTGCATCTCTATTCATCTTATTTCCTTTTGCTTTATGTCTTATGCATCCACACTAACATTTCAGGGGCTCTTGGTAAGTTATTTGGGATGTGGATTTGCCTTCACATTCCATCTCTTCTCATCTCTTCATTTGCATAATTTACTTGTCTTTGAAGTGAATATAATTCACTTATGATCTCTCCTTCTTACTTTCTTTCTTTTTAGGTTACTCATCTTCTTCAAGAAGTAAGTAACTTATTCTTCTTCCTTCTTCTCTTTTCATCTGCTTCTTCCTTGGTGGCCTCCTGAAGATCCTTATTTTAAGCCTCAAAAACCATAGGATACCCAAGCATGATAACTTTTAGGGTTGTATATAGTCTCCCTTAGCTTTTTACCTTTGAGTCTCCTTGAGTCTCTCTTCTCATCTCATAATCAGAGGCTAAACACTTAAAGCTTTAGGACTTTGAATTAGGGTTATGCCTGCATCCTTATCTTAGGATGGAGTGTATAGCTTTAATCCTTAGTGTTAAACCTTTAATTTGTTTACACCTCTTAATCAAAACACTTAAAAATGATCAAGACATAAACTTGTAACTTGGGCCTTACATTAGGGTTCCATCTCTTCCTTTTGGTTAAGAGGGACTAACCCTAGTGTTTAATGGACAAGTTCCCCTCAAGTTGTCTTACAAACTTAAAATCCATTTCTTAATCTAATCCTTTAATTAAAATCCACCTTAATAAAGGCTTGTTATATAATGAATTTAATCCCTAACCACGAATTAAGTTGAGGTATCTTCCTCAGCTTAAGTGTTCTCATCTATCATCCTTCTCTTAGGATGGTGTAATGAGTTCACTAATCTGTAATTAGAGATTAAACTCATTACTTAACACTAAACAAAAAACCCAAAAACATCTTAATAATCACAAGTAAGTTAATGATCTTAATCCTACATCATCATGGTAATTAAGTTGAGATGCTTATCTCATACTTAAGTAGGCTCATTTTCCCTAATCAGGGAGGATATAATGAGTTTACAACCCTTGATTTAGGCTTAAGCTCATTATCCTATGCAAAACACCAAAAACAATAAAAAACTGAAAACATAAAAACAAACAATAATCGTCTCCTCCGGGATTCTTTTCTTATCACACTCACTCTATGAACGAGAACTTGTTTCTTCCGTCTAATGCAAGACAATTAGCACTCGAGCCAGACGAGTCACACACTTGAGCATAGACAAGTAAGCAATTCACAATCAAATCATGTCCAGTCCCTTTGAGTCAAACTACGGTGTTCTGACTTCTTCATTGCACGAGAGGATACGTAGGCATAACTTAACAATTATCGAACAAAAGTCTTTTTGTCATCCCCCTCTTTCTGCATTCTTTTCTAAGCTTCAGTCTTTGAGCACTCACCTTTTTTCTTTTGCACTGACACATATTCTTTTCTCCCTAGCCTTTTTTATGCACATTCAGCACATACACTACCCATTTTAAACACAATCAAGTAAGCGTGGATCCCGTCGAGTACGACAGACGATCTGGGTGCTAATACCTTCACAGGTCGTAACCAACCCCCTTTCTCAGTTTCTCTGGTTCGCAACCGTCTTATCCATAACCTTCCAGGTTTATGCAGCATTACCTTTCCTCCGGGATAAAAATGCCTAGCTGGCGACTCTATTCATTCTCAACCTCCAACATCGCCGACCGTTCATGTCTGCACCAGGGACGTAAAGTCTTTTCGGGAGCGACAACTTGGCGACTCTGCTGGGGAAAAACTTTGCAACCAGGGTTCTTGTTTCTCTTGTGGGTTTCTCCTAGCGCTTGTTTGTTTGTGTTTATGGGGGTGTTATCTGCTATATGTGTTTTTGTCTTTGCTTTATTTATTGCTTTTTGTACAGCTTTATTTACTACATTTACTTTGTCGCTTTCATTTATTGTTTTATGCATTTCATTGTCATATCATATATGTGCTGGATTTGTTGGTTTGCCTTGGTGGGAGGGGTATTCCAGTGAGAAAGTTCCAACACAAAGGCCTGAGTGACAGACATAGGATTATAGTGTCTTCATATTCTTTTCCATTCCATTTCGGTCTGGTGCGGGAATATGAAACACGGTTCAGACATGGGTTTCTTCTTGAGAACTTTGTGCTACGGATCTCCTGTAGTGCTAGGGCTATCTGGGAAGCCTGCTAAGTCTGGATGGCATTTTTAGATGACCTTCAGCATCTGAGGTGAATTAGAGGAGGATCCTTTATGAATAGGGTAAACATTGTACCTCCGGGTTAGAAGTGTTTACACTTCTCATAATAGATCCAAGTCTGAGGATCCTTGTTCTAGAACAATACCTGTGAGTGGGTAAGGATGTTTACAGGTTTGAAGGAACCCTTGGCCTCAACATACCCTGTTATTGATATTGTTTTTAAGGTTACACTGATTATGGATTGATTTTATGAAACCCCGGACTTGTGACTCTTTATTTGAGTCCCCTACCTGGCTACTGGTTTTCTAGCCTTCATCCGGAATTCTGAACACTCATGGACCCTATCAAAAGCAACTAACTATCCAGCACTTGATCACAAACCCTTGCATATCATTCAACATACATAATTTTGCATCATTTAACATTTGTCTATTTGTTTTGCAGGGTATCCACATCTTCTTTGGTTTGGTTTTGACCGTTCTTCCGCTTCAACCATCTTCACAAGTTATCTTCTCCAGCTGTCTTCATCAGTTATCTTCTCCTGTCATCTTCATCAACATCCATCTTCAGCATGGATTCAACCAGGAAGAGCAACATCACATAGCATTTCTTTGAGTATCCACTAGCAGGCATCAGGCAGATTCAGACCCTTATCACTCCTGATCATGTCCCCTTATTCAGAGAACATTATGGTGGTATCCTGGACATGATCATGGACTTGGATGCATCACAGAGGAACATGATTCATACCTGTCTCCAGTTCTATGACCCTCCTCTCCAATGTTTCACTTTCCCAGACTTTCAGATATGTCATTTGTTGGAAGAGTTTTCTATATTGTTGGGTGTCCCTATCAGAAGAGGAATTCATTTTAACCCTGAGATGAATGCTCCTAAGAATGAAGACATAGCTAAGGCTCTATATTTGGAAGTTACTATCATTTATCAGCATATGACCACCAAGGCTGGAATCCCAGGCCTTCATTTGGACTTCTTAATCACCCAGGCCACCAGCCATGCTTCAACAGGGAAGTGGGAAACTGTTTGTGCCCTCCTGGCTCTTAGTATCTATGGTATCATCTTGTTTGCGGGCGAGCCTAAGTTTGTAAGCAAGAATGCTATCCATATCTTCATGCTCAAGAATCTAGTTCCTACCTTGCTAGGGGATTTCTACTACTCAGTGCATCAAAGGAATGAGAAGCAGAGGGGAAGACTAGTAAGATGTTGTGCACCTCTCTTCTACAGTTGGTTGATGAGACACATGTCGAAGACAAAAGCTTTCCTGAATCCTCATCAGTCAAGGAATTAGGCTAAGAGAATGATTGCTCTCACTTCAGAAGACATCAGGTGGTGTACTCAGAGCACCAAGGGCGGGGACATAATTACAAGTTGTGGACAATATCCTAATGTGCCTCTTATTGGAGTAAAAGGTTGCATCAATTACGATCCTTTGCTATTCAAAATACAGTTGGGATATGCTTTGGTACATCCCCCGAGAGAGCAAGTCTTGTAAGATCAGAATGTGCCTAAGAGGGGGGGGGGTGAATTAGGTGTTATCAAAATTTTCTCGATTCTTTTTCTTCGATGGATGGATTTTTCTTTTACGGTTTAAGTAACAAAAATGTAAAGCATAAAAGTAAAGAAGACACAGAGGTTTATCCTGGTTCCCTTCACAATCCGAAGGTACATCCAGTCCCCTTTCAACACGAAAGAGATTTCCACTAGTTTCTTTAGAACAGTACAACCTATCACACCTTCAATGGTGAGGCCTACTTTCTAGCAAACTATACAAACAAGTGTGCAAGAACAATCCTCTTGCCACACTTACCCTTATGTCCAAACAATCCTTGGAACACAAGTCACAAATAGAAATAACTTTCTATACTTATTGTTCTGAGTGAGAGTACAATGAAAGGTATCAATAAAAATTGATCTTCTCCTATAATCAAGAATTCACTACTTAATATTCAACACAAGTGTTCAAGACAAGTATGAAAATGATGAACTTATGAACACTTTTCAAAGATGAAAAATATTTGAATAAAGTGAATTTGATTGTATGAAAATATTTGAAAAATCTAGGAGGTGTTTATGAATTTGAAATTTTTAGAATTTATAATAGTTGAAACACCTATTCAAAAAGGTGTGAAATTTTAAAAAGAATTTCTTTGAAAAGGTATAAAAAACTTATGAAATAAAATTATGAAAAGGTATAACAGTTAGAAATTGTTTAAATTTGAAGAGAAACAATTTTTCAAAATTTCTACAGTGTTAACCGGTTAACCAAATGGGTTAATCGGTTAACGCCTAGAAACGTTACCACAGAATTGAAAAATTGCTTCCGTTAACCGGTTAACCCATATGGTTAACCGGTTAACACTGTTAAAATACAGAAAAATATTTCTGTTTAAAGTGTTAAACCAGTTCCAATTTCTTTTCTAAGAATATGCATATGCTTTAAAAAATATGATGAGAATGTTGAACACTTGTATATCATATTTAAGAAGTAATTATTGATATACCTAAGCCTTGAGACAAATCTGGAAAGTGTTGCACAAAAGCTTGAATTGATCGGAAGCATTCCATTGATGATGCATAGCCATGATCTTGATCGTTTGTTGTCATCTCGACTTTTTGCAATCTGGAATGAGCTTGGATAATGTTGACGTCATCAAAAACAATGAGCTTGAAGTATGCTTCTACAAGTCTTAGCAGAATCTCTTTACTATGCTATTCAGAATAATCATACCACAGTCCAACAAGCAGCCTGGGCTTGGGACCATATACAGACTAAAGAGACTGCTATTATGGGAAAGTGTAACAACATAGCTTCAACTCAGTACACTGAATGGTCTCGCATCAGAGGACAGATCACTCGCATGCCATTCACCCTGGAAGATGTGCTAGGGCCATCAATAGTTGATCCCATAGCCACAGTCAGTTTGGAAGAGTTTGAGAAGTTGAAAGAGAGGAATACCCAGCTTTCTGAAGCTCAGAAGAAGACTCTTTGGGAAAGAAATGATGGTCGTCTGGACAATGAGAGGTTAGAGAAGCTTCGGATCGAGCATATAACCAAGATAGAAAAGACAAAGGACCTCATCAGAAAAGCCCGAGCAGGGGAATTGGTATTGAAGAATGCTTGCAAAGAAGCCAAGATTCAGAAAACCAGAGTTGAGCACTATTTGGAAGAAAGTCAGGCTAGGTGGATCAGGATCACTGAAGCTCGTTTGCAAGTAGATCAGAAGACACAGGCTAAGATAGAGCAGCTGGAAGCTAATGAGAAGAAGAATCAGGAAGCCTTGTTAGCAGCACAGAAGGAAATCTCAAAGTTGAAACTCCGGGCGGGGTTGAAGAGATCAAAGGACCAAGACAAGTACCAAAAGATGACAAGTGCCATTGTAACCAGAAACCTTCTCATCAGGACCATCATAGAGCATCCAATTGGACCAGTAACTGATGCTCTCCTGAAGGAAGTCAAGGAGGATGACTTTGGGCTGGATGTTTGATTTCTTTGTACTTGTAATTTTATTTTGGTTGTAATTTTATTTCTCCATGGTGATTTTGTTGTAATTCTTGACTTAATTGTATTTTGACCCACCATGGGAACTTGTTGTAAGCATAAACTATGTATTTTGGCATTTTATAATGTTATAGTTCGTGTATTACCTAGATCTTTTTTGAACTTCATTTTTCTTCAACATCTTCATTCCCAGAGGTCTGGAAGGTCAAAACCAAAGAGCCAAACCGGATACCCTTGGAAGACAAATAGACATGCTGCATTGCATGCTAACCTCATTCTCTGTGTTTTTGTAGGTGTTTTAGTTGTTATTTTCTCACTTTGCTGTGTGTTTCAGGAAACATTGCTCGTAGAAAGGTTTTCCCCATCAACAGAGTCCACAGGTATCCTACAAGACACAACCTTCCGAGAGTTCAGATGGACAAAGTTCAACATGATTTGACTGACGTTAGAACTCAGATGGCTAATGAGATAACTGAGATGAGGGCTCAGATGAACCAGTTCATGGCAGTGATGACTGGGTTGGCTCAGAGCCAAGAAATTTTGAGAGAGTTAGTCAAGCGGCAAACTCTAGAAGAGAATCATCCAGGCACTAGAGGTACTAGTAACAACAATCACGGGCAACCGCGAACAAATCCGTCAGAGTTTGGGCCCCACCTCAATCCTGAAGTCAATGTTATCGGAAATACCCAAGGAAATGCAAGAGGTCGTGTTCTACAAGAAGATCCTTAGGATGAACAGTTCACAGTAATTTGTGCTGGGGACGAAGCCTATGATCGTCGTCTGGACAAAATAGCAGAGAAGCTAAGATCCTTGGAATCCCAAAACTCTTTGGGATTTGATATAATGGATATGGGATTAGTAAAAGGAGTCAGGATTCCTCACAAATTCAAGCCTTCATGCTTTGAGAAGTACAATGGTACCTCCTGTCCTCGTACCCATCTTCAATCTTTTCTGGGGAGATTTAAAGCTTATACCATGGATGAAAAACTGTGGATGTTTTACTTTGAAGATAGCTTGACCGAGGCATCCCGTGAGTGGTATTCTCATTTATCCAGGGCTACAGTCAGAAACTGGAAGGACTTAGCTGAAGCTTTCATATGCCAGTATTAGTACAACCTGGATATGGCTCCCAATAGGACCCTCCTAATGGGTATGTGTTGTACCCCAAAATTTTCCCTCAGATATTTGAGACAAATTGATTCACAAGGTTTCCTCACACTTGTCGTACCCCAAATTTTGACCTGCTTCATATGCTTTCTGGTGCTTTTTTATTTCGAATAAATAAAATAGCACAATTGGTAGAAAGATGGGTATAATAAGGGATATAATTGTGAGAGGTTGTGAGTTTAAATCCCACCTTCTGCGTTTTTTAATTTTTTTTTTAATTTTTTCCTTTACTAATAACTTTTCCTATTTTAATTTTTTTATGAAAAAATCACAAAAATAGCATTTTTTAATTATTTAATTTTTAATTTTCGTATTTTCATTTAATGCATTTTTAAAAATATGATTTTTTCATTAAAATCATTATTTTATGAAAAACATTTCAAAAAAAATCATACTCCCTCCGTCCCAAAATAATTGTCACATTTAAGTAAAAAAATTGTCCCAAAATATTTGTTACTTTAGATTACCAAGACATTTTTATATTTAATCTTCCAATTATGTCCTCTAATAAATACTCTTAATTAATTGTTTTCTCACTTAACATTAATGCTAATTTGAATACACCAATAGTTAATTAGGATAATTTGGTCAAGTTATTATTCTCTCTCTTTCATTTATTACCGTTTCTTAATATGTGTGAAATGATCAAATGTGACAAATAATATGGGACGGAGGGAGTAATAAATACCAAAAACATTTCTTTTCTTGTATACTCGTTTTCTATTGGTCAGTTTATGTCATTTTTGTGTCATACTTTGTTTCCAACTGGTCTACTTGGTGACCAAGTAAAAATCATATAATTTTGTTCAAATATTTTTTAATCAATAGGGATTAAGATTAATATTTTTCCTTTTAAACTTTTTAACCTAATTTTCTTAATCTATAAATACATGTTGTTTTACACATAAAAGGAGCCCCTCCCATTTCTCATTTTATCACTCCTCTCTCAACCACAATACGAAAAAATTCTTGCCTCAGGGAGAAACATAACCGAAAAAAATAAGAACACTAAAAGACGGATCATACATGTGCCAAAATATATTCTTCTTTTGTTTTGTTAATATATACTCTCTTTTTTTCCTTCTTATGTACTACATGAACTACAAGTTACATGTTTTATTCTTCTTTCTACATGAAGTTCCTAACCATATTTTTTTTTCTTTCTACAGATTTTTTTCTTCTTTCGCTTATATATATATATATATATATATAGATAGATAGATAGATAGATAGATAGATAGATAGATAGATAGATAGATATAGATATAGTTTTGCTTTGATATTGTCAATTCTTATTTTTTTAATTACTTTATTTGGATTGGATCGTGTCGATACGCTGTTCGCATATTTATGTGTATGAGGCTTGACATTTGTGTTAATCTGGTCTAGTTGCGATGATCGCAATTTTGCGTTAGCAACATTATTTTTTAATCTTTTGTTTTATTCTTGATAAATTTATATTTGCACATTTTAGATAACTAACTACCCTGATTTCTTGCCTCGAACCCTTAAACTTTCTCTAAACCTTAAAAAAAATTCATTTTTATAAACCTTAATTTTTCGTGTAAACCTTACAAATTTCTTATAAACTTTAACCGTGTTATTTTCTCTAAACCATAAACTTTTTTTTATTAAACTTTTAACCTTTTTTTCCTAAACCTTAAATATTTTATATAAACCTTAATTGCTTCTCTAAAACTGATTATATATTTTCTTTATGAATTTTAACGACTTCAACCTTAATGTTTTTCACTAACCCAAAAAATATTTTTTTTAATCCTAATAATTTTCTCTATAAACCTTGAACTCTAATTTTCACTCTAACTCTAACTCATTTTTATGTTATTCATTTACTGTTTATCATATTATGTAACTGTTTCATATTTGTAATAATTTAGTTTTTATTTTTCGCCCTATAATTATATAATTGTCTCCTTGATGTAATAATTTAGTGTTATTTTCCGCCTAATTATTATGTAACTGTCCCGAAGCCATGTAATAATGTAAGAACTTTTATTTTCTGCCTTTAAATTTATGCCTTTATTTTTTTTTATTATTCCCTGCGTGGTTAGTAATTTAGGGCGTGCCAAGAACTGAATGAAAATCAATATGGACTTAGAAAAACGAGGCTTTGTATACATCCATACGAGGATCATTACAAAGTACTTAGAAAAATTTCTAATCACACACTACACTTTTCAAAAACATTTAAGTGAGCTAAGTAACTAAGAGCCCATGGATAACCATGGATATAAAGGGTGCTAACACCTTCCCTTTATATAACCTACCCCCCGAACTCAAGTCTTTTAAAATAGGTCTTTCCTGTTCTTTTATGTCCTTTCCACTTGGATAAAATAAAAGTCGGTGGTGACTCTTGCTATCCGCAACATGACTAAAAGTCAGTTCTCCCACCGTGTTACAGTATGTCTCAATCTTCAAGGGAGAGTTTCAGGGAATATGCCCAAAGATAGAGACAACTTGTTGCTGCTGTCCAGCCACCTATGTTTGAAAGGGAGATGGATGACATGTTTATGAACACATTACAAGGAACCTACATTGACCGACTTGCTGCTTTCTCTTCCACCAGTTTCGCTGATGTGGTTATAGCTGGTGAGAAAATTGAGAGCCTATTGAAGATGGGTAAGATCTATGACAATGGTGCTAGCTCTAACAATGCAAGGAAACCTTTCTCTGGACCTCGTAGAACAGGTGAGACCAACTCAATACATATGGACAGAGGTATGCCTCAATACATGCCAAGATCAGTAGCTGCTATCACCATTCCTGCTCCAGGACCTCAACAACAATATCCTCAGCAACAACAGTTTCCTCAGCAACAAAGATCTTACAACAACAATAATCAACAACAACGTCCGTTCCAACAAAGGACTTCACAAATCAACAGGGTTATCGATCCCATCCTGATGCCCTATGCTGCTTTACTCCCACAATTATTGAAGCTCAATCTGATCGAGTTGAGGACTCTGGCTCCACCAGATCCCCAGAATCTCCCAAGGAACTATGATGTCAATGCCAGATGTGCCTTCCACTCTAATGCACCTGGCCATACAACAGAGAAATGCAGGGCCTTACACATGAAGGTTCAAGATTTGATTGATTCTAAGGCAGTCAACTTTGCACCCCCTCCAAGTGTTACCAAGAATCCTATGCCTAGCCATGGTGGGCCTAGGATAAAATCCATCAAGGAGGACCAACCAGTAGGCTTAATTGACAATGTTGCAAGTATTCAAACACCTCTGGCCGAGGTTAAAGCCCAGCTTTTGAAGTGCCAAGTGTTTCCAGGTTGTGAGGCCCATTGTGAAGCTTGCAAGATTTCTACCAACGGTTGTGCAAATTTGAAGACAGGTATCAACAGTCTTTTTAGAGAAGGCATTTTACAGATCACTTCAACGGTTCCCACTCCTACAACATCAACAACCATTCCTCCTACAACTCCAGCAAACATCACTTTATCAGATATAACGGATATCACTCCTACAACTTCAACAACAATCATTCCAACAAATTCTTCTACAACATCAACAACCATCCCTTCTTCAACTTCAATAGACAAGAGTTCAACAACATCTTCTACAACAACAACAACTATCAATAATGACGTTTCCACAATCACCATTTATTATGATTCGACAATAATTCATGTCCCGGATCCTGTCAACAACTCACATCAACATCAACAACTCCCTGCACCTGTGACATCTCCAGTCAGACCCCCTGTCACAATTTACTATGAACCTCAAACTGTCACGACTCCTTCTTCCGCAGCAATCAGTCCGGTGACTATTATAGTGCATGGACCAGTCCCATATGATAGCAGTAGTGCCGTGCCTTGGCACTATGGCTCAGATCTGTATTGCAATGGAAAGAAAGTCACTCTTGACTTTGCAACTTCTCCATCACAAATTGATAATGTCGGGGGAGGTAGAGGCTTCACTCGAAGCGGACGTCTCTTCACGTCACAGCTCCCAAAAGTTAATGCTGAAGCAGAAGCTACTACCAAAGCAAAAGGCAAGAGTGTGGTGCCTGAAGAACCAATTACTAAAGAAGCTCAGAAGACATCCTTCGATCAGGATGTGGATGAATTCATGAGAATTATCAAGAAGAGTGACTATAAAGTTGTGGACCAGCTCCATCAAACACCCTCCAAAATCTCCATATTATCATTGCTCATGTGTTTCGAAGCTCACAGGAATTCATTACTCAAAGTTTTGCACGCAGCTTACGTGCCATAGGAGATTACAGTTAATCAGCTAGAAGCAGTGGTTTCAAATGTCAACACTAGTTATGGACTAGGTTTTACCGATGCTGATCTGACTACGAAGGGCCGTAACCACAATAAGGCTTTACACATCACCTTGGAATGTAAAGGTGTTGTTCTTTCTCATGTCCTGGTTGACACTGGGTCCTCATTCAATGTTCTTCCAAAGAAAGCCTTGGTCAAGATGGAATATGATGGTCTTGCACTTCGTCCAAGTAACCTAGTTGTGAGAGCCTTTGACGGTTCTAAGAGATCGGTTCTTGGAGAAATTGAGCTGCCTGTGGTAATTGGCCCACAGATCTTCAAAACTACATTCTATGTGATGGACATTCAGCCTGCCTACAACTGTTTGTTGGGTCGACCCTGGATTCATGCCGCTGGCGCTGTAACATCGACCCTTCACCAGAAGTTAAAATACGAGTGGGAGGACCAAGTTATCACCATTTGTGGAGAGGATGACATCTTCGTTAGTCATCTAGCTACCTACAAGTACATTGAGATGGACGGGGAGATCCATGAAACAATGAGCCAAGGTTTTGAAGCTCTTAATGTCAATGAAGCAACAACTGAAGTGTCTGGTACTTCAATCTCTTCTTACAAGAAAGCTCAGAAGGTTGTGGAAGACGGGAATGCCCAAGGTTTGGGCAAGCTGCTGCAAGTTCAGATCAAGGAAAACAAGTTTGGTTTGGGTTACAGACCATCCCGACAGGTCCAAGAGGAGGCTACTGAAGCTCCCAAATTTATCAGTGGGGGTATGCTGACCCCGGATGCAATCAACAATGTGGAAGATGAGGCTGAAAACGACTTCAACCTGGAAAGCTGGATTCGTCCAAGAATCCCAGGCCATCAAGTCCTCAACTAGTCTTCCCAGGAAATTATAAGGATTACTGTTGCAGAGTAATTATTATTTCCTGTTTAAGCATGCATCAAGTCCTGCATCTTTCCCAAGGTGTCAGGGATCATTTTTTAATAGGGCCATATATGTATTTTGTGCAAATGATTGATTAATGAAAAATGGACATCTTTTGCAAACAATCTCTTTTCACTCACTGTCTTTCATTTTTGTTATTTTCGCACAACACAATAAATGGCAATGTTTTTTCTTAAATAAACTTCATTCACTTTTTCTAAATAAGATAAAATCAATCACTAAAATGAACAAATCTCAACCCTTGCAGAGATAATCCTCCAGATTGCACCGACAACGACACTGTTATGACCTCGTATAACTTCGACAATCTGATTAATCAAGCAGATGAAGGGGTTGATGAAGACTATGATTTTCCTGAAGAGTTGGCAAGGTTGTTGAGACAAGAGGAAAAAGTGATTGCTCCATATCAGGAGGAAGTTGAGACTATCAATCTTGGTACCGAGGAAGATGTGAAAGAGGTGAAGATCGGGGCTAGTCTGTAAGCTCCAGTGAAAGAACAACTCATCAGTATGCTTCAGGAATATGTCGATTTCTTTGCTTGGTCCTATCAAGATATGCCAGGTCTGGATACGGATATTGTCATGCACAGATTGCCTTTGAAATAAGATTGTCCGCCATTTAAACAGAAATTGCGTCGTACTCGCCCAGACATGGCCATTAAAATCAAAGAGGAAGTACAAAAGTAGTGGGACGTTGATTTTCTTGTTGTAACTAGTTACCCGCCGTGGGTTGCTAACATTGTACCCGTACCAAAGAAGGATGGCAAGGTGCATATGTGTGTGGATTACCGGGATCTGAACAGATCAAGCCTGAAGGATGACTTCCCATTACCTCACATTGATGTATTAGTGGATAACATAGCTCAGTTCTCGGTATTTTCTTTTATGGATGGATTTTCTGGATACAATCAGATTAAGATGTCACCTGAATACATGGAGAAGACAACTTTCATTACGCCTTGGGGCACGTTCTATTACAAGGTAATGAAGTTAGGTCTGAAGAAGGCCGGTGCAACATATCAATGGGCTATGGTAACGTTATTCCATGATATGATCCATAAATAAATCGAGTGCTATGTGGATGATATGATTGCCAAGTCCCTTATAGAGGAAGATCATTTGGTGAATCTGTTGAAACTGTTCAAGCGTCTGAGGAAATATCGGTTGAAGTTAAACCCCAACAAGTGCACATTAGGGGTACGCTCTGGTAAGCTATTGGGTTTTATTGTAAGTGAAAAAGGAATTGAGGTTGATCTCGATAAAGTCAAAGCTATTCAGGAAATGCCTGCACCTAAGACTGAGAAATAAGTTTGAGGGTTCTTAGGTAGATTGAACTACATTTCAAGGTTCATATCTCATCTCACTACAACCTGCGAACCTTTGTTCAAGCTGTTAAGAAAAGAGCAAACGGTCAGGTGGAACTATGACTGTCAGAGAGCTTTTGACAGGATCAAAGAATATCTGCAAGAACCTCCAATTCTCATGCCTCCAGTCGAAGGAAGACCTCTAATCATGTATCTGACAATATTAGAAGAGTCAATGGGGTGTGTGTTGGGCCAGCATGACGAGTCTGGTCGAAAAGAGTATGCAATATACTACCTAAGCAAAAAGTTTACCGACTGTGAACAACGTTATTCACTGCTCGAGAAAACTTGCTATGCTTTAGCGTGGGCTGCTCGCCGACTAAGACAATATATGTTGACTCATACTACTTTGTTGATCTCAAAGATGGATCCAGTCAAGTACATATTTGTGAAGTCAACACTTACCGGAAGGTTTGCCAGGTGGCAAATCATTCTAACAGAGTATGACATTCAGTACACCTCTCAGAAAGCCATCAAGGGAAGTGTATTGTCTGACTATCTGGCTGAGCAATCCATTGATGACTACCAGCCTATGAGATTTGATTTCCCTGATCAATACATCATATTTTTGAAAGCAAAAGATTGTGAAGAGCCTATTCACACTGAAGGGCCTGATCCAGAAGAAGCATGGACTATGATGTTTGACGGGGCAGTTAATTGCAACGGTCGTGGGGTTGGTGATGTGCTTATTACACCTAAAGGGGTTCATATTCCTTTCTCAGAAAGGCTCACCTTTTCCTGCACTAACAACGAAGCAGAATACGTAGCTTGTATCATGGGTCTTGAGGAAGCCATTGACCTTAGGATCAAAATCTTGAATGTATTCGGAGATTCAGTTTTGGTAATCAACCAGACCAACGACAAGTGGTACACTCATCAGGAGCATCTGATTCCCTACCGGGACTATACGAGGAGATTGTTGACCTTCTTCACAACAGTTAAGCTTAAATACATCCCTCGAGATGAGAATCAGTTTGCAGACGCTTTGGCTACCATTTCATCCATGATCAAAGTACAGGTCGCCAATTATGTACCTCAAATTTTGGTATCCATACTAGACAGACCGACATATGTATTCTCTATGGACACTGTCACTGACAACAAGCCTTGGTTCCATGTCATCAAAGGCTTCTTGGAAACTCAGACATACCCACCTGGGGATTCGTCAAATGATAAAAATATATTAAGAAGGCTAGCCGACAATTTCTTCCTCAATACTGATGGTTCTTTGTACAAGCGAAACTTCGACATGGTCTTGCTCAGATGTGTTGACAAGAAGGAAGCAGACTTACTGATGCACGAAGTACATGAAGGTTCTTTCGGTACCCACGCTGGAGAACATGCAATGGCAAAAAAGTTATTGAGATCAGGTTACTATTGGATCACAATGGATTCAAAGTGTTGTGCCTATGCCAGGAAATGCCACAAATGTCAGATCTACGCAGATAAAGTGCATGTGCCTCAGAATCCTTTGAATGTAATGTCTTCACCTTGGCCCTTCGCCATGTGGGGCATTGATATGATTGGAAAGATTGAACCGACTACTTCAAATGGTCACAGATTCATCCTGGTAGCCATTGATTACTTCACCAAATGGGTTGAAGCAACATCATATGCAAATGACACCAGGCAAGTGGTGGTTCGATTTCTGAAAAGGGATATCATCTGTCGGTATCGAGTTCCCGAGTGAATCATTACTGATAATGGTTCCAATTTGAAAAACAAGATGATAGAAGAACTTTGCCGAGACTTCAAAATTCAACATCACAACTCTTCTCCTTACAGACCAAAGATGAATGGCGTTGTTGAGGCTGCTAATAAGAATATAAAGAAGATTGTGTAGAAGATGGTAGTCACCTACAAAGACTAGCACGAAATGATAACATTTGTCTTGCATGGGTACCGAACCTCTATCAGAACATCTACCGGGGAAACACCTTATCAGCTCGTGTATGGTATGGAAGTTGTCCTACCTGTTGAAGTTGAACTACCCTCCTTACGGGTAATGATGGATGTGAAACTGTATGAAGCAAAATGGGTCCGATCTCGATATAATCAACTGAATATGATTGAAGAAAAGAGATTAGCATCCATCTGTCATGGGTAGTTATATCAAAAGCGAATGAAGAAAGCCTTTGATCAGAAAGTTAGACCTCGGGAATACCAAGTGGGAGAGCTTGTTCTAAAAAGACTTCTCCTCCTCATACAGACCACAGGGGCAAATGGACTCAAAATTATGAAGGCCCATTCATAGTCAAGAAAGTTTTCTCTGGTGGAGCACTGATGCTCACTACTATGGATGGCGAGGATTTCTTATCTCCTGTGAATTCAGATGCAGTTAAAAAATACTTCGCATAAAAGACCCGCTGGACATAAAAACAAAATGTAAGTCCAAGGAAAAATAAGGCATCCCAGAGAAAAACGGAATAAAAGACTCGGGCAAAAATAAGGGAAAAATTGAAAAAAATGTACACCCGCTGAGTTGAAAAGCCACATCGGACAGCTCAGGAAAAAATGGGTATCCCGGTGGATTGAAAACCCAAAAGGGCGATCCATGCAAAATCAGGGAATAAGCGAACAACTGCATTCTGAATCCGTCTGTATCACTCACAACGTGGAAAGCTTCGAAAGGATAAAGCATCAGTCAGAATCAACCTTCTTCAGAAAGCATGATAAGAAGAACGTCAGGGTCATACAGGTCATAGTAAAGGAAGCTCACTGGAGCGTCAACTTCAACATTGCCAACACTTTTATTTTCTCAATTTTACAACAATCTCCTCCTTTTAGGGATTCGCTTCTTCACTGTACTTACCTATTCAGGTCATACAAATCAATAAAATCAGAATTTTCAGTTACACTTTGTTTTGTACATTTTTGTTTCGTTTGCAAAATGTCCAAAGTTCACAATAAAACACTTGCATAAAACATATAAGCCATTTTAATAAATGCTTGCAGGAAATATTTGCTCTCAAACAAATCTAACTCCTATGACGAAATCCGATTGAGGATACCTCGGGATACTTGTGCATTTCCTTTGTTTAACAGGTCATAGGTACTCAAGTCATACAATCTTACAACATGGGACATATCAAGCCTCATATCCCCACCCGAGTCAGTGATCACCACATCAGTAAGGTTACTTGACAGGAGTTTTCCCCAACGAAGCGGTTATCCCCACGGAGGACCCTTCGAGAAACTCATTAAATCCCCAGCGTATCACTTAGACGAAGGAGTTACAGCAGATTACTTCCCCAGAAGTTCCCTCCTCCCAAAGCAGGATCTCCCGAACAATGCCTGACGGCTTTTCCTCAACAAAGTAGCCAGGAACTTTCTATTCCCCCATCAGAGTTTCCAGGATTTTCTCATCTTCAGCAGAGCCGGCATAATCGCTTTCCAGCGGAGTTGTCAGTTCTCCCCAGTAGAGCAATGCTTGAAATATTGTTCCCCAACGGAGTTGCCAAAGCCTCCTCATCCCCGGCATGAATCTCTTCAACAAAAGCTTCCCCAGCCGGGATCCCCACATGTTTCTTCCCCCATAGTACCACAGATTTCCCTAGGGAGATCGTTCAGTGATCCTCTCTCCCCACAGATCAGCCAATGATCTCTTTCCCCAGCGGAGTTCTCCCTCTAGACAGATCGCTCAGAGATTTTTCTCCCCGCAGGACCCAAATCTCGGATCGGTTTTCTCATTTGCATAATCATAGCATTCACATCATTTTCCCCAAAATAAGCGTAGCATTCCGTCTAATATGGAGCATTACGGAAAAAATCAAACATTTGCATGATCATAATCCAGGTTCAAGCCAATCACCTGCTAACAAAAGAATCACTTCACCAGCAATATACAAAATTTATCCCCGCAGACAAAGCCAGGATACCTTTTGCACTCTCAATAACAGATACTTGTTCATACTTGTACATATTCTTTTTGACACTCGCTCGTGTCACAATTCCCCATCAAGTCAAACACTCGTTTGTGTCCCTTGCTCAATCTTTTTAACACTCGTCCTTGTCTTTCACTTATTTCCCCAGCAGGTCAAACACTTGTACATACTTATACACAATCCTCTGATACTTGATAACACTAAATTTCACCGTATTTCTGACTCCGATTTCGCATGCATTCTTAGTTTTTATTGTTATTTTGTTATGTTATTACTTTGTTTTTATTTATTTTCAGGTTTTTTATGTAATCGGGGCCTAAATCAAGAAAAGGAGCGAAAAAGGAGTTGAAACGGACGAAAACCAAGAAATTCAGCTTTTTACACTTACGGCATCCACCATGGCTGGCGCCATGGGGTCAGCCATGATGTGGCCACGTCTCAAGATCACTCCACAACTGCCAAAGCCCACGATCCCCACTTTCTCCACCATTTTGTACTCATGGCGGGTGCCATGGCCTTGTGGCGGGAGCCACAAGGCAAAAATGTTTCCCTCCACTTTTTAGTGGAGGGGGGCATCCTGGTCTTTTCTCACTTAATGTTTGCCTATAAATAAGACTTTAGAATTTCATTTTTATCATCCAAACTTAGAATCTCTTAGGCATATATCAGTTTTAAAGTAGTAATCACTTCACATCGGGGTGTTACTACAATCGAGTGATCGAGTCTGTATACATCTGTGTGATCGAGTTTTGGAGCACTCTGGGAGGAAGTTAATCCTGCCGCCATTTTAATTCCAGTTCGTATTTTATTTTTCCGCATTGCTTTACTTTTATTTATTTTCCGCATTGCTTTACTTTTATTTATTTCCCGCACTCGCTTTACTTTATTTATTTCTCGCACTCGCTTTAAATACCTTTATTTCCCGCACTCGCACTACTTTTATTTACTTTCCGCACTTGCACTAATTACTTTTATGAAAAATAATAAAAAGAACTTTTACTTTACCATGTCTAACTAAATCCATAAAGGTTAGAATGTAAGGATCGTAATTGAACCAGTAATCCGTACAATTGTTCGTAGAAACACTTAAGGGCTATTTTAACTTTCAATATAAGTTTAATTGTTTTTAACTATTTCAAAAACAACCAAAAGCGCTTTGTCTAGTTCATTAGGAGTTTTTAGATTAAAAAGAAAAGGGATTTTAAAACAATTTTCGGACGCGTTAAGAAGTTTAGAGTCTGGTTCGTGAGAACCTCTTTTTGCTAAGAAATCCAGGTTAAAGTACTTTTCAACTTAGTTAAGATACTATATTTCTTAAAAATAGGTTTACTACTCTAACGCAGTACGCACCTTTTTATCCGTGACAATAGGAGGGTTTGATTAGAGATTACAACTCGGTTCTAAATACGCGAAAGCGACAGTTCCTGTTAAATTAGTTCTTTTCAAAGTGGAAAACATTGCCCATAAGTAGTTCTATTAACAAGTACCAGATTATCTATTGATTACGTGAATTACATCCGAGCCTGTCTTTATTAATTGTTTAAAATTAATATTTTATTTACCATTGCGCACTCCTTAAAACCATTATATTCAGTTGCCTTAGATCAAACTATTGTAGTGAGCTGAACGAGCTTTGCAATCTTCCTCATAAATCTTGCACATGTTCACCAATTCTTCAAACCTAAGGATCTGTTGATAACTTATTGCCCGTTTGATCTCCGGATGCAAACCATTCTCAAACTTGACACACTTTAATAATTCAGCAGTTGCTTCACTATAATGCGGATAATACTCTGCCAGTTCCACCAACTTTGAAGCATACTCAGTCACAATCAAATTCCCTTGTTTTAATTCAAGGAACTCAACCTCTTTCTTCCCGCACACATCTTCTGTAAAATACTTTCTCAAAAACTCCCTGTTGAACATAGCCCAACTAATAACACCACCCCCAGAGTTAGTCTCCGACAAGTTCTAACCCACTAGTCATCAACTTCTCTTAGCAGCCTATGTGTACCAAAATGCACCTTCTGTTCATCCGAGCAATCCATGACCCGAAAGATCCTCTCAATCTCCTTAAGCCAAGTCTAAGCTCCATCAGGATCATACCGACCCTTAAAGGTTGGCGGATTTTTCCTCTGAAATGTCTCCAAGACAGAGTCCCATCATTCCCTCCAATATTAGGTATTTATTGCATAGCCTTAGCAACACCATGCAAATTAGTAGCAGCCATGACATCATCGTTCTTATAGCCATTATGCATACCAATAACCAACATTGGAAAGAACAAAGCATCTATAATGTATACATACTAATCAACTAACAGATAACTGACTTCTATACAACCTGGCTGGACAGACAGACCTACTCTGATACCACTCATGTAACACCCAACTAACCCCTACGAATAATCACAATACGTTTTAAATAAATTAGTAAATCATCAATCAAATCTATGGGTGTCACATATTCATAAAACATCATACCACAACGGTCCTGCTCCGTAGCACGAGTTGCATTATAATTATAACCAAATAATGTGTTTATCATTATACTAAACCATTTAAATACTACGCAGCAGATACTTGAGTTTTAAACTCTTTTATAAAAATAAACACAAATACCATGAAAGGTAGTTCTAAAACAATCAAATAATCCAACAGGCTTCACGTTTATTATCTCATAATCCAATTTAAAACAAAATAAAGAGAAAGGTCATAAAATCTTCAAAAACATCAAAAACATAAAGGTATGCATAATTCGAACGATCTCAGTCCTGGTGTTACATATTAGAGAAAGACTCCCTTTATTCCTACGGAACTAAGTAAGCACACTCCAGAGTAACTCCTAGACTTCATACCTACTTTCAATCACATGTAAGCTACCCAAAATCGAGGTAAACATTCCAAGCATAAAAGGTAAGTAATTATAATTAATATAAAAGACTTAGGAAATAAATAAAGTAGTTATCATAATTAAATAGAGTCAACAAAACACACACATCCTTCATAATAGTACCCAAAAACTTCATCTACTAACAAATAATGTGCAAATGCCACATATAATGCAGTACAACATCAATAGACTCATGCATCCAGTATCGGAACGTCACTGATGACTTAGTTATATTTACATCAATATTTGCACTAAATCTACACAATGGGATTAAGGCCATCACTGGACCATAACATCCATCAATATCTTTGTTGGATTCATCATCCTGCAAAACACCACTGGACCATTCGTCCTAAAAATTCTATGAATGCATGATGTGTAATAATTCTTAAAAACACGACCACGGCTAGTCAAACGCATCATCATTCATCGAATTCATCATGTTTTATTAACATATTCAACATACTTACATAGCATACATAATCACACATCACAGTAGCAGTTCATCATAACAATTATTTATCCATTATATAGTCACAATTTTTCAGACAATATCACACATATACCTAATTTTGTTCTTATAAATCTTACTGCATTATTCATATTATCTTTTTATAATGTGGATCATCCTGCTATTTTTCCAATATCTCAGAACAATTATAAAACCGATTTACAAAGAATGAAATTAGTTAAAATAGGAAAATGTTGATTTCCTGACTGATATGGTGAGTGTTGCATTTACCCAGCACTCGCCACCTCCCACTTTATTTCCAAGTGGGAATTTCCACTTATACAAGGATGTGGTTGGTGCCACATATCCAAGTGGCTTGTGTCATCTTACCATTTATTGGTTGGTGCCACCCTTGCCAGTAGCTTGCGCCACTTATGTATTAGTGGCTAGTGCCACTTTTTCAAGTGGCTTGCACCATATTTCCTTACAAACATGGTGGCAGGTGCCACCTATTGGTTTTAGGGGTGGTGTTCGCCACCCACCCACTTCTCTCTAATGGCCTTCGCCAACTAGCAACATGATAAACAGGGTAGCACTCGCCATCCTTCCTGAGAGGGATTTTTGTTCCAGTATTTCCTAACTCATTACCGATTCCATCTTGCCCCGATTATCTTAGGTTAATACTCTGTTTGGTCCTCTAACTTTACCTCAGGGTTCATTTTGGTCCCTTAACTTTAAAAAGAGTCATATTGGTCTTTTAACTCTTCAAAACGTTCCATATTAGTGCTTTTCGTCTTATTAGTGACAGAAAAAATCAAAAATCGATTGCTAAATTCGTCGCTAATAAGACAAAAGGACTAATATGGAACATTTTGAAGAGTTAAAGGACTAATATGTCACTTTTTAAAGTTAAGGAACCAAAATGAACCCTGAGGTAAAGCTAAAGGACCAAAAAGGGTATTTAGCCATTATCTTAGTACAACATTCATCAAATCCTTCGATTCTTTCATCATCGATATCAAACTCTCATAATCTATAAATACCTAATAATTAAATCAATTACAATAACTATAATTACAAACCCTATACCTTTTGATTATTATCTGCTACATCATCTTCGATGAGTTCTTTATAATCCTATGTTTCTCTTCAAAGCCCTAGCCCTTGGTTTTCCTTTTCTCTATTTTTCTCCAGTACGAATTAACAGAATTAAATTCTAACTTCCCCCTCACATATGTAACCCCTATATCTTAATTTATGTTTTCTCCATAATACCCTTATGTCCTATAAAACCTACTTTTCTCCAATTAACTTAATTCCAAATCATTTAATTAGTAACATTCCAAACATTTTTCTAATTTTCTAAAATACCCTATAAATCCTAAAAACCATCATTTCGTCACATATAAACTCATCACGTCTCAAAACATTAAGTTTCACATAGACTTTATATATTTCACATAATCATGCATAATTAATTAAATAAATAAATAAATTGAGAATTTGGGTGTTACAGTATTCGTTGGGGATGTTCTGATATATTATTAAATCAGAAGAAGAATGTGTAGATTATTTAGAATTGAGTTACAAGAATGGAAAGAGAAAAAGTTATAGGCTAAGTTATCAAAGTGTGATTTTTGGTTGGTAGAGGTGAGTTACTTGGTTATATTATTTCCAATGAGGGTATTATTGTGGATCCATCCAAAGCAGATGTAGTTTTACAACGAAAAAGCTCTGAAGTGGGTTAACAAGATTTAAATAATGTTTGGACGTAGTTGGTTATTACCGCGTGTTATGGATGGTTATTCCAAGTTAGCATTTCCATTATCTTAGTTGACTTGCAAAGGGTAAGTCAGTTGTTTGGGGATGTTCGTGGTGAGGAAAGTTATAGAGAGCTGAAGTAGAAGTTGACTATGACTCCAATTTTGGTTATGCTTGATCCTAATAAACCATTTGTGGGGTATTGGGATGTTTTTAAGATGGTTTTAGAAAGTGTGTTAATACGATGGTAAATTCGCAACTTATGCCTTACGACAATTGAGGAGTCACGAAAGTATCCATCTTGTTCAAGATTTGGAATTGGCTGCAGTTGTATTTGTATTAAAATTATAGAGGTATTATTTTTATGGATCTAGGTTTAAAGTGTTTAGTAATCACAATAGTGTAGAATACATGTTTGGTTGGAAGGAATATAGTATAAGACGACGAGGATAGTTGGGAAGATCCACCCGACAAATTCTGAAAGAGCAAAAGCAAATAAAGTCGTGTTGCAAGAGGAACACCAAGAGCATAAAGAGAATGAAAATTTCGAGAAAGGAACCAGCCAACAAAAATCTATGACACCCTGGGAACACCAAGCGGAAAATTTAATTTTTTGGTATCATACACGGCTCCCAAAAGCTTCAGCATTGCGTAGGTCGCATCCGTGTACATAGGTGTATATAGGTCGCTCACAAGCGTGTTGACTAGCTATATGCATGGTAGAAAAAACACTTATACACACGTAGATCACATCCGTGTACATAGGTCACCCGCAAGCGTTTTGACTAGCTCTACGCAAGGTAGAAAAACTCCTATGCACACGTAGATTACATTCATGTACATAGGTCCCCTACTAGTGTGTTGACTAGCTCTGTGAATGGTAAAAAAACTCATATACACACATAGATAACATATTTGTACATAGGTCACCCGCAAGCATGTTGACTAGCTTCACACCGGGTAAACAAAATCCTATACATACGTAGATTACATTTGTGTACAAAGGTTGCCTGCAAGCGTGTTTACTAGTTTTTTGCAAAGTGAAAATTTCCTATTAACACACGTTGATTACATCTGTATGCATAGGTTGTCCACGATCACATCAACTTGCTCTGTGCAAAATGAGCAAACTCCTATTAACGGATTGGTCGCATCCGAGTATATAGGATATCTATAGTGTATCAACATGTTTTACGTACAGGTAGATAGAAACCTCTACAAGGCCCATGTTGTGTAGATAGACGAACCAGAATTGACCCTTATACGTCCATAAAGGCATTTATTGCATTATCGACGAGGAATTTGGTAGCCGGGTTAGAAAAAGACAAAATCATACTTCCATTTTGTCAAGAGAAACTTTTGGGGGTTGAAGTTTAGAATTTTCAAAGACCCCAAAACCTCTACTTACAAAATTCTTTATGAACTAATGAGTTTTGGAAGCCAACCTCGCCTTTAGGCAAAGAAAACTCTAAGTTACATAGTAGGTTGCATTTCCAGACTTACATCCATCGTGGGACAAGTAAATGTCTACAAACACTTCAAAAGGTTAACACTCACCTACAAGACTTAAATTACCTAACACGACCAAGCACATAAACAACAGGAGGTTAGAGGCCTTCCAAGGGGCTCTTTAGAAACCAATCACACAGTTCTCTGGATACTTGAAGATCCTCACAATATTTAGTACTCGATGTTTCATGATCGACTACATTGAGCCATATGGAGTCAAAGTACCCGATGGGCTAATACACATACATGCATAAAAAATATATTTTGTAAAATAAAGGAAACAAAATAGAAGTATTTCATAAAGCCTTAGTAGGGATGGAAGTCCTCCATTACAAATTTTAAAGGCCTGGAGGCCAGAATATTATTAATAAAAGGAGGAAGTTATAACATTCCCTCACTAAAACTATAATAAGGTATCAACGGGTGACACCATCCAGGCCAGGAACCGGGGCTGTCGATTCTTCTAGGTTATCTTCTAACAGGCCAGTCATCTGCACGAGGTGGCCATCCTTCACCACCTTAAACTAATCCACCATTGTTAAATATAATTCTGGATGAAGACACTAGACTTGTTCTTTGGCCTTATCAAAATCCTTGTTTCCAGCAGAGAGAATATCAATTTGAGCCTTCTTAAGAGACTCATTAAGTTTCTTGTTTGAATTCTCGACCAGCTTCAATCTCTCAGCAGCTTGAGACAAGGTCGACTTATGCTCTAGCTTCCAAGTCTCTTTCTACTTTTTCTCCTCAGTAAAATATTTTCTCCAGACCAGTAAGTTTCTCATATTAAGCCTTATGGGCTTCCTCCAGCATGGTAATTCTATCTTTGAACTTGGACTCAGCATCTTTAGATCTACCGGTTAGTTCGAACAAATCACGTGCCAACACGGCACACCTCATCAAATAAGAGCTAATGTTTTGGGTGATCTTCTGCTACCCCTCACTGTATCAACATCCTCGGAGACGTTAACATGACACACAGGAATCTAAAATCATCAAGGTCATTTGACCAAAACTTAAATTCTCCAGGCGCAGAATTCCATCCAGGACCTTGCATTAAAGAACAAATTTCTAAGCCTTCTTGATGTATATCTCCTTCTAAAATAATCTTTAATATCTTTGGGTCCACCATAGAAGCGTCATTCGGGTTAGGAGCCACCAATTGCGAAGATTCATCTTTAGCTGGAAGGGCTTTAATACCCTTCCCTCATGGCCGTTTAGGAGCTCGGGTCTCTAACCTGCTCAAGTCTAACTTTGAAGCAGAAGGGCCTACAGTGCCTTTGCAAGCATTACGAGCTGCTTCCATCAATTTCTTTTTCTCTAATATTGACAATTCAGTCATTTTATTTGCAAAGAAAAGAGGAAAAGTTCAATATGAAACAAAATATGGAAAAAAGTTTCATAAAAATAATAATTACCCAGGAAAAGTAGAAGTTGATCATCAGCTAGAGGAAGCAATTCCTTGACTTTCATCATATGAATAGAGACTAAAATAACAAAGGATTCAAGCTCGGACTTGGGAATAAGGCTTGGGAATACGCTGGTCCAGTGCAGACCTTAACAAAGCAGTCTTTATAGTGCTTATAATTAGATGCATAAGCCTGAAGAAAACTTCTTCGGGGAATCCCACTGATTTGAATCCATCTTTGGTTGTCAACACCTTTCAACTCAAAGTAGGAAAAGAACAAACCGATGGTTGGGGTAATAAACAAAACCTCACACACTTGCTCAAACCTTTATAAATCCCCAACTATTGGAATGTAGCTGGGACGGAGCGATATTGACAGTCTTTAACACATAAATTTCAAAATCAGTTAAGGGTATCAGATATCTAAATCTTCAAGAATACTCGGATAGAAGTAGAAGAAATCCTCAGTAACATGCTTTGGATGGAGAGTACAAAATCGCTCTTGTGGAATACACGCCTACAAGATAACAATATCTTTAGAGCCAGTAGATGATATGTTCAATAAAAAATGGATTATTGTGATATCATAATCATCAACAACGTTATTCTTATATCTCATGGCTTCAGAATCAAACGGAGTTGTGGTTTCCATTAAAATTTCTATAGAACCTGAAGAGTCAAAATCAAAGTCACTTTCAGAAGAAAGAACTTTGTCGCAAAAGTTATTCATAATTTTCCTATGATCTTTTATGCCTAAAGGACCCTCCAATGTTCGTGAGTATTTTTCCCATAGTTTCCTTCGCTCTTCGTTACTCTTATGAATAACCCTACCCTCATTATCATATTCTCTAAGAACTACCATCATTGTAAAAATAGAAGGAAGTAAGAGTTAAAGCAAGAAGAGTACATGAGTAAGGATGATAAACTTGAAGGCTTGAAGGGATATAAGAAACATGAGCATGGGAAGAATAAGGGAGGAAAGAAAATTTAAAATAGGAAGGTCCAACGTTCAAGAATAGCTAGAGACTAGCTAATCATGAAGCATTAAAGTCATCATAACACTAGGAAGTTAAAAGACAAGACTTCTCAGTAATACAACTCAACCACACGGAAGCCCGTATTAAGTCTGAATAGTACAACCCGCCGATTTGAAATATATACGGCTTCATGATGTTACCAAACATTATACCTGTAAAATAGAAACAATGCTTGGGGGGCTTATGTTCATACCTAAAATATTTCCTAGGCGGGCTATATGATCGGATCCATGAAACATGAGCAAAAGCTACTAAATATGGAGGAAAATGAGCTAACTATCCCAACCTGGATGTCTCATGTACAGATGTGACATCTTACTAAGCTTATTCTCAATGAGGTCGGGTATGATCACACAACCCGTCATCTAGGTACGATCACATCAAGCAACCAAAAGTCATAACGATTCTAGCGCATCAATGCAAGTTGTTACCAAACCTTTATGACAAGCAATAATAGATAAGAGTTATGAAATGAAGGCCTTACAATGTTAGGATGTCAAGGGACTTCTCTTAATGACTCCCCTTAATGAAAACAACTATATAATGGAGCTCTCGCCAGAGGGATAAGCAAGACACAATTATCTTGAGACTTGTTACCTTAGCAGTGCTCTCAAATCCCCCAAAGTGTTACGCAACACAGACAGTGTAGCTCTCCCTGATCAGAAAGGGGAGGGTTAGCACCTTTGGTGTTCTAACCAAATTTGGCTAGAACATATTCGACTGAGGAATTGCATCATTGCGTTAATAATGTTGTGTGATAGAGTTGTCGATATTATTGTTATATTGATGTTCTTATGACAATGTTGACAGTGATGGTAATGACCTTGTGGTGTTCCAGTTCAAGAGTGAATGAGATTCTATGATGATGGAACAAGAAGTGAAATGGACCGTTGCGTTCATAACTCGGTAGCATTGCATCTTGTTGGATTATTATGGTTAATAATGTGGTATTTGGATTAGTGGTATTCAAATTGTTGTCATACATGACGTAGGAGTAGGAGAGAAGGATGGGAGAGTCGTATCCAGAGTTGTTTACACTACGTAATTTTCGAGGACAAAAATTCTTTAAGTGGGGGAGAGTTGTAACACAAAAAAAATCATAATTAATTATTTAATTAATTATTTAATTGGTTTAGCGTGATGATATAAGGTTGGATGTGTCATACCCTAAAATTTGACCCTAAGATATATGCCTCATAAAAGGAAATCCACTGACCAAAGGATTGTGCCAGACTGGTTTGAATAATATCCCCGCAATGGATCAGGATTCTGGAGTCCGTCAGTGGATTCAGGAAAAGGACCAATCATTAATACATAATAATTTTGACCTTTAAATCACCACCAAAGGGTTAAGGAGTCTCAAATGATGAAAATCATTCAAAGATTATACATAAATTCCAGTGATCTGGGCCTCGAGCCATTAGAACCACAAATTAAGGTTTCAGTCATCTGAGCCCTCCAAATGATTTTTTTATGGGAAAAGGAGCCAAGGCATACATATATCATCAAGAAAGGATGACATGATGTTTACAAGTACAAAAGGTTCAGAGATCAAGGACTGTAAGATTAGGGTTTCAAAGTGTCCAAATTAGGGTTTCTGACTAATCGAGGATCCCAAAGCCAAGATTTTCATCTGGATAAGAGCCTATAATATAGGTAATGGTTTAAATATCTCATATTCATCATGTAAGTCCATTCATAAGGTCAAAATACCTCAGAGGATGTCCAGTCAAAAAACAGAAAACCAGGGGTATCCAGTGTAATTTCCACCTGGACCAAAAAGTCAAAGTTTCACTTTTCACCCAAAATGATCCTCATGACCTATATTACTAGAATAAATGGTCTATGAATGCATTTGATCACAAAAAATCAGAAATTTGAAGATAACTTGTAAAAGGGGCAATCTTTGAAACTTAGAAATTTTTCTAAGTTATGGAAAAAAGTGTTCAAGTAGCCTACTTCCAAACATCATAACTTGTGATCCAAGAATTAGATTTTGGTGAAACAAAGCTCAAATGAAAGATATCATCATAATCTACAAATAATTCAACTACAAGAAACTCCAATTCTTCATGGATTTTAAATTATGATTGGATCAAAATCAAGAAAAATACTGATTTTCAACACTTAGACAAAATTTGTCTAAGTACAAAATCAGCAAAACACCAAAACTTGGAGGGATTTTTCACCAAGTTCCAAGCTAATTTAGATACTTCTTAAAACACAAATGTTGTTGCAAATCTTTCCAACAATTCAAAGAACCAATTGGCAGGAAAAGGTCTTGCTTGTACATGAAGAAATCATGGATCAAAGTGACCATCCAAAACTGTTTTGCAAAAAACAGATTTTCACAAACTTTTAAAATCTGATTTTTTGAGTCAAAGGAAAATGTCAAGTGGTATTAAGCATCTTAGAAATCATTACAAACCTGATCAAACCTTCAAATTCATGATTGCTCCAAGGAATTCTCATAAATGGCATTTATGAATTTCAACACTTATGCATTTTGATCAAAGGGTCACCAAGCTCCAAAATGGCATATTCTTGGATCTCTTGTTCAACAAGAAATAAGTGGACACAATCCAAGCATAAAACTTCATAGGAATGTGAGTTTTGCTGCTGCAATAGATGAGTTATTTGAGAGGTTCGTCATTCATGTGTAAGAGATATTTTTACAACGCATGACTCAATTGTGACCTTATCTCTTCAAGACTTAAGGGCTAAGAAATCTTAACATCTTTGTCTATAAATAGAGACCTCGTTTGATCATAAAAATTACACCAAAGCCTATGATCTCCCAACATTCTCTCTTTTGCTCCTAAAGAATCAAAACTTGATATTTTGAGCAATCACTACTAGTTTTTGAGTTGTGGCCACTATCAACTCAAACTAATTGCCCAAACATATCACATATGATGTTTATAAGGTGTTCAAACACTTATATCACCTATGAAACACCTCCTACCCAAATCCATTCTTCAAAGCCTCAAAGAAACCTTTTTTCTGCAACTTGAAGATCAGAACTTGATCCACCCATTTGCAATCAAGTCCAAGTGTTCAAACACACTCCATATGGTGTATGGAAGTTGTCCAGATCATCACAACATCTCTGGATAATCTCCAGCTCGAAATCACATCTCCAGCTGCAAGCTCAAGTTTAGGTAAGCCTCAAACTTGGCTAAATCATAATACATGCATATTCCTCGCACTATCTTTTATCCATGTGTGCTTAATCATATTCTAAGTAATTCCCCTCAATCAATTTTACAAAATCATCATCATGTAGAATTTCATGAGGCTCATGCCAAATTAGGGTTCTTTAGTGTTCAACACTGATTTTTCACTCTATACTAAAAATAAATGAAATTAGGGTTAATAGTTATTTACCCCCTGTAATATAAGTGTGTTTTGATTTAAGCCCTTTAAAAAAAAAAATTTAGATTACCCCCCTGAAATTTTTGGGTACCCCCCTAAATGTGTAAAAACCAGGGGGAAAATCAAATTTTTTACATGGGGTAATTTTTCCACCTGGGGGGCAAAATACTTAGAATTTTAAAATTTCAGGGGGGGGGGGGGGTAATCCAAAATTTATTTTTTAAAAGGGGGTAAATCAAAACAAACTTATATTGTAGGGGGATAAATGACTATTAACCCATGAAATAAATTGTTACCATGGTGTTTGTGAGTTAACAACGAGCAAGATTAATGTTTATTTCATTTCATTTCATTACATATTCAGTGAGATATGAGGGATTTTGCAGAATCCCCATTTCTGGGTAAGATGAAAAACACAGCGTGTTCTTAAACTGTTCTTGGCACCCTTTTTCAAATTTTCAAATATTTGAATGTTGTGATTTTATTTAATTCAATCCAAAATTAATTTCTCTCTGAATATTTTGAGTTTTAAAATGATTCTTTTTTCATTAATTCTAAAAGATGTTTAAGTATTTTATTCCATGAAAAAATCTCCAAAAAATATATTTTTTTATTATATTTGTTATTTTCATAAAGAGTTAATTTTATTTGTTTCTAAACATTTTTAAAATCATTTCTTTCACTTGATTTTTCAAACATAAATGATATTCAAGTTGTCTCATGGATAAAACATAATTTTTCAAGCATTGATTCATGGTTTCAAGTTGTTTTTCAATTATGTTAGAAATTTATCAAAGTTTTTAAATATTTTTAAATATTTAAAATACCAAAAACTAGAGTTTTGATTTTAATCACCCTCAAATTGATTTTTATCACTCTTGGACCTCTATTAGAGTGTAAGACCCATCCCTTTTTGAAAATTGAACCATTAGGGTTCATTTGATCCATTTTCAAAAACTCGGCGCGATCGCTTGTCTCACTGCATTAAGTTTTCATCTGTGAATCTTTTACTATGAATATCTTTACACATAACCATTTGTTTTCTAAAATGAGTTGTCAAAATGTGTCATGAGGAATCCTTTGTGTTTTTAGGACTCATATCTTACTATTTTAAACTTTCTCTGGCCTGTTTTAAAACTCCATCAGGCTTTCGTATAAGTCCTGAACCCACCAACTATTTCTTAAATATTTTTTAATCTCCTAAACAGAGATTCATGAGCATTTGTTTACAAATCTTATCTCCTTTTTGTCGCACCTCGAAAAATACGATCCTAAAATAAACAACAGAGTCGCCACCTAATTCTATTTATTCTAACTAAAGAAAAGGGAGATATATACACAACCTAAATTGGATAAGAAATGGTCAACGAAACCACTAATTTAAGTTCGGGAGTCAGTTACACAAAGGGAAGGTGTTAGAAACCCCTCACGTCCGTTGTACTCAACGGGAACCTCTTAGTCTAGTTTGCGCTTTGAATGTTAACTTATTATTATTGTCTTCTTTTAATGATTAAGTATCGATATTTGTTTATTATTTGCAATAGGGAAAGGTTAAGTTTTTTTATTATTGTGATGGAGAGATAGTTAATTTTTTATTATTGTGATGGAGAGATAGTTAATTTTTTATTATTGTGATGGAGAGATAGTTAATTTTTTATTATTGTGCTCGCGAAGGATTAAAATCCCCGTGCCTACGTATTCCCTTGTGCAATGGGAAAGTCAGAGCTTCGTAGTTCGTGCTACTATGATTTGTGTTTTTTATTAAACGACTGTTTGAAAATAATTTCTATCGCTGAGCGTTGGCTTATCTGCGAGATAGAAATATTCAAACAAGGTTCGTTTTGAGAAAAGATGTTTGAATTTTGTTAAGATGTTTTAAACGAAAGGGCGAATGAACCATCGCGTGGGGCTAGCCCAATTGCGGTCCAATCCAGAAGGTGCGGAATGCTAGACTCCGGAGTTCTGTCTTTCGTGATTTAATTTAAATAAATGATTTGGATATTTTTTATACGAATGATGATTGAACCATCGCGTGAGGCTAGCCCATTTGCGGTCCAATCCAGAACGTGCGGAATGCTAGACTCCGGGGTTCCTTTTTTTCGTAAATTAATTTAAATGAATTGAATTATTTTTTATACGAATGATGATTGAACCATCGCGTGAGGCTAGCCCATTTGCGGTCCAATCCAGAACGTGCGGAATGCTAGACTCCGGGATTCCTTTTTCGTAAATTAGATAGTTAATTGTTTTTTTAAGTGTTCTTTAAGTTTATTTATTTAAATAACAAAGGAGTGAACGAAACATTACGCGTGGGGCTAGCCCATTTGCAGTTCGTTCTAGAAGGTGCGGAGTGCTAGACTCCGGAGTTCTATTCTTTGTTAAATTAGTTAAGATATATGAAGGGAGTGCAGATGGCGATCACATGAGTGATCGACTTACGTGTGTGCGAAAAGAAAGGGGGTTTATGAAATTATTTGGTATATTTTAAAAGTGTTTATTTGGCGTTGGACCAAACGATTAACTTATCTTTTTAAATAATTATTCTTAAAGTGACAACGTTTATCATTTTACTTATCAGCTTAATGGTCGGAATGCAAAAATAACGTTTGAGTTCATCCTAGTCGTTCACCAACGCGAATCAATTAAATAAAGAGCAGACAATACAAGAATAACACATAGATAAAATTGAACATAAAACAAGTGGTTAAGTTTAATATAGTCTTTATTAAAATTAAATTGATAAAATTATTTAATAATAATCACCATGAAATATTTTTTAGTCCTTGTATATAAAAAAACATTAAAAGAAATTTTTAAAAGAAAGAACTAAGAATAAAATAAAAATGAACGGACTAAAATTAGTTCAATGAACAAAAGGGTGTAAAAAAGAAATGGGCCCAACACACAGCTGAGCCCAGACGAGTAAGAAAAAATGCAGGGGGCATAAGGTAGAAACAGGGAAATGCATTCATGGAAACAGGATTTTACCCCCCCTTCGGAGACACCTGTCATTACGACATACCAAACAGCAAGACAACAAGAAGAACGAAAATGAGGCTCTACGAATCTCTCAATCCGCTTCTATCGTGCAACCTCTCCTAAACCATGTTCCGCCATTGGAGCGAAACTCCCCCTCCCAAACCCTGACGAAACTTTAACCCCGAAAAAACGGTTTATCAAGGCGAAATTAAAGCATCAAAATTTTCATACAACAAATGAAATCACACACAACAAAAACGAAATCCAGACATCAATACACATCAAAACATATCAAGCAATAATGTATCAGAAGCAAGGGAGGTTAAAGAAGACAACCTTCCGGAAGTTACCGGAGTGAAGAAATCCCCAGGTACGGTGCTCTTTGGCTGCGTTTTAGCTCTTTTCGAGTTCAAAACCCCCTTTTGTGTCTATCGTCGTTGAATACCGTATGATGAAATGCCCTTGATAGTGTGTGCTTTGGGTTTTTCGTGGCTTTCAATTTCCCTGGACGGCTAGGGTTTTTCCCTCCTCCTGTTCGAAAGTTCTTCCTCCTTTTTATAACAGGACACTAGGGTTTGAGATTTTGAAATCCGTTGAGTTTTAGAACCCTCTGGTTATGTCTGCTATAACCTTTCTTGTAAGAAGTTTTTTTTTCCATTTTTGTGAATGCTTCGATTTCGTAACCTGCTGCTGATTCTGTTTGCTTGTCCTTATTGCTGCACCGATTTGACTTGGTTTCTTCCGGTTTGAAGTGAACTGAAATAGTTCAGTTTGGACTAAACAAATTTGCTCTCTTGCCTTTTTACTGTTGTGAATTTATCCCTTTTACCGCTTGTTACCTTATACTGGCTTTGGCTTGAACTTGTTTTCGCAGGTGAAGGTTCAAAGGTATCAACTTCTATACCTCATTGAGCCTTGAGACAAAACTTGGGGTTGGTGAAGCCAAAGGAGCAGGTAAGACACGAAGCAACCTTGTCTTGTGTTTCGCCAAGCCAAACTTATATCTCCAAGCATTTTACCATTTCCGTCCCCCACACTTGCTTCTCTTTCCTTATCATCCTTTATTCTCATGCCAAGAATTTCCTCAGGTAACCTATCTGCAACAACTACCGAACCTGCAGCATTTACGTTTCTTAAACCAGAAACAAGTGCCACACCCGCAGTTGCCACCATTACCACCACAAGCAAAATAGATCCGAAAGATACATTTCTGCTTCAATTCCATCAGCTACCCATCGTAGATTAGTAGCAACATGGGTCTTGTATCAGGAGTGAAAACGGAGGAGAAGTTGAGGAAGAAGAAATGCAAAGGTATTTTTGTTATTATTATTGTTAGAAAACTTGACAGTAACCACTCCTACGATTATTGCTGTTGATGTTGTTTCTTGTTCTTGTTGTTCAGCTTCCGTTCTTGCAATTTCACGAGATGGTGGACCGCGTAATTGACTACGAAAGCTGGTGGATTGGGTATTATCTCGGCAGCAGTTGTCATGGCTGTGTTTTTTGTACGAATGATTGGAATCTTACAGATTCGATCCTTTTCTTCTCCATGATTAACGGAGTCAAGCTGCAGATACGGAGATATGTCGCTGCCATTGTTCTCTTTTTTTTTGCAGGTTAGAAAAGAAAATGTTGCTAACCCTTGAGGCTTACCGTTGGTTTGGCCGGGTTGTTTTGTTTTGTAGGATGGATGACCTGATATAGCAGTGGTATTTGCAAGTTGTTTCGGACGATAGAGAGTTATGGCAATGATGGATGGCTATATGTTGTGAAGAGAGGGCAAGGTCGATCGATCTCCAAAGCTTCTGTACTATGATTGGACTGATGATGGAATTCCCATAATTGAGCCCAATAGCGATCTGCAGCATACTATTGAGATCAAATCACCAGATCAAATTGAAAGGATGAGAGAAACCTGTCGGATTGGAAGAGAGGTGTTGGATGCTGCTGCTCGGATTATTCATCCCGACATGACAACTGATGAAATTGATAGAGTAGTTCACGAGGCAACTATTGCTGCAGGAGGATACCCATCACCTCTCAATTACCACTTCTTTCCAAAATCATGCTGCACGTCAGTTAATGGAGTGATCTGCCATGGAATTCTTTGTGGGAAATGTAGATGAAGAGTCCTGTCAGTTGGTCAAATGCACTTATGAGTGCCTGGATAAGGCAATATCCATTGTTAAACCTGGGGTACGATTCCGTGAAGTTGGCGAAGTTATTAATCGTCATGCTTCAATGTCGGGCTTCTCAGTGGTAAAATCATATTGTGGTCATGGAATTGGAGAGCTTTTTCCATTGTGCACCAAACATTCCTCATTACGGAAGAAATAAAGTAGTTGTTGTGATGAAGGCTGGTCAGATTTTTACAATCGAACCAAAGATCAATGCAGGTGTCTGGCGAGATCGACTGTGGCCTGATGGATGGACTGCTGTTACAGCAGATGGTAAACGAAGTGCCCAATTTGAGCATACTCTTTTGGTGACAGAAACTGGTGTTGAAGTTTCAATAGGAAGGTTGCAGACATCACCCAATGTTTTTCTTTGGTTAAGTTCATAATCGGGTGAATCCAGAAAACACATGCTGCCATTTTCTAAAATACCATATGATTAAAAGATAACCATATTTCATTGCTCTTCTCTCTCTGGTTGTCTATTAAATTTTGGTGCATCTTGTAACTTTTTTGGTCAAAAGTAGGATTAACAATAAATCGTCTGTTATTGCACAAATTATTTGCTTTTTTTGTATTTTTGTTATATTTTTTCTCCTGCTCGTTGATGATGTTTTAGCCTAGTTTTTATGAACATCAGGCTTTATGATATTTGTATGTCACACTCCTGTTTTAATTTTTTTTTGAATGAGAAGAAAAAAAAAGAACTCAATCCAAAGCAACCTATCCACAATTTAGTTTAGTCTGAACATAAACTTGCATGTCAGGCAACCAGAGGAATGATAATCTTAGTCATAAAGTGTCCTTTAGATCAATCTTCCCTTAACTTCAAATCACACAACCTCAATCTGACGATTTGGTGAAACATGATACTAATATCTTATAATAAGGCTTTAAGGTCCTCCTCCAAACTTTGAGTGGACTAAGATCCCCGAAATTCCGTAAAACTAACCAGGAGGAATCCCAGATCCCAAGCCTTGAGGAAAACAGAAAGTGAAAACGTGGATATGGCTTAGTATAAATGCGAATGTAATGTATGAGATACAAAAGATCGAAACAACAAAAGGAGGGCAAATTTTGGGGTGCAACAGCTGCCCCTATTCAAACAGCTTAAACCTGAAAGGTGGAAGAAGTTTGAATACTAAAAGAACCAGAAAATTTGCGCTCAAAAGAGTAAGAAGAAAATGTGGCGGAAACACCTGATAAAACCAAAGCTACCGGGATACAAAAGGTGACTCAACCGAGAAAAAGACACCCACGTCCGAAACAAGATCCAAATGAGAAATCTTCCGAGCGTAACCAAATGATAATTGGTTAACAGGTGACAACATGCCTCGGGGAGATGTCTTTTGACAAAAACTCTCGTCATACTTCTCTTTTTCTGAAAGAGACAACCATATGATGGGGAACAAAATTTCTCACCTTGTATAGGAGAAATAACCAATTGACGGAAAATTGGAGAGAATTCAACAAACTTCTCAACTTGTCTGGAAGAGATAGTCATTTGTTGGAAAAGTAAAGAGATTCGACAAACTTCCCACCTTGTCTGGATGAGATGCCATTTGCCGAACAAACTTCTCACCTTGTCTGAATGAGATGCCATTTGTTGAAAATTGAAGAATCACGACAAACTTCCCACCTTGTCTGGATGAGATGACATTTGCCGAAAAAACTTCTCACCGTGTCTGGATGAGATGCCATTTGTTGAAAATTGAAGAATCACGACAAACTTCCCACCTTGTCTGGATGAGATGCCATTTGCCGAACAAACTTCTCACCGTGTCTGGATGAGATGCCATTTGTTGAAAATTGAAGAATCACGACAAACTTCCCACCTTGTCTGGATGAGATGCCATTTGCCGAACAAACTTCTCACCGTGTCTGGATGAGATGCCATTTGTTGAAAATTAAAGAATCACGACAAACTTCCCACCTTGTCTGGATGAGATGCCATTTGCCGAACAAACTTCTCACCGTGTCTGGATGAGATGCCATTTGTTGAACATAAACCTTGCTGAGGATGAACAAACTGCTCGAAAAGAGAATGCCATCTATTGATTTGCTGGGAAATTTATGGATAAGAAACAAGCTTCTCAAATAAGGAGACGGCCACTTGTTGTCAGGTATAAGTATTCCAAGACGATGTTGTAGTAACACTGCTGGAGAGCAAAATTTGTCTTCAATAGAAGCCTCCAACAAATTCCTCCCGAGATACAAAACATTAACAGGTGCAGAATAAATGCACCTTCCATCTGGAAATTCAATTATCACGATTATCAAAGACCAAAGTTCAATCCAGGAACGAGCTGGAAAGAAACTGTCAAGCAAGACACTAAACCGTGAGGAATAAACTCAATTGGGGATTAATCCTATCCAAGCATGGAAAGGGGAACTAAAGCAAAATCTTCCACGAGGGTAAGAACTCAGTGGGGAATTAGAAAGAATGTACACTTTCTGCCTAAGGCTAACAATTCTATCTTGAGAGGGACACATCACTTGGGGATAAACACGACCAATGTAGATGAAGTATGCATCAATGAATTTGTTAATGCTATTATTTTATGATTGGCATTATGTTTGGTAATACTAATATGGCTGGAAAATGTTGAATAAGAAGTTCCATATTAACATGGTATAGACTCTGGAAGAACATGTCAAACATGATGTCCTGACATGGTGGCACAGATAAATGTGGAAGTTGTCAAAGAAGATGTTGAATTCAGTTCAGAATGTCCTATCAGATGTTGGGACATTATCAAATAGAGTATAAGAACTTAATTCAGGATGTCCCAACATATGTTGTCATATGTTACAGTCAGATGTCAAAGAAGATGTTGAAACATCTGCAAATGTCATGACAGAATTATTGTCATATGTTACAGACAGATGTCAAAGAAGATGTTGAAACATCTGCAAATGTCATGACAAAATTACTGTCATATGTTACAGACAGATGTTGAAACATCTGCAAATGTCAGGACAGATGTCAAAGAGAATGTTGAAACATCTGCAATTGTCATGACAACATTACTGTCATATGTTACATATAGATATCAAACAAGAAGTGTTGAACTTAGTTCAGGATGTCACACCAGATGTTGTGACACTATCAAACAGAGTAACAGTTAATGAACTTAAGTCAAGATATCAGGATGTCACATCAGATGTTGTGACATTGTATCAGTAAATGAAGTAAGTTCAGTTTTTCAGGATGTCCCAACAGATGTTGTGACATCTCAGACCTGCTACCAGAATTAATTAATGACTAACAGAACTGAGTAAATTCAGGGGAATCTATCTGGAATTAATTGGAAAGAGATAAGCAATACAAGGCGCATCTTTAGGGAGATTAGTTATCTGATTTCAGTAAAACAGAATAACTAATTCACCTTGAATTAAGGAGGTAGCAAACTAACTAACCCTAATTCAAGGTGATGACAGTGGGATTTATCAGATCTGAATTATGCAGAATATTCTGGAGATATTATGCAATCATATGTGGCGCTGATTTAAAGGGTGCTGATTTAGAAGATCTTAAAGACTCAATTTAAATTGAAGACAAATATTGAAAAATATAGGTTTCTATATTTAGAGATATTTTAGGAGTTTTTAGATTTGAAGATCTTTTGGAATATTTGTAGCAGATTTTTTCTGCATATTTGTAGCAGCTATTGTTGTGATTGTTTAGGCCCAAATCCAGTTTGGAATAGGTTATAAAAGAAACCTTGTAACCTAGTTTAGAAGGAACCCAATCAACCGAAAATGTAAACATTATTAGGGTTGTGTCCTTGTGTCAGCCGTGCGTAACAAGTAACTCTATTGTGGCTGTTTCACTTGTGATTCTCGAAGCTTGTAAGCAAGAGAAGTATTGTGTCTTGATTGAAACTTCTAAGTAAGATCAAGCTGTTGTGTTTGAAGTGTGACTTCAATTTTATTAATCATTGTAAAAGATAACTGTGTGATTGAGGGGGAGTGAGTTGGTACTCATATCTAAGTTGTGTCTTAGGTAGAAATTGCATTGGGTAGATATTAAGTGAAAGATTAAACTGGGTGGTTTAAGTCTAGAATTAATATTACTTATAGTGGATTTCCTCCTGGCTTGGTATCCCCCAGATGTAAGTGTGGAGATACACTGAACTGGGTTAACAATTCTGTTGTGTTCTTTATATCTTTTATGTTTTATGCAGTACCTGAACTGAATGTCCTATCAGATGTCCCAACATCCTGAAGCATGTTTGACTCTGATATATCAGAATTATTTAAGTACTGATATGTATGCCTTACCATGTTTATAAGTAACAAATAAGATGTCTCAACATCATATTCGACATCTGAGTCTGTCATACCAGAATTTCAATTGGTATCAGAGCAGGCATCCTGGTCTGTTTCTGGATGAGATCTAAGGGGGATACTTTCTGGTTCATGGTAAAGGAAGAAGGATGATATAATGAAAAGCTGTTGGAACTTGAGAGGTTCATATTGGCGTTTGAATGGTCCCTAGAAGTGGAGGATGGACTATTCATCATATGGTGTATATTGGACCAGTCTGGTGTTATCAGGGCTGGAAATTTGCTGGTGAATTGCTGTGTAGCTATGATGTCAGACAGAATGTCCTGACATCTTGGTTCAGAGAATTCTTTATTTGAAGGAGGCTTGTATTTTGTTTTCTGTGAGGTTTGGGTTCAACTTCTGTATTGCTGCATGTGCCTCTGATATTTTCTGAAGTTATACCAAGTTTGTGTGTTACCAGGATTAGATGCACTGTGGTTGGGAAATGTTCTGGTTGTTCTTGTATGGGGAGTTATATCTGTATCTGAATTGATGATCATACAATTGCTCTATTATTTATGATGTGTTATGTTTGATAGTGGTTTCCCAGTACTTCCTACAAAGGCTGTTGTAAAACTTCAGTTCATAATGTCAAGTTTGATGTTCTATCATGTGATTACAGAACTGGAAGAAACTTAGTTCAGAATGGTCTGGTTCTTGATGAAAGAAGAGGTTGGAGCCAAAACAAAAGAGTATAATTATCAAATCTTTCATGCGGGAGTGAAAATCTTGATAAGTTATCTCTTAAGCTTATTTATGGTGACCTAATGAGGATATTCTTCCTGGTTATGGTGTCCTATGTTGTTTAGGTATAGCTGGAGAAAATCTCTCTTGTGAAGATACATGTTTATGATTGTCTAAATCATGAACTGAAGGAAGTTTCATCAAGAAAGAAGCTGAATTGATATGTCAATCTTAATGGCTTGACACCACACTACACATCAACAGTTTATGAACCAAGCTTAGTTTTGTGTTCCAGAAGAAGGAAACTGGTGTGATATCCTGCTAACATGATGGATGCTTTGGGTGCTAGACAAATGTGTGATGATCACATATGTTTGGAACCTACTCCTATCCTGGAAGAGGAGGCATCTATGCTACATGTTGAAGACTTAGATAATGACTCTGACACAGAGATCATTGCTTCTGTGGACCCTAGCATAGCCAAAAGGCTTAGGGCTAGAAAGGAAAAGAAGACTGCAGGACATTCAACTCCTGAAAAGAAGCAGCCTACTCCAAAGAAAGACAAGGCCAAAGTGGTACTTGGTCCTACTAAACAATGGAGCAAGGTGAATACCCAAAAGAGGAAAGCTGTAACTCCACCAGATTCAGATGTTGAAGAGGATGTTCCAACATCCCAACCAAAGAAGAAACCAGCACCCTCAAGGTCCACCTCTGCTGTTCCAGAAGCTCCTCTGGACAATGTTTCATTCCATCATGTGTCAAGTATGAGCAGATGGAAATTTGTATACCAAAGAAGGGGAGCACTTGAAAGAGAGCTGGGCAGCAATGCACTTGAGTGCACTGAGGTAATTGACCTAATTTCTTCTGTTGGTTTATTCAAAACAGTATCAAACTTTTCACCTTGCTATGAGCTGCTAGTCAAGGAATTCAGTGTCAACCTACAAGAGGACTGTGCTGAAGGTAAATCAGATGAATTCAGAAAAGTCTATGTAAGAGGGAGATGTGTGGAATTCTCTCCTAGGGTTATCAACCATTATCTAGGGAAAGAATCTGATGGACCTAATGAGCTGGGTAAGACAGATAACCAGGTGTGCAAGGTCATTACTGCCAATCAAGTCAAAGCTTGGCTAGTCAAGGGCAAACTTTATGTTAGATTGCTAACAAGGAAGTATGCAATGCTGCATAGGATTGGCACTGTAAACAGGGTCCCTACCAACCATACTTCTTCAATAGCAACTGGATTGGGCAGATTCATATATGTTGTGGGCACCCAAACAAAGCTGGACTTTGGGGCTTACATCTTTGATCAAACCCTAAAGAATGCAGGAACATCAGCAACAAATCTTCCCATTGCTTTTCCCTCTCTGCTATGTGGAATCATACTAAGCCAGTATCCAGGTATCCTCACTGAGAAGGATTCAGTATGCAAAAGAAAAAGTCCTCTGGCCTTCCATTACAAACTTTTCTTGAGCCATCATGCTGCTGATGTTGAAGCTTCCACTAGGACATCTGCTGGACCTTCAAAAGCAAAGACTCCCATATCCAAAGCTGCCTTGATTGCAGATCTGAAGAACACTTGCAAAAAGCTGGATGCCAGGAAGAAAAAGCTTGAGGAAGTAATTCAAAGGCTGGAGCTGGAAGAGGTTGCTCAGAATACTGATGAATCTGAAGATGAAGAAGCTTCTAAATGTATTTACAAATGTGGGTGATAAATGCATGACTTTGGTCATGATTAAAGCTAGCAATGTGACCAACAATTTCTAGAAGCAAGGGAAGAATGTCAGATTGAGAAGTCTGATCAGAATGGTTGTTGAACTGGTAGTCTCTTCCACTACTAGTCATGGATAGTGGCAGTATGAACCCTTTGTAGCAAGCAAACTAAGAGCATCTGTTTTGGAATATAAAATCAAGTGTGGATATTTATCAGTTGTTCTCTTTGTATGTTCATCAGGGGTGTGAAATTGAGAATTAGTGGAGTTTATGCTCAGCTGGAGTATTGTTTATCCATGACATGAGGAGATCTTGCTAATCTTATCTGGAGCTAACCTTAAAATCCTTCAAAATTAAAAGATCAGATTGTGTAGAACTATCTGATAAGGTATTATACAAGGATTTAAGATCAATTGTTGTTTGTGGAGTTCACAAATATTTGATTGATTATCCTTGTGATTCAAGATTGGTGATGTTCAAAAAGATGTTGGAACATCTTATCATCAGAGTTTGTGCAGAATCATGGGAGAGGTATTGCATAAGTTGTAGCATTGGCTTCAGTCTTGTGTGACAGGGGTTATGTATTTCTGGAAAGTTTCTTGGCAAGAACTAGTTTGGATATTGTTGATTCTGAAGATGGAGATGAAAGACCATGAACATATCATAATCTTGATGACTACTTGGATTGGTTTATTTCTGATCTAGGTGTAGTCCAGAATGCTCATCATGGAGTTAAGATAGGTGGCGATATCATAAATTTGTTTAGACTGCCTTACTCAAGGAAAGGTGGCATCCTTGGTATAGTTATGAAGTGTAGTTCTTAACTATTCCTTCTGAATAATCAGACAGTGGCAGGTTTGAAGACTTTGGAGAAACATTGGAAGTTTCTCATCAAAATGTATTATTGGTAGGAACTTCTGCAAAACCAATAGAATGGAGGTTGTTTACTCAAACTTGATGGATAAATCAAGTCTATGAGAGCATGGAACTCTTGTTCTATAAAGGAAGGAGGTTCTTTCAAGTGGCAGAAGAAGGACCTGAATTTAACAGATGGATGTGGGCTAATAATGTTTAAACATCTAGTTCAACATCAGAGTCTAATTGGTGAAGTGACACATAAATCAAGATAAAATGATCTATAGGGATTGAATGCTTCATAAGGCCTTTTATCTTGACAGCTTGGTGAAGATCAACTTTATTGATCAGGATATCTTTGGAAGATTTATTATAAACGTGAAGAAGACAAAAGTGGCAATTGGATTTTTCATATGAGGATTCATAAAGGAGGTTATCAAAATGTGGTAATTGGTTGATCTTTAAAGTGGATTCAAAGAATCAAGATAATCAGAGTGTGGCAGCTGGTTGTTCTTGAGGATTGTCTTGGAACAAATTGCTCTTGGGCAGAGGAGTGATGAGTTGAAGAATCAAGAGGATTTATTCTTCTTGAAGTTGGATGAGAGTTTATCACTCTTTCTGGATTTCTGATTCTAACTGGTGGCACAGTGTAGTTGAAGATTTTCAGTTCTTGGATTACTATGCTATAGTAAGTCCAGTTGATGGAGCACATCTAGGATCATGGTGATAAGGTCTTGGTGTATGAAAAATGTTCTAACTAAGTGTTAGTACATTATCTGGGGTGTTTATCTACATGGTTTCTATTATTAGACTACCTAATCATATGGGAGAATGATGAAGTAGATGATCTATATTGGAAGAAACATGTAGAAGAGACTGAAGTATATAGGGTATTGATTTCTTGGAAGTTTGTTTGTGGACATTCATTCTAATGTCATAATTAGTTTGGATGTGTTTTTTTTTTCTGGATTGTATGGCCTTTGGTGTGTAAAGACTTAAGAACCTGTGTGCTAGAAGATGTTCATCTTGTGTAGTCTGTGGTAACTACAAACCCAGAAAGGAATCAGGTATGCTTTGGTACAAGAAGTGAATGTGTTCAATTGGGAATTGAACAGAGGGGGAGCTCTTGAAGACATGAAGATGCGTCTTATGTTTTCCTTTCATCAATGTACAGAGAAGCATGGAGTATCCTAGATAGGGGGAGTGTGTTACAAGTATGTGCACTTGATTTTGTGGTGTTAAGGGGGAGTAATACCTTAACCAGATAAGGAGAATCCTAAGAGTCTAGAAGGCTATATTATATAAAGCTGCTCTCTGCAGTTTATGTTTGATTCTTGAGGAATTGTGAAGCTTGTGTGTGTTTCAAGCTTATGGAGATTATATACCTCTATTTTTATTATGGTACCTTTGTCTTTTTATGGCTAAAAAGGGGGAGAAGTAATAGTATGAGGTCTGATATGAAGATGTGATGTTAAGGAACTTCTACATAAGGTACTACTACACCTGTATGTAAATTAGTTTTAGCCAAAATAAGCCAAAGGGGGAGATTGTTAATGCTATTATTTTATGATTGGCATTATGTTTGGTAATACTAATATGGTTGGAAAATGTTGAATAAGAAGTTCCATATTAACATGGTATAGACTCTGGAAGAACATGTCAAACATGATGTCCTGACATGGTGGCACAGATAAATGTGGAAGTTGTCAAAGAAGATGTTGAATTCAGTTCAGAATGTCCTATCAGATGTTGGGACATTATCAAACAGAGTATAAGAACTTAATTCAGGATGTCCCAACAGATGTTGTCATATGTTACAGTCAGATGTCAAAGAAGATGTTGAAACATCTGCAAATGTCATGACAGAATTACTGTCATATGTTACAGACAGATGTCAAAGAAGATGTTGAAACATCTGCAAATGTCATGACAGAATTACTATCATATGTTACAGACAGATGTTGAAACATCTGCAAATGTCAGGACAGATGTCAAAGAGAATGTTGAAACATCTGCAACTGTCATGACAACATTACTGTCATATGTTACATATAGATATCAAACAAGAAGTGTTGAACTTAGTTCAGGATGTCACACCAGATGTTGTGACACTGTCAAACAGAGTAACAGTTAATGAACTTAAGTCAAGATATCAGGATGTCACATCAGATGTTGTGACATTGTATCAGTAAATGAAGTAAGTTCAGTTTTTCAGGATGTCCCAACAGATGTTGTGACATCTCAGACCTGCTACCAGAATTAATTAATGACTAACAGAACTGAGTAAATTCAGGGGAATCTATCTGGAATTAATTGGAAAGAGATAAGCAATACAAGGCGCATCTTTAGGGAGATTAGTTATCTGATTTCAGTAAAACAGAATAACTAATTCACCTTGAATTAAGGAGGTAGCAAACTAACTAACCCTAATTCAAGGTGATGACAGTGGGATTTATCAGATCTGAATTATGCAGAATATTCTGGAGATATTATGCAATCATATGTGGCGCTGATTTAAAGGGTGCTGATTTAGAAGATCTTAAAGACTCAATTTAAATTGAAGACAAATATTGAAAAATATAGGTTTCTATATTTAGAGATATTTTAGGAGTTTTTAGATTTGAAGATCTTTTGGAATATTTGTAGCAGATTTTTTCTGCATATTTGTAGCAGCTATTGTTGTGATTGTTTAGGCCCAAATCCAGTTTGGAATAGGTTATAAAAGAAACCTTGTAACCTAGTTTAGAAGGAACCCAATCAACCGAAAATGTAAACATTATTAGGGTTGTGTCCTTGTGTCAGCCGTGCGTAACAAGTAACTCTATTGTGGCTGTTTCACTTGTGATTCTCGAAGCTTGTAAGCAAGAGAAGTATTGTGTCTTGATTGAAACTTATAAGTAAGATCAAGCTATTGTGTTTGAAGTGTGACTTCAATTTTATTAATCATTGTAAAAGATCACTGTGTGATTGAGGGGGAGTGAGTTGGTACTCATATCTAAGTTGTGTCTTAGGTAGAAATTGCATTGGGTAGATATTAAGTGAAAGATTAAACTGGGTGGTTTAAGTCTAGAATTAATATTACTTATAGTGGATTTCCTCCTGGCTTGGTAGCCCCCAGATGTAAGTGTGGAGATACACTGAACTGGGTTAACAATTCTGTTGTGTTCTTTATATCTTTTATGTTTTATGCAGTACCTGAACTGAATGTCCTATCAGATGTCCCAACATCCTGAAGCATGTTTGACTCTGATATATCAAAATTATTTAAGTACTGATATGTATGCCTTACCATGTTTATAAGTAACAGATAAGATGTCTCAACATCATATTCGACATCTGAGTCTGTCATACCAGAATTTCAGAATGCAACATGAATATGAATATGAATCAATTATGATGTACATGAATGTATATATGCTATATTTATGTTGACAAACAGACAAAACAGACACATAAGATAGATTGGTGAGAAGAACACAACAACCGGATGCCCGACCAGTCTCAACAAGACGTGAGCGACCCATAATGTAGTTGGCTTTGACAAGGATGAAATAGTTTATCTTCTACCGGGGAATCAAACCAACAATCTACCCAAGTAAATTTAATTAGGCTCACACAGGTACATCAGGCTTACATCTCACCGAAGGCGCTGAGTAACAAAACTTTATCGTAGAAAATGAGTCACATAAGTAACACTCCAACGACCCATATTGGAGAAGCATGAGCATGCCGCATTTAACGAGACAATTATTTCACATCTTACAATTTAACCATTCTTGGAACAACCATTAACGTCTGTCTTTCGGTTCGCCAACTTAGTAAGTACACACACATTAAAACAAATATAGTAAAAGGTTTTTTCGTTTCGAAAATCATTATTAATAACAGTGTCATTTTTGAGATGAAGATAGAATAAGAATTGCAAGCAAAGGCATAGACTCAAATTTTATTAATAGAATGGTAATTTGTCAATAGCGGGATTCCATAGATCTTTACAAAAATGGAATAAATGGTAATTAAATGGAAAAGACTACATTAAAATTACAATGACCATTATTTCCTCCAACTACTTTGAATCCCCGGTATTCTTGAGCTTGAGTCAGATTTGAGGAAATCTTGGCACACGACGTTGTCATCATAGCCCGATACAATTACTTGCCGTTATCCCTAACTTTTGCCTGGACTGCCCTTTCAGGTTTTCAATCCAGCGGGATGATTAATTTCTGTTTATGTCTCTAACTTTTGCCTGAGTCTCCCTTTCGGGTTTTCGATCCAACGAGACGCTCTTTTTTTGCCTAAGTCGCCCTTTCGGGTTTTCGACTTACCGAGCTGTTCTTTTATTTTTATTAGGCGAAGTATTTCTTGACTGTATCTGCATTTGTAGGACGAGCGAATTCCTCGCCATCCATCGTTGCGAGGATTAATGCGCCGCCTGAAAAAACTCTCTTGACGACATACGGGCCATCATAATTAGGAGCCCACTTGCCCCTAGAATCTGATATAAAAGGCTGGAGTTTCTTAATCACGAGGTAGCCTTCCTTGAACACACGAGGGTGAACCTTCTTATCAAAAGCCTTCTTCATCCTTTGTTGATACAACTGCCTGTGGCATAAAGCTTTCATCCTTTTCTCTTCAATTAGATTCAAGTCATCATACCTACTTTGGCACCAATCAACTTCTGTTACTTGGCTTCCATCAAAACTCTCATTGACGGGATTTCAACTTCCACAGGGAGTACAACCTCCATGCCATATACCAACGAGAAAGGAGTTGCCCCAGTCGATGTACGGACTGAAGTGCGATATCCGTGTAAAGCAAAGGGGAGCATCTCGTGCCAATCCTTATAAGTGACGACCATCTTCTAAATGATCTTCTTGATATTCTTGTTAGCGGCTTCCACTTCCCCATTCATCTTAGGCCTGTAGGGAGAAGAGTTATGGTGTTCAATCTTGAACTCCGCGCACATTTCCTTCATCATTTTGTTGTTCAGGTTTGATCCATTATCAGTGATGATCCTACTTGGGATACCATACCGGCAAATGAGGTTGCTTTTGATGAATCGGACTACCACCTGTCTAGTCACATTGTCGTAGGAGGCTGCCTCTACCCATTTTGTAAAGTAGTCAATGGCCACTAGGATGAAACGATGTCCATTAGAAGCTTTCGGCTCAATCATACCAATCATATCGATGCCCCACATGGAAAAAGGCCACGGAGAAGAAAGAACATTGAGAAGAGTCGGAGGGATATGGACTTTATCGGCGTAAACTTGACATTTATGACATTTCTTCACATATTTGCAGCAATCGGATTCCATTGTCAACCAGTAATACCCTGCCCTCAGCATCCTTCTAGCCATAACATGTCCATTAGCGTGAGTGCCGAATGATCCTTCATGAATTTCCCTCATCAGTATTTCCGCTTCATGCTTATCTACACACCTGAGTAAAACCATATCGAAATTTCTCTTGTACAAAACATCTTGACTCAGAAAGAACTTATTGGCCAACCTCCTCAGAGTCTTTCGGTCCTTGCTGGATGCCCCTGGCGGATATTCTTGGTGTCGCAAGAAACACTCTATATCGTAATACCATGGTTTATTGTCAACAGCCTCTTCCAAGGTGAATACATAAGCAGGTCTATCAAGACGCATAATTTCAATCTTTGGCACATCATTCTGTCGGTTTACAACAATCATGGAGGAGATGGTAGCCAGAGCGTCAGCCATTCTGTTCTCGCTGCGAGGTACCTGGTGAAATTCAATTTTATTAAAGAATGTCGAGATCCTCCTCGCATAATCCCTGTATGGAATCAAGTGAGGCTGTAGGACCTCCCACTTCCCCTTGATCTGATTGATTACCAGGGCTGAGTCACCATATACATCTAAGTTCTTGATTCTTAAATCAACTGCTTCTTCCAAGCCCATGATGCAAGCTTCGTACTCGGCTTCATTATTGGTGCAATTGAACGTCATCCTTGGGGGGTTACAATCATTGCCCCAATTCCTTTTCCGTACAAATTTACAGCTCCATCGAAAACTAATCCCCATCGGGACCCCGGTTCTGGCCCTTCGTCGAGGGGAGGCTCGTCACAATCTTTCATCCTCAAGTACATGACATCTTCGTCTGGAAAATCAAACTTTACGGGTTCGTAATCGTCAATGGGTTGATGGGCTAGATGGTCGGCTAAAATACTTCCCTTAATAGCCTTCTGAGTGTGGTACTCAATATCATATTCTGATAGTAACATCTGCCAACGAGCAATTCTTCCTGTCAGGGCCGGTTTTTCAAAGATATACTTAATCGGATCCATCCTTGAAATCAACCAAGTAGTGTGATTAATCATGTATTGTCGGAGACGTCGAGCTGCCCAAGCTAAAGCACAACAGGTTTTCTCGAGCATAGAGTATCGGGACTCACAATCTGTAAATTTCTTGCTTAGGTAATAGATGGCGTGCTCCTTCCGTCCTGTTTCGTCTTGTTGCCCGAGCACACAACCCATGGAGTCTTCTAGTATCGTTAAGTACATGATCAAAGGTCTTCCTTCAACTGGAGGGACCAAGATAGGCGGCTCCAGTAAATAATCTTTGATGTTATCAAAAGCCTTTTGACAATCTTCAGTCCACTTGCAATTTTGATTCTTTCGCAGGAGTTTGAAGATCGGCCCACAGGTCGCAGTCATATTAGAAATAAATCTAGAGATGTAATTCAGACGACCTAAAAATCCCCTTACTTGTTTTTCCGTCTTTGGTGCGGGCATCTCTTGAATGGCCTTGACTTTTTCGGGATCTACTTCAATACCTTTCTGGCTGACAACGAAACCCAACAACTTCCCTGACCGAACACCGAATGTGCATTTGCTGGGGTTCAGGTGAAGTTTATACTTCCTCAAACGTTGGAACAACTTTAACAGGTACTCCACGTGCTCTTCCTCGGTTCTGGATTTAGCAATCATGTCATCAACGTATACTTTGATTTCTTTGTGCATCATGTCATGGAACAGTGTTGTCATTGCTCTTTGGTAAGTTGCGCCTGCATTCTTCAAACCGAAAGGCATTACCTGGTAGCAAAATGTTCCCCAAGGTGTAATAAATGAAGTCTTCTCCATATCCTCTGGGGCCATTCGAATCTGGTTGTATCCGGAGAAACCATCCATGAATGAGAAAACTTTGAACTTAGCTGTACTGTCGACCAACATGTCAATATGGGGTAGTGGGAAATCGTCCTTAGGACTGGCTTTGTTCAGATATCTGTAATCGACACACATTCTAACTTTCCCATCTTTCTTCGGCACGGGTACTATATTGGTTAACCATTGCGGATACTCGGAAGTGACAAGGAATCTTGCGTCAATCTGCTTCTGAACTTCCTCCTTGATTTTGATAGCCATGTCGGGGCGTGATCTCCTTAACTTCTGTTTGACCGGCGGACATTCTGGTTTCAAAGGAAGGCGATGTTCCACGATACGGGTATCCAATCCCGGCATATCCCGGTAGGACCAAGCAAACACATCCGCATACTCTTTCAAAAGTTCTATCATTCTTTCCTTGACGTCGAGAATGAGTAGCGCGCCAATTTTGACTTCCTTCCTATCGTCTTCTGTCCCCAGATTAATTACCTCCACTGCTTCTTTGTATGGCTGGATAGTCTCCTCCTCATTCTCTAGTAGCCGTGAGATCTCATCAGGGACCTCTTCATCATTATCTTCTTCAGCCTCAAACACCGGGAACTCAAAGTTGGGAGTAGGTAATGGGTCATGCTTTTCAATGGGGTTTTTTATGATTAATCTGCACATATGATTGATTTTTTATTTTAGCACTAGACAAATGGAAGCGTATGCAGATATTCGAGAAATGAATCTTTTTATTTATGCAAACATGTAGATGTGTTTTTTAGGATTACCACTTTTCCGAAAGGCAAAAGGTAAAAATGACAAAAGATAAAGGAAGTCGAAAAATAACACTTTCATTGATGATTGTTTAATTTTCGAAACAAAAGGGCCCAACAAAATTACTCTCTTGCTTTGGGCAGAGCAAAGAGGAAACAAAAATTCTTAAATTGCATAAAGAGAAAACCCTACAAAAGTACTCTCTCGCTTCGGGCAGAGCGAGAGGTTAACACAAAATCATTACTTAGATAGGCGAACGACAGATGGGATATCAACAGCAGTCCAATTCTGGCACAAAGCTCCATGCACAATAAAGTCTGTTAGATCTTCTTCAGAATCATCCTTGGTAATTGCGTCCACTTCTGGTGGAGTTGGACTCATGAATCCTCCACTGCGGAAACTTTCCTGTATTAGGAAGATGACACCTTCATCCCTTGTAAGTCTTGCAGATTCGGGCGAAAAACCGACTCCTTCACGGGCCTTATTCTCGTTTAAAACCACAACCTTTCCCCACCCTTCAGACGAACCACTATCAACAACCTGCCGAGCATCTTTGAAAGAAGAAATGGATGCCCCTTTCTTCTTTACTTCTTTATCAGCAATGGTTAGGGCCTGGAAACGGGTTCCAATATCATCTTCTGGTTCCACATATGAAAAAGAGGAGAGATGACTCACAATCATAGCCTGCTCCCCAAACACTGTCACCAACTTTCCTTGACTTACGAACTTGAGTTTTTGATGCAAGATTGAAGTTACGGCACCTGCTTCGTGGATCCAAGGGCGACCCAATAAGCAACTGTATGCAGCCTTGATGTCCATTACTTGGAATGTGATCTGAAAGGTATGAGGTCCAATCGTTATAGGCAAATCCACTTCTCCGATAACAGTCTTCCGGGACCCATCGAAAGCTTTAACAATAACCCCACTGACTCTCATAGAAGTGCCCTGAAAGGCTAACATTGAGAGAGTTGACTTTGGCATAACATTTAGCGAGGAGCCAGTGTCTATTAGCACACTAGACAAAGCGTCGGTCTTGCAATTAACAGAGATATTCAATGCCATGTTGTGGTTTCTTCCCTGCTCCGGGAGCTCTTCGTCACAGAAGCTAAGATTGTTGCAAACAGTTATATTCGCAACAATATTGTCGAATTGGCCAATGGTGACATCATGATCCACAAATGCTTGCTCTAAAACCTTCTGCAAAGCCTCCCGATGCGCCTCAGAGCTCATCAGAAGAGATAAGATTGAAATTCTCGAAGGCGTGCTCAAAAGCTGATCCACTACATTGTACTCGCTTTTCTTGATCAGCTTTAGCACTTCATCATCTCCCTTGCTTTGATTTGTATTGATTGACTGGCCAACTTGCTTAAAAGTGTTCTCCGATGGGGTTTCTTTATGCATCACAGTTTCTTTGGCTTTGTTAGGGAATACCCTCCCGCTTCTGGTAACTCGGCTGACATCAACAATGTTGACAATGGATGGTAATGGAACCTCCCTTCCGTTTTCAATCATGGTTGCATTATATCTGTATGGTATGGCCCTTTCAGACTGGTATGGCATTGGTCCTGGTACAGCAATGACCAATGGAGTTGCAGCGATCCTCCTACTGTCGTAGGTGATCTCTATGGGTCCTGGTTCATTAAATTGTGGTATTATGACAAACGCCTCTTCATCAACTTCAACATCATCAGGGTTTCTGGGATACATTATTCTGATGGACCTTTGATCCAACATCCTCTGGAGATCTTCTCGCACTAAGCGACACCCCTGTTGATTAACGGAACAAATTTTGCACACCTCGTAATCATGTATCCCGTTATGGAAGTAGATAAGCTCTGCCAATTCTGCATGCTTTTGCACTAGGGACCCTTGGATCAATCTGACGTCATAAACAGCATATTCCCCTGGACAACCGTGCACCATATTCACCGAGGCCCTTCCGTGTGGAGGCAAAGGATTCGCTTGAATATTCGGATTGGTATCTTTAAACGTCAGCACACCATTTTTAATCAACCTTTGAACATCGGCCTTAAAGCTATAACAGTTTTCGACATTGTGTCCAGGCCCGCCTTGATGATAAACGCAAAACTGGTCAGCTTTGAATCCATAAGTGGGATTCCTGGGTGGCGGGAGGGGAGGTCTTGTTTGAATATGCCCCTTTTGCAGTAGAGAAGGAAATAATTACGCGTAAGTCATTGGTATGGGGTCGTAGGTGAGTGTTCTCAGAATACGATTGTTGTTGTACTGGTGGTGAACCTGTTGTGGAGGCTGTTGTTGCTGCTGCTGGAATTGTTGAGGTTGATGCTGATGTTGGTGTTGTGGAGTGGTTTGTTGATTTTGAGGGAAAAATGGCCGGTAATTGGGACCTGAAGCCGGATTGACAATTGGGGTGATTGCAGCCACCTGCTGCTGATAACTTCTTCTCTGGTGAATGGCACTAACGTCCTGCTCTTTCTTTTTGTGGAAACCATTTCCAAATTTCCTGATGCCGCTGGATGACCCTGTTTCTTTTGCTAAACGCCCTTCTCTAACGGCCTCTTCAAGCCGCATTCCCATATTTACCATTTCAGTAAAGTCACTGGGTGCGCTTGCAATCATGCGGTCATAATAAAACGTGCTCAACGTCTTCAGATAAATCTTGGTCATTTCTTTTTCTTCCAAAGGTGGGGATATTTGAGCCGCGACCTCACGCCACCGTTGAGCGTATTCTTTGAAACTTTCCTTATCCTTCTGCGACATACTCCGGAGTTGATCTCTGTCCGGGGCCATGTCAAGGTTATACTTATACTGTCGGATGAAAGCTTCTCCTAGATCATTGAACGTCCGGATTTTTGCGCTGTCCAAACTCATATACCACTTGAGGGCAGCACCTGTCAAGCTGTCCTGGAAATAATGGATCAGTAACGGGTCATTGTCCTGCTGGGTGGACATCTTTCGGGCGTACATGATTAAGTGGCTCTGGGGACATGAGTTTCCTTTATATTTTTCGAACTCAGGCACTCTGAACTTGTGCGGAACCCTGACATTGGGGACCAAGTAAAGATCAGAAGCCTTCCTTCCGAACAGATCTTGGCCTCGGAGTGCTCTAATCTCGTTTTGCATTTCTAGAAAACGATCCTGGAACTCATCCAATCTCTCGTCTACTCCCGCATTTTCACTTGGTGCCGTGTGGAAAGGGGGATCTTCGTTGTAATGGGCAGTGTGTACTACAGGCTGAGGAGTAGTCATTACAGCAGCGATGTGTGAGACGTGTGGTTGATGATTCTCTGGTATGAAATCATGAGGGATGCCCCAAGGGAAACCAGTGGTTACGACATGTTGGGAATCATTGATAGGGGCCGCGGTCGTTGGGATGGCCATGGCCTTGGTCCTCTGTCCAGTCTCCTGAGAATTTTGAGACGCCTGATTCTGCGCAGCGGCCATTGTCTCCATCATATTGGTAAGCCTTTCCAAACTATCCTTCAAAGCAGTCACTTCTCCCCTGAGCTCTTGATTTTCCTGCTCGAGTCTTTCCATCCTCCTGCGACGGTCGGCTCCGGTTTTGTATGGACGAAACAGTTTGACGACTGCTTAAAAAGACACGCATGAGCCTCATGTTTTATCAAAATGCAGCAAATGATGGAAATGTATGAATGTCATGCCACAAAAATGTTAATTTCAGGAAAAACAATCACCAATATCAAAATTTTAAATGTGCGACATTCAAAACATCACAGAAGTCAAGGAATATAGGAAAACTCCAAACTTCATTCATTCTTAAATAATCAAGACTTAAAATATCAAGTACAAATATTCTGGTTCGTTAACTATTACAAAAATAACGCCAATTCTCTTCTGAAATGAACAAAATAAATAAAGCAAAATAAATTACAACTATAAGACTAATTCTTGGGTCTCTGGGTACTACATTCTTTCACCTCTTCCTTGAAAGTCTTCAACATGTTTTGGCACATTGAGAGAAAGTAACTCACAGCTGGGTAGGATCCATCGTCTTCAAATTCCCCTCTTGCCATAGAGAGCCGGAAAGGTAGTTCTTCTATCTGCAAGTTGCACCATTCAATAAGCCGATTAAGCTTATCGCGGTACATGTCTCTTTCCTTAATCCGATCTTGTACAGCTTGCTGGTATCCTTGGAAGTGACCCTGTACCTCATCTCTTGCTGACTCCCAAATGTCGCGATCTTTGATCAAAGCCTCATATTGTTCCTTCCAATACCGGGCATTTCCTTCAGCGCGATTCACCTCTTGACATTTGTAATCCCAATCTTCCACGGTGAACTGCGAGACATTCATGGCCTGAATCCTAAGCATATATTCCTGATTCGAGCTTCTCACTGCCTCCTCAAGTGTTGTGGTAAGCTCTGCAATTTTCTTCTCGAATTCATCTCTTTCGATCTTTTCCTTTTTAGTCGCCCGGACATACCAATCCTCGTTATTCGCGCTCTTCCTGCAAACCCTGTTTAAATCCTCCTTCAAATGAACCACCGTTCCATAAGTCTAGTCCAGACACCCTTTAACATTATTCTTCTTTCGCTCTTCTTCGTTGGCCTTTTCTTGAATTGTTTCGAATTGAACAGTTTTACGAGCCAAGTCATACTTCAATTCATTCCTTTCGTGGGTGACCCGGTGCAGTTTTGAACTGAGCTCTTCATTTTCTTTCCCAAGACTGGCTACCTTCATTCGAAGTTCCTCTACTTCTTCCAGGGATATTGGTTCATGCACAGGAGGTTTGGGGAGTGCTTCTCCAAAAAATGGTAGTTTGACGATTTGGACCCTTTCAAGAACCCACTGTCGGTAGGGTATCCTGACCACTCCATCTCTTTTCCTTAGCTCGGAGCCTTTGGTGTGAACTTTTTCCCAGGAACGACATATTCTGAAGAGTAATGCCGGATCATCCACACCTCTGTTGTGAAGTATCATCTCTTCCAATTCGGCGTCTTTGGGTTTTCCTAGCATAGGGTATTCGTGCTGCCGTATGGCTAAAATGGGATTATAACTAATGCACCCCTTTGATCCCATCAATGGCACATTTCTGAAATTCCCGCAACTCATAATGAGTCGGTCAACATCCAACTTATTGGGATACCAGGCGATGTCTCTTTCAGTGAGGGAAGCTAACATTTGGGACCATTTATACAGTAACGGGAAACAAAAAGTCAAAACAGCACCTTTCTTCTCGTGACGGAGGTGGAGATTATAGAACACGTCTGCCAATAACGGATACACTGGGCTTTGACCTTCTTTCCAAACCGCCCAGAATATATTAATCGCCGCCGTATCAATGAAATCTTCGAAAGTTGGAAATAAAACCAGACCGTAAATGAGGAGAGCTAATACATTGACTAAAGCAGCCCATTGACGTTCCTTTATTAACTTTTTGCTTTCCTGCTCTAAAAATAGCCTATGGAAACCCCAAAACTCTCTCTTCTGCTTCCAGTTAGCTTTAGTTGTGGCAATGGGGATCTGAAGAGCTTCCGCTAATACCTCCACCTTAAGATCCCGACTAACGAGGGTGTAAGGTGCCTTTCCCTTCATAGAAAATCCCAAGAACCCTTCAAACTCTCCCAGAGACGGTGTTAGCTGAAAATCCTGAAACAAGAAGCTTCGCATCGGCGGATCATAGAATTGGGCCAAAGCTGTGAGACCCGGGATTTGTACGTCGACTTCCAAAAGATGAAGCACTTGGCCGAACCTTACTTCAATAGCCCTTTTGTAGGAAGCAGGCATTTTCTCCAAGCAGTCCATAAGAACAGTGGTATTTGGTGAGAAAGCTTTCAACTGTAGAGCCTTCCTTTTTCCTGAACTCATGACTGTTTTGAATGCGAAACAACAAATAGATGTGTTTTCCTGAAATAACAAGATGTGTAAGTTATGATGCATATGCTACATGATTATGAATGCACAAAGCTGGATCCGGGATAACAATGGGAGCTTGGAACTCCTAAAATGTAGGCTCTAGAGGGTCGGTCTATATCTTTCTACCCATAATGCCCACTCACATGATAGCTTTCTATGGCGATGGTGTAGGGAAACCCAAGGTCATGGACGTTTATCGTACTAACGCCCCGCCGCAGGCTAGCTGCATTGTGACGATAATAACGATAAGGTCTACCTTGAGTGGAGTTCTCATGCTAGGTGTGCAAGGAGCGAGTCCTTGGAGCCTAACATTACACAACTACCAAAATTGAAACAGGTTCTAGGGGGTCCCAGAATCACAGCCTTTTCATGAATCAGGTCCCGCGACAGGCTAACTGCGTTGTGACAAGATTTACAAAAAGTCTAACTATCTGGGGGAGCTTTCATGCTAGGCGTGCAAGGAGCGAGTCCTTGGAGACTAACACTAATAACATCCAAATCTAAACTTAGGTGTTCCCTCTTCTTTTTCAAAACTCAGATTTCAAGATTCAAATATCCAATCATTCCCGTGACGTAACCCCGAGATCCAACAGGAGAATAAAATAATGAACAAATAATGAAAAGAGAAAGCGATAAACAAGCATATAAAAATGTTAATAGTAAATAAAGAAGACAAACAACCCAAACAAACGCAAACTATCCTAAGCTAGGCTCGACTCTCTTATGCTCAAAGCAATAATTAGTCCCCAGAAGAGTCGCCAGCTGTCGCACCTCGAAAAATACGATCCTAAAATAAACAACAGAGTCGCCACCTAATTCTATTTATTCTAACTAAAGAAAAGGGAGATATAGACACAACCTAAATTGGATAAGAAATGGTCAACGAAACCACTAATCTAAGTTCGGGAGTCAGTTACGCAAAGGGAAGGTGTTAGGCACCCCTCACGTCCGTTGTATTCAACGGGAACCTCTTAGTCTAGTTTGCGCTTTGAATGTTAACTTATTATTATTGTCTTCTTTTAATGATTAAGTATCGATATTTGTTTATTATTTGCAATAGGGAAAGGTTAAGTTTTTTTATTATTGTGATGGAGAGATAGTTAATTTTTTATTATTGTGATGGAGAGATAGTTAATTTTTTATTATTGTGATGGAGAGATAGTTAATTTTTTATTATTGTGCTCGCGAAGGATTAAAATCCCCGTGCCTACGTATTCCCTTGTGCAATGGGAAAGTCAGAGCTTCGTAGTTTGTGCTACTATGATTTGTGTTTTTTATTGAACGACTGTTTGAAATTAATTTCTATCGCTGAGCGTTGGCTTATCTGCGAGATAGAAATATTCAAACAGGGTTCGTTATTAGAAGAGATGTTTGAATTTTGTTAAGATGTTTTAAACGAAAGGGCGAATGAACCATCGCGTGGGGCTAGCCCAATTGCGGTCCAATCCAGAAGGTGCAGAATGCTAGACTCCGGAGTTCTGTCTTTCGTGATTTAATTTAAATAAATGATTTGGATATTTTTTATACGAATGATGATTGAACCATCGCGTGAGGCTAGCCCATTTGCGGTCCAATCCAGAACGTGCGGAATGCTAGACTCCGGGGTTCCTTTTTTTCGTAAATTAATTTAAATGAATTGAATTATTTTTTATACGAATGATGATTGAACCATCGCGTGAGGCTAGCCCATTTGCGGTCCAATCCAGAACGTGCGGAATGCTAGACTCCGGGGTTCCTTTTTCGTAAATTAGATAGTTAATTGTTTTTTTTAAGTGTTCTTTAAGTTTATTTATTTAAATAACAAAGGAGTGAACGAAACATTACGCGTGGGGCTAGCCCATTTGCAGTTCGTTCTAGAAGGTGCGGAGTGCTAGACTCCGGAGTTCTATTCTTTGTTAAATTAGTTAAGATATATGAAGGGAGTGCAGATGGCGATCACATGAGTGATCGACTTACGTGTGTGCGAAAAGAAAAGGGGTTTATGAAATTATTTGGTATATTTTAAAAGTGTTTATTTGGCGTTGGACCAAACGATTAACTTATCTTTTGAAATAATTATTCTTAAAGTGACAACGTTTATCATTTTACTTATCAGCTTAATGGTCGGAATGCAAAAATAACGTTTGAGTTCATCCTAGTCGTTCACCAACGCGAATCAATTAAATAAAGAGCAGACAATACAAGAATAGCACATAGATAAAATTGAACATAAAACAAGTGGTTAAGTTTAATATAGTCTTTATTTAAATTAAATTGATAAAATTATTTAATAATAATCACCATGAAATATTTTTTAGTCCTTGTATATAAAAAAACATTAAAAGACATTTTTAAAAGAAAGAACTAATAATAAAATAAAAATGAACGGACTAAAATTAGTTCAATGAACAAAAGGGTGTAAAAAAGAAATGGGCCCAACACACAGCTGAGCCCAGACGAGTAAGAAAAAATGCAGGGGGCATAAGGTAGAAATAGGGAAATGCATTCATGGAAACAAGATTTTACCCCCCCTTCGGAGACACCTGTCATTACGACATACCAAACAGCAAGACAACAAGAAGAACGAAAATGAGGCTCTACGAATCTCTCAATCCGCTTCTATCGTGCAACCTCTCCTAAACCATGTTCCGCCATTGGAGCGAAACTCCCCCTCCCAAACCCTGACGAAACTTTAACCCCATAAAAACGGTTTATCAAGGCGAAATTAAAGCATCAAAATTTTCATACAACAAATGAAATCACACACAACAAAAACGAAATCCAGACATCAATACACATCAAAACATATCAAGCAATAATGTATCAGAAGCAAGGGAGGTTAAAGAAGACAACCTTCCGGAAGTTACCGGAGTGAAAAAATCCCCAGGTACGGTGCTCTTTGGCTGCGTTTTAGCTCTTTTCGAGTTTAAAACCCCCTTTTGTGTCTATCGTCGTTGAATACCGTATGATGAAATGCCCTTGATAGTGTGTGCTTTGGGTTTTTCGTGGCTTTCAATTTCCCTGGACGGCTAGGGTTTTTCCCTCCTCCTGTTCGAAAGTTCTTCCTCCTTTTTATAACAGGACACTAGGGTTTGAGATTTTGAAATCCGTTGAGTTTTAGAACCCTCTGGTTATGTCTGCTATAACCTTTCTTGTAAGAAGTTTTTTTTGCCATTTTTGTGAATGCTTCGATTTCGTAACCTGCTGCTGATTCTGTTTGCTTGTCCTTATTGCTGCACCGATTTGACTTGGTTTCTTCCGGTTTGAAGTGAACTGAAATAGTTCAGTTTGGACTAAACAAATTTGCTCTCTTGCCTTTTTACTGTTGTGAATTTATCCCTTTTACCACTTGTTACCTTATACTGGCTTTGGCTTGAACTTGTTTTCGCAGGTGAAGGTTCAAAGGTATCAACTTCTATACCTCATTGAGCCTTGAGACAAAACTTGGGGTTGGTGAAGCCAAAGGAGCAGGTAAGACACGAAGCAACCTTGTCTTGTGTTTCGCCAAGCCGAACTTATATCTCCAAGCATTTTACCATTTCCGTCCCCCACACTTGCTTCTCTTTCCTTATCATCCTTTATTCTCATGCCAAGAATTTCCTCAGGTAACCTATCTGCAACAACTACCGAACCTGCAGCATTTACGTTTCTTAAACCAGAAACAAGTGCCACACCCGCAGTTGCCACCATTACCACCACAAGCAAAATAGATCCGAAAGATACATTTCTGCTTCAATTCCATCAGCTACCCATCGTAGATTAGTAGCAACATGGGTCTTGTATCAGGAGTGAAAACGGAGGAGAAGTTGAGGAAGAAGAAATGCAAAGGTATTTTTGTTATTATTATTGTTAGAAAACTTGACAGTAACCACTCCTACGATTATTGCTGTTGATGTTGTTTCTTGTTCTTGTTGTTCAGCTTTCGTTCTTGCAATTTCACGAGATGGTGGACCGCGTAATTGACTACGAAAGCTGGTGGATTGGGTATTATCTCGGCAGCAGTTGTCATGGCTGTGTTTTTTGTACGAATGATTGGAATCTTACAGATTCGATCCTTTTCTTCTCCATGATTAACGGAGTCAAGCTGCGGATACGGAGATATGTCGCTGCCATTGTTCTCTTTTTTTTTGCAGGTTAGAAAAGAAAATGTTGCTAACCCTTGAGGCTTACCGTTGGTTTGGCCGGGTTGTTTTGTTTTGTAGGATGGATGACCTGATATAGCAGTGGTATTTGCAAGTTGTTTCGGACGATAGAGAGTTATGGCAATGATGGATGGCTATATGTTGTGAAGAGAGGGCAGGGTCGATCGATCTCCAAAGCTTCTGTACTATGATTGGACTGATGATGGAATTCCCATAATTGAGCCCAATAGCGATCTGCAGCATACTATTGAGATCAAATCACCAGATCAAATTGAAAGGATGAGAGAAACCTGTCGGATTGGAAGAGAGGTGTTGGATGCTACTGCTCGGATTATTCAGCCCGACATGACAACTGATGAAATTGATAGAGTAGTTCACGAGGCAACTATTGCTGCAGGAGGATACCCATCACCTCTCAATTACCACTTCTTTCCAAAATCATGTTGCACGTCAGTTAATGGAGTGATCTGCCATGGAATTCTTTGTGGGAAATGTAGATGAAGAGTCCTGTCAGTTGGTCAAATGCACTTATGAGTGCCTGGATAAGGCAATATCCATTGTTAAACCTGGGGTACGATTCCGTGAAGTTGGCGAAGTTATTAATCATCATGCTTCAATGTCGGGCTTCTCAGTGGTAAAATCATATTGTGGTCATGGAATTGGAGAGCTTTTTCCATTGCGCACCAAACATTCCTCATTACGGAAGATATAAAGTAGTTGTTGTGATGAAGGCTAGTCAGATTTTTACAATCGAACCAAAGATCAATGCAGGTGTCTGGCGAGATCGATTGTGGCCTGATGGATGGACTGCTGTTACAGCAGATGGTAAACGAAGTGCCCAATTTGAGCATACTCTTTTGGTGACAGAAACTGGTGTTGAAGTTTCAATAGGAAGGTTGCAGACATCACCCAATGTTTTTCTTTGGTTAAGTTCATAATCGGGTGAATCCAGAAAACACATGCTGCCATTTTCTAAAATACCATATGATTAAAAGATAACCATATTTCATTGCTCTTCTCTCTCTGGTTGTCTATTAAATTTTGGTGCATCTTGTAACTTTTTTGGTCAAAAGTAGGATTAACAATAAATTGTCTGTTATTGCACATATTATTTGCTTTTTTTGTATTTTTGTTATATTTTTTCTTCTGCTCGTTGATGATGTTTTAGCCTAGTTTTTATGAACATCAGGTTTTATGATATTTGTATGTCACACTCCTGTTTTAATGTTTTTTTGAATGAGAAGAAAAAAAAAGAACTCAATCCAAAGCAACCTATCCATAATTTAGTTTAGTCTGAACATAAACTTGCATGTCAGGCAACCGAAGGAATGATAATCTTAGTCATAAAGTGTCCTTTAGATCAATCTTCCCTTAACTTCAAATCACACAACCTCAATCTGACGATTTGGTGAAACATGATACTAATATCTTATAATAAGGCTTTAAGGTCCTCCTCCAAACTTTGAGTGGACTAAGATCCCCGAAATTCCGTAAAACTAACCAGGAGGAATCCCAGATCCCAAGCCTTGAGGAAAACAGAAAGTGAAAACGTGGATATGGCTTAGTATAAATGCGAATGTAATGTATGAGATACAAAATATCGAAACAACAAAAGGAGGGCAAATTTTGGGGTGCAACACTTTTCTTTTTTCATCTTTATGACTAAAGATTTAATACACTGCAACTAGACTGAGCTTCACTCCGGTAAACTGCTTTCTAGGTTGTACCCAGCTTTTCAGCATCCAAATCCTACTTTGTGTATAAAATCATCATATAATTAATCAACATAATAAATTTCATAGGCATCCTAGTGTTTAAGCCCTATTATTGGCTTCTGAGCCATTTTTTCTCTTTCTAACTTCTCGTTGTTTTCTTAAACTGCTGTTGCTTGCTTAGAATAAAACTGTTTGCCAAAATTATCTTTCTTCACCTCATACTAAAGCAAAGATAATAAAATAATTCTTAATGACAAAGAGAATACAATGTAAAACACATTTGTAATCTTTCTCCCTCGGGATTTTGGGCCTCTGCTTCCTAGTGTAACTCCCAACATCATTCATAAATAAAACATTTAAGAATACTCAAACCATAGCAAAAGACATACTAAAAACTGTCACACACATTCGTTGACACCTTTTATCTATCTGCATGCATCTTTACTATTTATATTTGCATCTCTACTAGAATTTAAGCTATCGGGTTACTGTCACCAGACCTAACCTTTGAATAACTAGAACCGAACTAGGGAAAAACATAGCCTCCTTTTGGGCTTTATTCAAGGACCCTCGTGCCTCTTAAAGTGGCCTTCTCTCAGACTTAGAAGTTACTCAGCCTTCCCCAAACTCCTATTGGGCTTTGTTCAAGGACCCATGGACCTCTTATTGGTAACCTAGCCTCCTCTTGGGCTTAAAAATAAGGACCATCAAAGGCTTCCTTGAAGTATAAGAACATACCTTTAGAATCAAACACATATAGTAGTCTCCCTATCCCTAATGGATGACAAAGCTAGCCTCCTCTTAGGCTTTGTAAAATTGAACCTCTCTAGACAAAGGAAAGTCTGATGACCATATCTTTTATAAATTTCCAACATACCAAATACTTTTCATATAGAGTTAGTCTCCCAACAATTTTTCAGCCTCCCATCTTAGGCTTCATATAAGATACATATAATCAAGAGTCAGTCTCTCACAAATAAGCTTCACACCTGGGCTTCCAAATCAGGATACAGACAAAGCTTCCCACATATAAAAACCTCCCCTCTTTAGAGATGAAAAATTCTCTCTAGAGAGTCCTTTAGCTTCAACTTTGGGCTTCAATCAAGGCACATACAGTCAAAACACTTTACATTCAATCAAAATCAGTCATAGTCTTAGACTTTAACTATGTTAATTCAACAATACAATCATAGTCATGGAATTTAACTAAGTTACCAACATCAATACAGTCATAGTCTTGGACTCTAACTAAGCTAATTTCCCACAATACAATCATAGTCTTGGACTCTAACTAAGCTAAACAACCAACCTTTCTTAAGCAATGCAAATCAAGATAAAGCATTCAGCTTTCCTGAGCTATGCAATTTAGGTCAGCCATTCAGTCCTCCTTCAGCTATGCAATTTAGGGTACCCATTCATCCTTTCTTGAGCTATGTAAATCAAGATACCATTCAATTTATACCTTGAACTATGCAATTCAAACAACCAACCAACCAGTTACAAACAACTATTTTCAGCTTCAATCACGGGCTTTGATCAGGAAGCAAACAGACTTTTCAGCTTTAATCTTGGGCTCTGATCAAGACACAAATCAAACATTTGAGCATCAACATCCTGTTCTTTAACTAGGATACAAATCAACCATTTCCTCCTAACTCTAGCCTTTTAGGAGGAACTACGATGCTTTGATCCGTCAATTCATTTTTTGGGGGGTACGTAGGCAAAAGGTCGTAAGATCTTTGCGAGCACACCAAATAAAAATAACAATTAGGTTCTCAGACCTACGAAAAACATCAAAAAATTATGAAAATACATAAACACAAAAAATCAACATCACCCTGCCAAATCAACACTCATCTCATACCTAGACCCAAATCAAAGAAATTAACCCCATCAATAAAAAAAACAAATTTTGCACTAATCCAAAGGTGAAATAAACTAAAGAAGAACCTAAAACCATGTGGGTATCAGTTAAATAACATTATGCAAAACAGGGTAAGTTTAAGATATCTTTTCCCTTCCATAACTAGCTTCATCAGGAAAAAATCAAAAAACAGAAAGTAGAAAAAATGTGATAGTTATTAAAGACCACAAAAATCGAGCTACAGTGTGATGATCGTGAATAAATGTAATATCGAAATAATTATGATGCGTGATGATATGATGATATGTTATGGGGTAATGTTGGATTAAAAATAAATAATGACGATTGGTTATAGTTCAAAAAAATTAATTATAATTATTTATATTTAATAAGGAATTATTCTAATTATTTGGAATGAAATTAGAATATTATAGATTTGGAGGGTAAGGTGGTAATTTTGGGTGGAATAAGTGAGGATAAAGGTGGAATAACATATTAAGGGTCCAAGGGGTAAGAATGACAAAAAAGAGAAATTGGAGTTGAGAGAATCACTTTTGATCTATTGTGTTTTGGAAGAATGACTCTGAGGAACAAAAGTGGAAATGCTAGAACTCAGAGAATTCTTGGAGAACTCAAAGAGGAGAAGCATGATTTTTACGTCTAAGGTATGAGGAGTATAGCTTTCATTATGATTGATTATAGAGTTTATAATATGTCTAGGATGAAGTTCTATGGGATTTTGGGGTTTATGAGGAAATATGAAGAAATTGATGCATTTCAGATGTTTGAATTGATAATGAATGATATAGAAATTGTCTATTATGATGTGTTGTTGTTTTATGGTTAAAAGTGGATTTATATGTGTTTTAGGTTGTTTAATGATGAACTCATATGAAAATTTGAGTGGTTATAGTGTAGAATTCGTAAAACAGCGGAAAACTGCTTTTGCCGCTTGAGTAAACAGTTACTCAATATAGGGTACCAGTTACCCTTTGAAAAATTGACGTTTTTGGCTGGAACAGAGGTGATAACCGGTTACCCTGTTTTGAGCAACCGGTTACCACTGAAACAAACTATTTTTGAAAAAACTTGAAAAATTCATAACTTTTGATCCGTAAGTCTGTTTGATCATCGTTTGAACCTGTGGAAAGCAAATACAATGTACTTTCTTGTAAAAAATGTTTCAAGTTATGGAAATAAAATTAACTAAGGTGGGATGAGGATTAATGGTGGTAGTGTAAGATGTTGGTGTCGGTGTTTGTTGAAAAACTTTGATAATTCATAACTTTAGTTTTGTGAGTCTGATTCGTGCGGCGTATAAAGTTGCATGAGGCTGAGATAATTTAATTTCATTTAATAATTGTTTCATTTTGCTGGAAATAGTTTAGATGATATGCATTGGGGTTGGAAGATGTGTAATTGTATGTGTTTCTAATGATGTTTTGTTATGAATGATGAAACATGTGTGTTGTCACTACAATGCTATTTTGATGTTGTTGATGATGTTGTGATGATGTTTTAATGATGTGCATGTTCATATATATATATATATATATATATATATGCATACATACATTCTATATGTTTTGATTATTATATGATAACGATTATATGTTGATAATTATGTGCTAACGATTATGTGTTGAGGATTATATGATGACAATTATGTATTGATAATTATGTATTTGTGATTATCTCTTGATGATTATGTGAATGATGTTATCATGAATGATGATTCAAACTTGATGGATTATGTTAATAATGATTAAAATGTTTTTACATCATGCATTCATGGCATACTTTGTTGGGACTTCGGACTATTGTTGTTGGCTTCAATCCCACTGTGCGAATTGTAGTGATTTTGTTGTGCTCCCTTGTGGAGGATTAATGGCCCCAGTGTCCATTAATGTTGATTGGTACCACATGCATTTTTCTGATGATGTTTCATTTCATAATAAGTGACATTGGGTGTGTATGAGTTAATTGTTGATTGATGTGTGTGTTTTATTGATGATGTTATGATGAAGTTGAAGATGTCAAGTTTGTATTCTTTTATTTATATCTCTTATAATGAATTGTGAATACTCACCATGCTTGTTTAAATGTTGCCTCCACGTGGGTAACATGCAGATAATCAAGATTAGCTTGTAGGTATATGAATATTTAGCTTGAAGTCATTTATTCTTTTCTATCTATTTAGAAGGTGTCTTGCTCTGATAATGTAACATTAGGTCGGGAATATTTTGTTAAACCATCAAGTTCTAGTTCTCTTTAAGTTGATGTTGTTTGATTAATTTCAAAGATGTTATGAATTTCAAAGTTAATTAAATTATGATTTTTCCACTACGTAGTAATTGAATAGAATTGTTGACAAATGAACATGTGTTACAGAGCAAGATTATTGCGATGTTGTTTTATGAAGAAATGTGTCACCCTTTTTGGTGAATTAATCTGATTAATTTATTGATTTTATCTTATAATAATTTGTCGGGTAGAACAATGTTAGATTAGTGGTATCAGAGCAGGTCGTTCCGTTCGGTTAGGTTGTCTAATGTTGTTTGTTCCGTAGTTTGTGATATGTGTGAAACACTGTCGGTACTTGCTTGTTTTCTAACCATGGTATGCATGTGTTAGGTTGAAGCAAGTGGGGGATGAGCTTTTACTTCTTTGAGATCTTTTGGTTGTGGAATGTTAGTTCGGTGCACCACTAATTTCAAGGATGCATGAATGTGGGAGTATAGTTGTTTCTGAAACTGAAGGAAATTCAGAGACATGGCTTATGGCAACTAAATATTTGTGGTTTAAGTAGCTTAGTATACAACATGCAAGGAACACTATTGTAGTTTGGTAAATATGGTTTATGCCGCATCATGATTGTTGGCTATCTATTGATAAATTGAGGAACTGATCACCCTTAATATCTTGTTAATAGTAGACGAGATCATGTTGGATGGGATAGACGTGTCTTGCCATTTGGGTGGTATGTACAGTGAATTTTTTGGAGTTAGGCTTGGTGCTTATGAGTTATTTTGATTAGTTGATGAAGATTCGTATATCTAAACATGAGGTGGATTCGAGGTTTTTGTATGTTAACCAGGTATTGTTAATGGTTGCTTCTCAGAGAGTAGAGAGTGGACTTAAATTCAACAAAGGTGAGGGGTTGAGATTTATATCTGCTAAATAAGTATAAGAGATCTTAGGAGATAAGGTTCATATGTTTGCCATGACTATAATGATTGTGCTTCAGAAATTAGCAGTAAAGTCACATCAATGAACTGTCAACTGTGCAAGAGTTCCATAGACAACATTAGCTTTGGGAGGGAAGAAATATTGATTTGGGGGTTTTAGGTTTGTGTAAAATTGTAAATTGTATGTTGATGAAATGCTTGTGGTTTGTGAGTATAAGATGATGGAATATATGGTGTAAATGTTGGGTTATGATTGGGGTTGATAGGGTATGGATTGGAAGTGTTTTGGATGTATAAAATGGGGTTTTTGCTATTTTCTACGAGGGTAACTGATTACCCTAAAATGAGTAATCGATTACCATGAAATTAGTAACCGGTTACCACTACTATTGGCAGAAAAATGGAAATTAAAACGGGCGTATCTTTTGAACCGTAAGTTCGTTTTGGTCCCCGTTCGAAGCGTGGGAAAGATAATTTTATGATATATGTGATGGTGATGTAAAAACATGAATATATGTCTTGTATTGATAATATAAATATAGAAATGTAGTGTATGTAATTATTGTTTTCTCCGAAATTCATGAATCGAAAATCCGATTGACATGAGACTTGAAGCATCAGAAAGATGATCCAATGAGGGAGTAAATGGAAATGTGAGACCATGATTTAACCAAGGATGTTAGGTAATGGATAGTAGTGGCTATTATTCCTTAAAGTGTGTGTAGAGACTATGAATCATATCTTCCATGCTTATTTGGATAAGTCTGAAGTGGTATTCGTTGGGGATGTTCTCATCTATTATAAAATCAAAAGAAAAACATGTAGAGTATTTAAGAATTAAGTTACAAGTATTGAAAGAGATAAATTTATAGGCTAGGCTATCAAAGTGTGATTTTTGGTTGGTAGAGTACTTGGTTATGTTATTTCCAACGAGGGTATTATTGTGGATCCATCCAAAGCATATGTAGTTCTACAACGAGAAAGCTCTGAAGTGGGTTAAGGATATTAGAATAATGTTTGAACATAGTTGGTTATTGTCACGGGTTATGGAAGGCTTTTCCAAGTTAGCATTTTCGTTATCTCAATTGACTTGCGAAGGGTAAGTCAGTTGTTTGGGGATGTTCGTGGTGAGGATAATTATAGAGAGCTGAAGTAGAAGTTGACTAGGACTCTAGTTTTGATTTTTCCTGATCCTAATAAACCATTTTTGGGGTATTGGGATGTGTTTAAGATGGGTTTAGATAGTGTGTTAATATGATGGTAAAGTCACAACTTATGCCTTACGCCAATTGAGGAGTCACAAAAGTATCTATCTTGTTCAAGATTTGGAAATGGCTGCAGTTGTATTTGTGTTAAAAATCTGGAGGTATTATTTTAATGGATCTAAGTTCGAAGTTTTTAGTAATCACAAGAGTGTAGAATACCTATTTGGTCGGAAGGAATAAAGTATAAGACAACGAGGATGGTTGGAATTCCTAATGAGTTAAGTAGAAATTCATTGAATATGTCGATGCGTATGATGAGGGAACTAGATATGATTGTACAGTTCAAAGATATGAGCTTATTATGTGAGACAACTCCTGACAGTGTGAAGTTTGGGATGTTGAAATTGAATAGTGAGATTTTAGAAGTCATTCGAGTGGGTTAAAAATATGACTTGAAGTTGGTTGATCAGTCGACCTTAATTAACCAAGGTAACAAAGGTAAATTCCGGATCAATGAGAATGGTGTAATGAAGTTTAGAGACAAATTGTGTATTCCAGATGTTCCGGAGATTAAAGGAAGTATTCTAGAGGAAGGACATCAGATTAGACTGAGTATCCATCATGGTACAAAGAGGTACCATGAAAAAAACCTTTTTGGTGGTCGGGTACGAAGAATGATATTGCTGAATTTGTGTAGGCGTGTTTGACTTGCCAAAAAACAGAGATTGAATATCATAGTGGTGCAGCTAAAGCTAATGTGGGGAAGTTCATTTCATGTGTATGACTTATTGGAGTCATGGGTTAAGCATTATAAGCATGTGGGAATGATGCAAACCTTTGGACACTCCAAAATGGAAGTAATATGTGAAAGGTTTATATACTTCTCGGGTTACTGTCATGTCAATAGACGCATTGAATATATATTTGTCTGAGGAATAGCATCATTGTGGTACTAATGTTATGTGACATAGCTATCGATATTATGGTTATATTGATGTTATTATGATGGTGTTGACGGTGATGGTAACGACCTTGTGGTGTTCTGGTTCAAGAGTGAATGAGATCCTAAGATGATGGGACAAGAAGTGAAATGGACCGGTGCATTCATAACTTGGTAGCATTGCATCTTGTTGGATTATTATGGTTAACAATGTGGTATTTGGATTAGTCGTATTCAAATTGTTGTCATACATGACGTGGGAATAGGAGAGAAGGATGAGAGAGTCGTATCCAGAGTTGTTTACACTACGTAATTTTCGGGGACGAAAATTCTTTAAGTGGATGAGAGTTGTAACACCCTAAAAATCGTAATTAATTATTTTAATTGGTTTAGCATCATTATATGAGTTTGTGTGATGATTGTGAATATATGTGATGTCGAAATAATTATGATGCATGACGATATGATGATCTGTTATGGGGTAATGTTGGATTAAAAATAAATAATGAGGATTGGTATAATTTAAATAATTTAATTATTATTATTTAGATTTAATAAGAAAATATTCTAATTATTTGGAATGAAATTAGAATATTAGAGATTTGGAGGGTAAAGGGTAATTTTGGGTGGAATAAGTGAGGATAAATGTGGAATAACATATTAAGGGTCCAAGGGGTAAGAATGCCAAAAAGAGAAAATTGGAGTTGGGAGAATCACTTTTGATCGACCGTGTTTTGGGAGAATGTCTCTGAGGAGCAAAAGTGGAAAGGCTAGGGCTCAGAGAATTATTGGAGAACTCAAATAGGAGAAGCATGAATTTAATGTCTAAGGTATGGGGAGTATAGCTTTCATTATGATTGATTATAGAGTTTGGAATATGTCTAGGATGGGGTTTTATGGTGTTTTGGGGTTTATGAGGAAATAGTAAGAAATTGATGAATTTTAGATGTATGAATCGATAACGAATGATATAGACATTGTCTATCATGATGTGTTGTTTTTATGTTATGATTATATGTTGATTTATTTGTGTTTTGGGTTGTTTAATGATGAACTTGTATGAAACTTTGAGTGGTTGTAATACAAAATTCGTAAATCAACCAAAAATTTCTTTTGTCGCTTGAGTAACTAGTTACTCAATATAGGGTAACCGTTTAACCTTTGAAAAATTGACATTTTTGGCCTGGAACAGAGGTGATAACTAGTTCCCTATTTTGAGTAATCGGTTACGACTGAAACAGACTGTTTTTGAAAAACTTGAAAAATTCATAACTTTTTATCCGTAAGTCCATTTTGATCTCCGTTTGAACCTGTGGAAAACTAATACAGTTTACTTTCTTGTAAAATAGTTTTCAATTCTTGGAAATAAAATTATCTAGGACGGGATGAGGATTTATGGAATTAGTGTAAGATGTCGGTGTCGGTGTTTGTTGAAAAACTTTGATAATTCATAACTTTAGTTCTTTGAGTATTATTCGTTTGCTGTTTGAAGTTGAGCGAGGTTGAGATAATGTAATTTAATTTAATAATATTTTATGTTGCTGGAAAAAATTTAGGTGATATGCATTGTGGTTGGAAGGTCTGTAATTGTATGTGTTGCTAAAGATATTTTGTTATGAATGATGAAACTTGCGTGTTATCGCTATAATGCTATTGTGATGTTGTTGATGGCGTTGTGAAGATGTTTTAATGATGTGCATTATCATATATATATATATATATATATATATATATAAATACATACATGCTATATGTGTTAATGATCATATGATGACGATTATGCATTGATAATTATGTGTTAAAGATTATATGTTGATGATTATATGATGACGATTATGTATTGATAATTATGTATTGGTGATTATGTCTTTATGATTATGTGAAGGATGTTATCATGAATGATTACATGAATGATGATCCAAACTTGATAGTTTATTTTGATAATGATGAAGATGTTGTTGCATCATGCATTCATGGTATACTATGTTGGGACTTCGGTATGTTGTTTTTGGCTTCAATTTCATTGTGTGGATTGTAGTGATTATGTTGTGCTCCCTTATGGAGGGTTAAGGTCCCCAATGTCCATTTATGTTGATTCGTACCACATGCATGTTTCTGATGATGTTGCATTTCATAATAAGTGGCATTGGGTGTGTATGAGTTAATTTTTTATTGATGTATGTGTTTTATTGATGATGTTGATTTTGCCTGTTTGTATTCTTTAATTTATATCTCTTATAATGAATTGTGAATACTCATCCTGTCTGTTTGAATATTGCCTCCACGTGGGTAGCATGTAGATAATCAAGATTAGCTCATAGATGCATGAAGATTTAGCATGGATTCATTTATTCTTTGTTGTCTATTTAGAAGGAGTCTTTCTCTGATAATGTAACATCGGTTTGGGAATATTTTGTTATACCATCGAGTTCTAGTTCTCTTTATGTTAATGTTGTTTGATTAATTTCAAAGATTTTATGAATTTCAAAGTTTATAAAATTATGATTTTTTGTTGCGTAGTTATTAAATAAAATTGTTAACAAATGAACTCGTGTTACGAAGCAGAATTATTAATATGTTGTTTTATGAAGAAATGGGGCACCCTTTTTGGTGAATTACTCTTATTAGTTTATTGATTTTATCGTATAATAATTTTTGGAGTAGAAGGGTGTTATAGTTAACGTAACACCCCAAAACTTTCCCTCTCATTTCATGGAATTTAGCATTTCATGGCATACATAATTCTACATCCTTGCATAAGTTGAAGCAAAACACTCATGGCTAGAGGTATAATGCATGTGATCAAAGACTGGTGAAATTGGTGATCACCCAAAAGTAATAAAAGGGCCACATGGCTTCACAACAATGTTCAAAAGGTTCAAAACATCCCACAATATCTCAAATGATTCCTCAATTCTTAGAAAGAGGTGGATTGATCAAAGAATGCAAGCAGTGCAACACCTCCTAACAAAAGGGCTAAAATTAGGGTTTCGGATTAATGGAACTTCTCAATGAAATTTTGGTTCAAACTTGTTTCCATTGTTTTCCACATGATTTCAAGTATATAAGGTTGAAAAATCATCCATTGAATCATTTCAAAAGGGCTTCAATTGATCAGTTACTTGAAAATCAAGAAATTGGGGAAAAGTCAACTCCTAACTTTTTGAGGTCAAAATCATAAAGTTGATGTTACAAGGAGTCAATGGACAAATTTGATCAAAAAATGATGGATGAATCCTCAAGAATCAAGAAAATCAAAACTTACCATTTTGGGAAATTTAGGGTTTCTTAAAATGGCAAGTTTAGGCCATTTTGCAACCATTTTCAAGAGAGGATTTCTCCCGATTTAAAAGTCAAACAAAAATTCCACTTTGACTGTTTGAAAAAGGGTATCATGAGCTTCCAATCCATAGGTGGATCATGTTCATGGTATTAAAATTGAGGAAGTTATGATAATTCAAAGTATGACCAAACTAGGGCAAAAAACCAAGTCATGACAAGCCTCATGTGCGCGCCAGGCAAGACATTTTGTCAAACATGTGGAGGGAAAGATGTATGGTCCATTTTCTCCATCAAATAAGCCTAAAATCAAAAAATGTTGAACATCAAAGGTGTCCATCTCCATGTTCTCTACAACTTTCATGTTGGCCAAGAATTCGTTTGATCAAAGGATCAAAAGATATGGGTAGTCAAAGTGTGATGCCAACACTGACCAATCCCATGGGCAAGTTGCCCTAGGCAAGTCAATATCTGCATGCCCATGAATGCAGCTTTGTGGCAATGAGTTTAATGACACATTTGATTGACATAGAGACCATATCTCATTTTGGTGTGAACATCAATCTTATTGTATGAAACTTCATCTTCAAATTGAGCACAAGAAGTCAATGCTTTGATGACTTGATCATGAAGTTACACTCCATGGAAGATCAATGTTTGCAACCTAGTTTCTTGTGCGATAAGGCATTACATCATGATCCAATTTCAGTTCAGTTCAGTCAGTTTGAATGCATCATTTACCAAGTGTTAATCATAAGGAATTGCATTAGAAGGTCCAAATGATCACCTACCTACATGATCACACCATGTTGCCATGTATCTCTTTGGAAAATTCAAGCCAAATGAGAAATTTCGTACATAGCATTGCATACCTGCTTCATTGATCAGCTTCTTTACGTCACTCAAGCTCACCCTAATTATCATGTCCTTCTTCACATATAATCAAATTCGAATCATACTCAATCAGTTTCACACTCTATTGCACTTCACACCCTCATTTGCTCATTGCACCTCAAGTCAACTTTAACTATAGTTATAATTGTTAACTAGAGTTAGTTAGATTCTAACCAAAGATATAAAAGCTCAGCTTAACTGAATTACACCACACCATCATCATTTGCTCAAAATCACTCCAAAAACAACTCTCTCTCGGAATTTTGCTCTGGTTTTGGGAAGAAGATTGCACTACATTTTTCTTCAAGCTTGCTTCATCCTTCATCAACATACATCAATCATCATCAATTCATCATCATCACCATAATCTGCACACTCTTCATGGTTGAATTGGCTTGAAGATCCAAGAACAAGTGCAACAATACTTCTAAGTTTTCTACAATTCACCAAGATTTCACTGGCTTAGAGTGTTTATTTCACTCATTTGAAGATCAAGACCAAGTATAGAGCATTATTGGAACCTCACCTTTGGTTTTCCTCAACAATTGAAGATCTTCATTCACAAATTTGATCTTGAAATTCATTCGCACGATTTCACTTCTTATTGCTTGATTTGTGTCATTTGAAGCTTGATAGAAGCATTAATGAAGCTGACTAGTTGATAGGCACACTAAGTGCTTAGATTCATATTTTAGGATGGATCTTATTTGCTTTTATTTACATTGTGTGTGCATGATAAATGATATTTGAGCCCATATTAGTGATGTGCGTGACCTAAGGAACATTTCTATGGCTTTAGTTTGCATTTTCATGGAGGTTTGTGATTTGCCCTAACTGAGTGTCATCGGAGAAGATGACCGGGGGTCGTCTCCGGTGACTGGAACAGTGTCCTAGCTTTTATCATGAAATTAAGTCCCAATCGTTGATCTTTCTTCATCCAATGCTCATAAGCCTGACAACACATTAATGAATCACTTACCATTCACGTGCCAATCTCATAGAGCCTGAGTGTTAGTATGCGTGACATCCACCCTTGTTATCATATGTGTCACCTTGGATCCTTCTGATCTGATTACTTTGACAATGGTTGTGTGCGTTGGATGAATCCTAAGCCCTAGATGGAGTCAATGCTTTGACTGAGTTCCACAATAACTTGCGTGTTTCAGCCAGCCTTTGGACCTGGGTTTCTTTGCTATTTCCACCCTCCTTGCGCAGGCCCAATGATTTTCAACTTCAATTCATTACTGAATACACCCTCCTCATATTTTCTTTTCATTTTATTTTTCCTTTTATTCCACTTTCAGTTTTTAATTTCTAAAAATATCTAATCATCACCAAAAATCCCAAATAAATTCATGGACCTTTATCACAAAATTATAAAATTTTCCATAATTTTTAATTTCTTTTTTCTTTTTTTTTTTGGTCCAGAATTAATATTTCTTTTAATTTCTTTTGGAATTTCATCATCCTTGACCACATTGACTTCTCAATTTAATTTCTCCCAAACTAAAAATGGTCTTGAGCTCATTCTTTTGGCACTATCCAGAGGACACATTGAGGGTCCCAAAAATATTTTCCCCTTATTTTTAGGTCATTTTTTGTCTATTTTTTGAGTCATTTCTTTGAGATTCATCTTTCAAAACCCTAATTCATTTTGTACCTTCATTTGAGTAAGTTACATTGTGATTATTTGTGAGATATTTTAGGGGTTTATTTGTCTCTAATTTGTGACTTTGAATACCAATTGTCATATTTTTTTCATGTCCATATGCATTTATTTGGTACCTTCCTTCTCGAGTCACTACTTTTGCCTTCTTTTCTCATCTTTATAACATCATTTGGCAAGGCATTTATGCCATTCATTAGAGGTCCTTCACTTGAGTCTTAGGGTTCCTTTTGATGTTTACAAGTCATTTGTGTCCAATTATAGGTCACTCCTTTGAATTTTTTGGGTTGCTTGGTTCTTAAGTCTCATATTTGTTCATATGTACCTCATTTGACATAATTCCCATTCTTCTTTCACTTTAACAATTATAAATCCATTTTGTAAATGTTGTATCCATGTCATACACTTCTTATACATCTCATAGTGTACCCACATCCATTGTCACATCATTTTACTAAGTCATGAGTCCATTTACTTCATTTGGTAATCATTCTAAACATAAGAACTTCTAATTCAAACTTTTTTGTCCCATAACCCTAAAACTTTTCATGCTTGTTCATTTGTGGTTTATTTTTTAATCTAATCTTGATTTTATCTTAACATTTATACTCTAGTTTTTTTTATGGGAGATTCACATTTGTTTGTTCATGTTTGACTTTTATTCTAAGTCACTTGACTTCTTAAGACACCATGTGTTCATTTCTTCACCTTCTTTCTCCATTCAATCTCTTATACTTAAATCTCTTTGCTCACACTTTTGTTTGCACTTTGAGACACTTTGAATTGATGTTAGGTTCTGACTTTGGAATTCAACCTTGTTTTAGTACAAGTTTACCTTGCATTTTCATTCAAACTTCTCCATCTAACTTCACCTTGAACTTCTTTAGGGTTTAGTACCTCATTAGGGCATAGTTTGAGGTTGTTTTACTTTGTGACCTTAGAACACTTTAATATGGTTTATCTAATGATTTTAGAAGCTTTTTATCATTTGAGATCCTTCTCTTTTAGGATTTAGCCATAGGGAACCCTTAGTACCTTTCCTTAGCTAGTTTGATTCTTACTTGTGCTTTTGCTTTGCTTATGCTTTCAATATACATTATAAAGCTAACCTTTGTTTTGTAGGGAGATTGAGGTAAGCTTGTTTATGTAACTTCTTTTATCATCTTCTTTATACTTTCAAATTATGTTTTTCTTATCCCTTTAGGCTTTGTTTTATACAACTTCATGTTAATCCCTCTTTAGAAACAACTTAGCTTCTTTAGAGAAGTAAGTTGCTTTCTAGCTTCTTATTTTTTTTCTTTTTCTCATTAGGATTAGAAGACCACACAAACCATAGGTTCTCCCAGGCAATAAATACTTAGGGTGAGTCTTAGTTCCCCTAGTTTTTGTCCTTTCTCAACTTGAGTCCTTCTTTCTCATCTCAAAGAAAAACAACAAAACACCTAATAAAGGTCGAGATTTCTCGTGCGCTAGGAGACTTTGCCATGGGGTACTTACACACGTCCCATTTCGGGGCGAGGTGTAAGGCTTCTATCATGATGAATAGGTCTTAGCATGGAGACTGTTTCACAAATAACAAATCAAAAAACACTTCTTCTAAAAGACAGTAAACAAATAATAAATGCCTTTCCCTGCGGGAATTCTCTTTTCATCTCATTCACTCATAACGCGAACTCGCTTCAACATGTCTCTTTGCAAGACGGTAAACGCACTCGTACCAGACGAGCCTGCAACACCTGAGCATAGGCATGATCAGTTCAAGACATAAAAACACAAACAAGTTCCCACCTTAGTTAGGCGAACTATGTCGACTCTGATCCTCATATTCCAAATGAGGTACGTAGGCAGCAGGGTAGGGCCCGTTCGAGCACACTCTTTATTTTCCCTACATTTTTCCCGCACCTTTTCGATCTCTTTTTCAGTTCTCTTTCTCATTCCAGTTCCAGATTGTAAAAACCCCAAATTTTCCCTCACCAAGTTCACACCTTGTCTTGTGATCTTTCACATTTTCATAAGCATAAGCATATAACATCACATTGCATATTTGTTTCATTTGCATAGTTCAAGTTCATCTGCATCTAGGGTTTGTAATCTGAGCAATCCAAGATTCCATATGAGCCACTCCAAAGGTCTCCAATAATTCCAAGAGGGTCCATGTGTTTTCTATCATCATATTACATCCCTCAAAGATCAAGGAAGTCAAGAAATCACAAGAACTGGCAAAGCATGGAAGCAGAGCTAGGGTTTCACTACACAGATGACCTGAAATTAGGGTTTTGGTTTCAGAGGCCATAACTCCAATATTTTTGGTAATTATTGTTTCTAATAGTCTCAATATGTTATAAGGATCATGTGTACCAAGTTTGATGTAGAAATTCATTGTGGAAGTCATTTGTTCACTGGGTAACTTCTTGAGCAAGTCAGAGCAAAATCAGGGCATCTGAGGCCCCCAACAATGGAACCAAAGTGGATTTTTCATCAAATTGAAGTTATATGATCTTTATTTGATCATTGAAGTGCTTGGAAGTTCACAAAATTGAAGAAAATTGAGCTAAACCAAAAGTTGCCAAAAATGGAAATGACTTGTAATGGAAACTTTCCATTTTGGGAAAGTTTTTCAACCTCCTCTTTCGCAACCAAAAATGCTTCAAATGAAAAATTGTTGGTCATGAAAGTTGTAGATTGGATCATTCCCTTTTCAAAAAGTACAAGAACAAGTCCTAATTCATTATGGAACTCAAGTTATGGCCTTGCAAAGTTGGCAAAAATCCTATAATTTTCACTTTCACACCAAAGAGAATTTTTTGCAATTTCACATACCAAGCCATTTTGTGACCTCTAATCACTCTCTAAGCATCATACCCACATAATACAATGCATTGTGACCAAAATTGCCCAAAGAATCATTCCATTTCATGCCTTGAACTTCAAGAAATTCAAAAGGGGCCAAAGTTCTTCAAATTTGCAAAAGGGGATGAATCTTCTCATACACTTGCTGCAGCACCCCAAATCACTTTCCATGGTTCTCCTTAATCAATGTTGAGGCTAGACATGCCCTTGAACAACCCCTGCCATAGCCCATACCTCAAGTACAAGTTATGTTGACATTTTGGCAACTTGCCCATACCAATCACCACAGGCCACCACCCACTTTCTACCTATCAAACAATGTTATGTGGACTAAAAGCAAGCCAATCCATAACACACACAAGCCTAAATCAGTTCATACACCAAGTTTCACAAAAATCACCTTCAAGCAAAAACTTTCGAAACTCTCTGTCCAGTCACTCAAACTTCAAACAAACTTCATCATTCAACTCACCATCATCATTAGAACATTTCCCAACCATCAAACTAGTCTGAAACCACCTCAAACAAAAACATGATTTCAGGCCAGTTGAAGTGCAACCACTCAATCCAACCATTCTAAACTCCCTCCAAGCACTGCAACATCATCAGGGGGTCAAATAAAGAGGATTTGCAAAAAAGAAGAGGTCCAAAAGCTTCAGAGGTGAAAGCTCCAGCTCAGGTATCAATCTTCAAACTTTTTCCAGAAGCATGATTTTAAGTTTCTAAATTGTTCTACATGTTATGCTGATCACCATGATATAATTTGTTTTGAAAATGAGTGGAAAATAAGCTTGTATTTGACTTCTGAAACTTTGCCCGTGAAACATGTTCTTGTTTGATTCCTATGATTAATGCAAAATAAATTAGTTTTGAGGGTGGATTCGTGTTTAGGGTGAGGTGGGGAGTTGATCTGGAGCTTTAAAGCTCCTGAAATGACCTAGGGAAAGAGTTTGGAAAACTACCCTGCCGGAAAAGACGACCGGAGCACTGTTCCGGCCGTCTGAGTTGGATTAGGGCTAATCTCAGGTGATTAGCTGAGTTTGAATCTGGAGCGTAGGATGTGAGTTTCGCGCGTGTGTGGAGGGCTGAGATCATTTCACTTAACCCTAATCATTTTAATTTATTTAATTAATTAGAATTAGGCCAGATTGAATCTGGACCTTTAGATTGTGCGTTGGTCAATGCATCCCCCCCCCCCCCAATTTGAATCTGATCCCTTGGATTGGATTACTTTCCCTTATTTTAATTTTATTTCATTTAAATAGCATTTATTTTGTGCATTTTATTTAAAATAGCTAGAAAAATCCTCAAAATATTTTCTTCTGCATTTTAGTTCTAAATAATTTTCTTCACCCAAATACATTTTTTTTGCATTAAAAAATCATTTTAAAAATATTTAAATGTTTATTTTAATTAATTAATGGAAATTAATTAATTAAAATACGATTTAGGTTTCTAAAAATTCCAAAAAAAATCACATTGCATCTTAGGATATTTAGAAACATTGTCAAACCATTCATACAAATTTCTTTTTGGTTCTGATCCAACTTTGACATTTTTCTTGAATCTAGGGTTCATAAGATTCCCTTTTTAGAACCCTAAATTTGAAAATTCTTTTTTGTCTAACCATGAAAGGTTTGACAATGATTCTTTTTGCATTGTTTTCTATATGGCATGAAGTTTCTAGGGTATTTTTGTCATGAATATATCCCTCATTTTCAAATTGATTTGCATTTTTTCTCTTAAGGTACCCAAAAACCCTAGTTAGCTTAGAAAAATCACAACTTATTTTAGGTTAAGAGTTAGACCTTCTCCTTTGGGGTGTGATATCATATGGGGTTAGGGTTCCTTTGAGTTCATTTGCAATATTTTATCATGTGATTTGCTTCTATTTTGGTCATTTGCATCTCATCCTTTCATGTAACCCTAATTTTGCATCCATACTTGCATCTTACATTGCATTGCATGAACATGTGAACTTGCCATGACATTCTAAGCACTTGTATGCCATATTAGACATCTTAAGACATTGCTTGAACATTGATTGGTATTTGTTCATACATTTGCCATGCTTTGCATCCATTTCATTTAATAAACATACATGTGTTTTCATACTTCAAAGCATGCCTCATTTGCATCCAATCACTTGTAGGAACATTCATAGCACTTGGTATGCCTTTGTATCATCTCATAGCATCATTTTCATCATGTGTTTGCTTCTGGTTTTGGTTTTTACCTTTGCATATGTTTCATTTTCATTTCATTTCTTTCTTTATGCTAACATTTTCAGGTGGTAAGTAATGTGAGAAGTGAATTTGCCTTCACTTCTCATTTCTCTTCATCTTCTTCATATGCATTCGTGCTGCATTTTTCTTTGCCTTAGAGTGAGCTTGCTCATTCATGTTCATCTCTCACTTTCTTTTTCCAAGTTACTTACCTTCTTCAGTGAAGTAAGTAACTTGTTTCTTCTGCTTCTCCTCCTTTCATCTGCTTCTTCCCTTGGTGCCTTCTTTGAAGATCTCTTTTAAGCCTTACAAACCATAGGAACATCCAATCATGACAATAATTAGGGTTGTGATTAGTCCCCCTTTAGATTTTACCTTTGTTTCTTCTTTGTGTCTCTCTTCTCATCTCATCATTAGAGACTAAACCTTTAAGGTTTTAAGACTTTGTGATTAGGGTTATGCCTGCATCCTTCTCTTATGATGGAGTGTATAACTTTAATCCTAAGTGTTAAATCCTTAATTTGTTTAAACCTCTTAATCAATCCATCTTAATAATCACTAAGACTTCATCTTGTAACTTGGGCCTTACATTAGGGTTCTAATTCTTCCTTTATGGTTAAGAAGGACTAACCCTAGTGTTAATGGACAAGTCCCCCTCAAGTTGTATTACAAACCATAAAATCCACTTATTAATCCCACCCTTAATTAAAATCCACTTTAATAAAAGCTTGTTTTGTCATGAGGTTAATCCCTAATCATGTATTAAGTTGAGGTATCTTCCTCAGCTTAAGTGTGCTCATTTGTTATCCTTCTATTAGGATGGTGTAATGAGTTCACTAATCCTTGATTATGGCTTAAACTCATTACTTAACACTAAACAAAAATCTAAAAACACCTAATAATCACAAGTAGGTTAATGATCTTAATCCTACATCATAATGGTAATTAAGTTGAGATGTTTATCTCATACTTAAAGTATTCTCATTATCCCTAATCAAAGGGAGGATATGATGATTTTACTAACCCTTGGTTTAGGCTTAAGCTCATTAACTTATGACAAACACCAAATACAATAACAAAACTGAAAACACAAAAACAAACAATAATCGTCTCCTCCGAGATTCTTTTCTCATCATCTTCACTCACAAACGGGAATTTTCTTCTTCTGTCCAATGCAAGACAGTTAGCACTCGAGCCAGACGAGTCATACACTTGAGCATAGACTAGCAAGTAGTTCATAAGTCACTTTATCTTTCAGTCTCTTTGAGTCGAACTACGGTGTTCTGACTTCCTCATTGCACGAGAGGATACGTAGGCATAACTTAACTGTTATCGAACAAAAGTCTCTGTGTCTTCCCCCTCTTCCAACATTCTCTTTTTAAGCCTCATTCCTGAGCACCTCACTTCACTTTCTTGCACTGACACTTATACATCCTTTTCCAGCTTTTGCACACAGATAGCACAGACACTAGCCCTTTAAACACAATCTTTTAAGCATGGATCCCATCGAGTACGACGGACAATCTGGGTGCTAATACCTTCCCAGGTTGTAACCAACCCCCTTTCTCAGTTTCTCTGGTTCGCAACCGTCTTATCCATATCTTTTTCTAGGTTTATGCAACATTACCTTTCCTTCGGGATAAAAATGCCTAGCTGGCGACTCTATTCATTTCATTTCATTTTTTCCTTTCGCCGACCGTTCGCGCTTGTACCGGGATGCAAATCTTCGGGAGCGACAGCTTGGCGACTCTGCTAGGGAACCTTGTATAGCAACCGGGGCTTCTGGTTCTTTTTTGTGGGTTCCTCCTAGCGCTTGTTTGATTTGTGTTTATGGGGGTGTTATGTGCTACTTGTGCTTATTTATTTGCTTTATTTATTGCTTTCTGTACAACTTTATTTATTGCTTTTCATTTACAGTTTTATGCATTTCATACTGTCATTATCATGTGTTGGATCTCTTGTCTGTTTTGGTGGGTGGGATTCATTGAGTGAGTAAGGTCCTATACCTGGGACCTGAGTGAAACATAGGCTAGAGTGGCTTCATATTCTTTCCAATTCCATTTCGGTCTGGTGCGGGAATATGAAACACGGTTCAGACATGGGTTTCTTCTTGAGAACTCTGTGCATCTCATTCAGTGACCTTCATCAGCCGTTGCTCTTAGCTTCTTCATAAGCATCCATCATCAGCATGGACACTTCAAGAAAGAGCAACATCACATACCACTTCTTTGAACCCACCCTGACTGGCATCAGGCAGATCCAGTCTCTTATCACTCCTGGTCATGTCCCACTATTCAGAGAGCATTATGGGGGAATATTGGACATGGTCATGGACTTAGATGCATCTCAGAGGAGCATGATCCATACTTTCTTGCAGTTTTATGATCCTCCACTCAGATGCTTCACATTCCCTGATTTCCAGTTGGGACCTTTGCTAGAAGAGTTTTCCTTGTTGTTAGGAGTTCCTATCAGAAGAGGGATTCCTTTCAACCCTGAGATGGTTGTGTAAACACCCCAAATTTTCCATCACCCATTCACACCATGGCTTGTGATCATTTCATATGCATAAACACAATCATAGCATCTCATACCACATTTTTGATTCACTGCATTGGTTCAAAGTCATCTGCATCTAGGGTTTGTGATCTGAGCAATCCAAGAGCTCCTTGAGCCACTCTAAAGGTCATCAATCACTTCAAAGGGGTCCATGTGTGTCCAATTATCATATTATATCTCCTCAAAGCCAAGAATGTCAAAGAATCACAAGAACTGAGAATGGTATGGAAGCAGAGCCAGGTTTAACTGCACAGATGACCTAGAATTAGGGTTTTGGTTTCAAAGGCCATAACTCCAAATTTTTTGGTCATTCTTGTTTCTATTGGTCTATATATGGTATAGGGAGTATGCATATCAATTTTCATGAAGAAATTCCATGGGGAAGTCATCTGATCAAGAGTTGACTTTTCAAGCAAGTCAGTGCAAAATCAGGGCATCTGAGACCCTCAATGACCCAACCAAAGGGTGTTCTTCATCATTTTGATTGTATATGATCTTTATTTGATCATGGAAGATGTTATAAGTTCACAAAATTGAATAATTTCAAATCTTTTGCAAAGTTGACTTTTTGGGCAAGTTTGACTTTTAATGAAATTGTCATTTTAGGCAACTTTTTCAACCTTTACTTTTTGATTCAAAAAAGCTTCAAATGGAAAAACTTTGGTCATGAAAGTTGTAGAATGGATCATTCCCTTTTCAAAAAGTACAAGAACATGACCTAATTCATTTTGGATCAAAAGTTATGACTTGTCAAAGTTGGCAAAAATCACTAAATTTCAAGTTATGCACCAAAGAGGCAAAGTTGCAAATTCACTTCTCAAGGCAAATTTAGTCATCAAATGCACTTATAAACTTCACCACATGATCACACAAGACCCAAAAACCAGAATGGGCCAAGAAACTTCTCACTTTTGTGGCCTATGGATCAAGACATTTCATAAAGATCACAAGCAAGGCAAGTTGCAAAACTCATCATAAGACATAACCCACTTGCTTGCTAGCCTGCTGAGCCACCCTAGGCATCTCCTCACATCATGCTGCGTAGGACATACCCTCTGTCCTTGGCTAGAAAGTAGCCCATGCTTCTCTTACACCAACTTTGACATTTTGGCAAAAGGACCCATACCAATCAATAAAGCACACATCACATCTTCTGACCAATCCCAATTGTTTATACAAGCCAAAAGCAAGCCAAAGCAACGAGAGAGAAAGCCTGAAACACTCCATAACTCAGCATTCTCATTTTCACTTTCATTTTGCAAGAGCCTTCGAAACTCATCACACAAGCTACAAACTCACAAACAAACTTCACAGAACACATCACCACATCCTCCTGATCATTTCCCTGCCTTCATCCACCCTTGAAACCTCACATAAGCTAGATACGATTTCTGCCCCCCTTTGAACAGAACTCAAGCAAACTCTCAAACCAGCCATTGCAAACTTCAAACAAACCTTGCAAGCTTCTTAGGAGGATCAGTGGAGTAGATTTGAGCCAAAGAAACAGCCTGAAAGCTCTGGAATCGAAAGCTCCATCTCAGGTATCATCCAAAAACATTTTTCCAGAACTTGTGTTTTGAGTTACAAACTGATTCTATGTGACGTGCTGATCATTTTAAGCTTTGAATCATTGAAAATGGTTGCGTGTGTAGGATGTATTTGATCTCTGAAATTTTTGTGTTGTTTTCCGTTTTGATTTGTGCCTCATGATTCAGTGGAAATGAATGGATTTTGGGGTGGGGTTTAGGTTTAGTGATGATTAATGATTGATTCTGGAGAGTTTGGCACGATTTCATGGCATATTGAGAGAGATTGAAAGATGAGATAGCCGGAGAAGACGACCGGAACAGTGTTTCGGTCGCCTGAGAGTGATTAGGGCGGGATTAGGGCTTAATCATTTAATTAGCCATGTTTGAATTTCCACACTTGGATGTGGCGCCAAGTCCACTCCCGCGCGTGTGAATTTGAATCTGGACCCTTAGATGTGCATACTTTTCCATTTTCAGTTTATTTTCATTTTATTTTTCAATTAATATGATTTGTTTTCTCCATTTAATTTAAAATAGCAAAAATTATTCAAAAATTATGAAAAATTTTATACACACTTTTATTAATTTTCAGAAACCAAAAACATTTTTATTTTTATTTTTTGCATTAAAAAATATTTTTAAATTATTTAAAAGTTTATTTTTAATTAATTAATGAGAATTAATTGATTAAAAATACTTTTAGGAATTTAAAAATCACCAAAAAATTCATGAAACCTTAATAATCATTTAGAAACATTGTCCAACCCTCAAACCAAATTTCTTTTTTGATCTTGATGTCTTTTGAGAATTTTCATGGAATTAAAATCATTTCAAGGCATTATTTTGATCCAAACTTCAAAAAATCATTTCTGCCTAACCATTGAGAGTTGGACTTTGATTCTTTTTGCATTGCATTTTGTTTAGCATGTAGTTTGTGAGATTAAATTGGCATGATTTGATCTTGCATTTTCAATTTGTTTGGCATTTTCCTTGTTAAGGTACCCTAAAACCCTAGGTAACTTAGGAAATTCATAACCCTAATTAGGTTAAGAGTTGGAACCCCTCCTTTGGGCAGTGAGTTAGTATAGGTTTAGGGTTACTTTGAGTGCATTTTCAATTTTTTATCTTGATGTTTGCTTCTGATTTTGGTTTTTGTTTGATGAATTGATCATAAACCCTAATTTGGGCTTCCTTTTGCATACATCTTGCATTTGCTTGCATAACATGACTTGCCATGACATTTTATGCATTCATTTGATTCATTAGACATCTTAAGACATATTGAAAGCATGTTTGATCATTACATCTTGCATTTGCCATGTTGTATGCCATTTGCATTTCATAACTTTTCATGTATGATCATGGTTCTAAGCATGCTTCTCTTGCATCCATATGTTCATGTGATCATCCCCATGTCTTGATTCATGTTTGCATCATCTCATAGCATCATTATCATCTCATACATGCTTCTGGTTTTGGTTTGCATCATGTCATTCCATCTCATTTTGCATTGCATTGCATCTTTCTCACTAACTTTTCAGGTGGTAAGCAACTTTGAGAAGTGAATTTGCCTTCACTTCTCACATTTTCTTTTCATCTCTTTATGCATCATTGCTTCATTTTGTCTTGTGTTTGAGATTGAGCTTGCTCTTTCTTCTTCTTCTTGCCTTCTTTCTCCAAGTGACTTGTCTTCTTAAATGAAGCAAGTTACTTTGCTTCTCCTGATCCTTTCATCTGCTTCCTGGTGGTTCCATTGAAGATTTCTCTTGTTAACCTCACAAACCTTAGGAACAACCACGCATGACAATGATTAGGGTTTTGATTAGTCTACCCACTTAGTTTTACCTTTTGTGTCTCTTTTGAGTCTTCTCTTCTCATCTCATAATCAAAGACTAAACCCTAAAGGCTTTAAGGCTTTGTGATTAAGCTTATGCCTGCATCCTTCTATTAGGATGGAGTGTATAACTTTAATCCTAAGTGTTAAACCCTCAATGTGTTTAAATCCTTTAATCAATTCATCTAATAATCATCAAGACATCAAGCTTGTAACTTGGGCCTTGCATTAGGGTTCTAATTCTTCCTTAATTGGTTAAGAAGGACTAACCCTAGTGTTAATGGACAAGTCCCCCTCAAGTTGTCTTACAAACCCTAAAAATCACTTCATCATCTTATCATTAAATAAAATCCACTTAACCAAAGGCTTTGTTTTGTCATGAGTTTAATCCCTAATCATAGATTAAGTTAAGGAGCTTTCCTCAGCTTAAACATTCTCATCTATTATCCTTCTATTAGGATGGTGTAATGAGTCTGTTTAGTCCCTGATTATGGCTTAATCTCATTACTCAACACTAAACAAAACAACAAAAAAATCTAAAATAATCACAAGTAGGTTAATGATCTTAATCCTGCATCAAAGGTGATTAAGTGTGAGAAGCTGACTTCACACTTAAGGTTTTCTCATTACCCCTAATCAGAGGGAGGATGTGATGAGTTTACTAACCCATTGGTTTAGGCTTAAGCTCATCAACTTATGACAAATCTTCAAAAAGCAATAAAAGACTGAAAACTCAAAAACAAACAATAATCGTCTCCTACGGGATTCTTTTCTCATCTCATTCATTCATAAACGAGAACTCGCTTCTTCCGTCTAATGCAAGACAGTTTGCACCTGAGCCAGACAGGTCATACACTTGAGCATAGATAAGCAAGCAGTTCACAAGTCAATTTATCTTTCTGTCTCTTTGGGTCGAACTACGGTGTTCTGACTTCCTCATTGCACGAGAGGATACGTAGGCATAACTTAACAGTTATCGAACAAAAGTCTCTGTATATTCCCCTTCCTTTCAGTTTCATTCTTTTAAGCCTCATGATCTTGAGCATACTCTCATCCTGACACATCATTTATATACTTCACACTTCTTTTACACTGACACCTGTACATCCTTTTCCAGCTCTTTTATACACAGATTGCACTGACACTACCCCTATAAAACACAAATATTTTAAGCGTGGATCCCGTCGAGTACGACGGACAATCTGGGTGCTAATACCTTCCCAGGTTGTAACCAACCCCCTTCTCAGTCTCTCTGGTTCGCAACCGTCTTATCCATATCTTTCTAGGTCTATGCAGCATTGCCTTTCCTCCGGGATAAAAATGCCTAGCTGGCGACTCTATTCATTTCCCTGTGAGTTCACTCCTGTGTGTCCTCGCATCTCCTTTCACCGACCGTTCGCGTCTATACCATATTTGAGCCAGTCTCATCTTTTGGGAGCGACAGCTTGGCGACTCTGCTGGGGACCCTTATACTGTAACCAGGGCTTCTGGTTCTTTTTGTGGGTTCCTCCTAGCGCTTGATTGATTTGTGTTTACTGGGGTGTTATGTGCTATTTTTGCTTGTATTTGTATTTATTTTTGCTTTATGTACAGTTTGTTTACTGCTTTCTTTATAGCTTTACATATATCATACTGTCATACTGTGCTGGCTGGATCTGTTTTGTTGCTTTGGTGGGTGGGGGTTCTATTGAGAGTTGAGGTCCTATACCTGGGACCTGAGTGACACCTAGGCTAGAGTGGTTCATGTTCTTTCCCATTCCATTTCGGTCTGGTGCGAGAATATGAAACACGGTTCAGATATGGGTTTCTTCTTGAGAACTCTGTGCTGCAGATTTCCTGTAGGGCTAGGGCTATCTGGGAAGCCTGCTAAGTCTGGATGACCTTTAGTATTGACCTTCAGAAACTGAAGTGAATTAGAGGAGGATCTTTATGGTTATTGTAAACACTGTACCTCCGGGTTGGAAGTGTTTACACTTCTCATAACTGGTCCAAGTCTGAGGATCCTTGTTTTAGAACACCACCTGTGAGGGGGTTGGGCTGTTTACAGGTTTGCAGGTACCCTTGACCCCAGCATACCCTGTTACTCTGTTTTGATTAAGAGTACTCCATGTTGGAACAGTTCTTGTGATTTTAACCCGGGACATGTGACTCTTTATTTGAGTCCCCCACCTTGGTTACTGGACTTATGAACCTCCATCTGGATTTCTTGAACATACATGGACTTATATCAAAGCAATAATCAGATCCAGCTCAGTCACAAACCCTTGCATATCATTTGCATACATCACCATTGCATCATGTTAACATTTGCTTATTTGTTTTTCAGGGTATCCATACTCTATTTTGGCTTGGTTTTGACCCCATCATCAGCATAGACCTATCCTCATCAGTATCTATTTCAGCTATCATCTACCTGCTTCAGTCACCTGCACCACCAGTCTCTGCCTGTCAGTGGCCCATCTTCAGTGTTATTCTCCATCATCAGCATCTGTCTCAGCTCTTCCTCAGCAGCATGGCACCTAAGAAGAGCAATATCTCCTACCATTTCTTTCAGCCTGAGCTAGCTGACATCAGGAGGATCCAGACCCTGATTACTCCAGACCATATACCACTATTCAGAGAACAATATGGAGGCATACTTGATGTGGTTATGGATTTGGACCCTTCACAGAGGAGCTTGATTCATACTTGCCTGCAGTTCTATGATCCCCCTCTGAGGTGTTTCACTTTTCAGGATTTTCAGATGGGACCTTTATTAGAGGAGTATTCATCATTGGTTGGTGTACCTATCAGGGGTGGAGTCCCCTTCAACCCTGAGATGGCTTTTCCAAGTAATGAAGAGATAGCAAAGGCATTACATCTGGAACCAGTTCTGATTGGGCAGAATATGACTACCAAGGCTGGAATCTCTGGTCTACACTTGGATTTCTTGACTTCTCAGGCCATCCTGAAGGCCTCCTCGGGAGAATGGAAGGCAGTTTGTGCATTATTGGCCCTTAGCATATATGGGGTCCTATTATTTGCAGATGAGCCTAAGTTTGTTAGCAAGAATGCAATTCACCTTTTCATTCTGAGGAACCCAGTACCCACCTTACTGGGAGATTTCTACTACTCTGTTCACCAAAGGAATGAAAAGCAAAGGGGAAGATTGGTGAGGTGCTGTGCTCCCCTGTTCCATACCTGGCTGCTCAAACACTTGCCCAAGACTGATGCATTCTTGAATCCCCACCAGCCAAAGAATTGGGCTAGAAGACTCATTGCTTTGACCTCAGCTGACATCAGGTGGTGCACTCAAAGCACCAAGGGCAGGGACATCATTACTAGTTGTGGGCAATTCCCCAATGTACCTCTGGTAGGAGTTAAGGGCTGCATCAACTACAACCCTCTGCTATTCAAAAGACAATTGGGCTATGCATTGGTCCATCCTCCTAGAGCACAAGATTTGGCTGAGACCCTTTATTGTGAGGTTAAGCCTAATCTGGCTATTGTCAGGCAAGCATCCTGGGCTTGGGACAATGTTCAAACCAAAGGGGTAACCATTCTTGGGAAATGCAACAATGTGGCCTCAGCTCAATACTATGAGTGGTCTCATGCCAGGGCACAAATTTCTGGGATGCCCTTTACCATTGAGGATACACCTGGACCCTCCACAGCACCACCTCCTGCCACTGTCAGCTTAGAGGAGTTTGAGAATTTGAAAGAAAGAAATGAGAAGTTGACTCAGGCTCTACAGAAGACCCTCTGGGAGAGGAGTGATGGTCAGCTGGACATTGAAAGGTTAGAAAAGCTAAAGGTGGAGCATCTAGCCAGAATTGAGAAGTCAGAGGATTACATCAAGAAGTCGAGGGCTGGAGAACAGATTTTGAAGAATGCCTGCAAGGAGGCTCAGTTCCAGAAAGCCAGGACTGATTTGTATCTGAAAGAGAGTCAAGCTAGGTGGGTCAGGATCACCGAAGCTCGTACTCTGGAAGATAAAAGGACTCAGGACAAGATTGAGCAGTTGGAGGCTAGTGCAAAGGAGCAACAGGAAGCCCTGCTAGCAGCCCAGAGAGAGATCTCAAAATTGAAGATTAAAGCTGGTGTGAAGAGGTCAAAGGACCAGAGTCAACACAAGAAGCTAACTGCAGCTGTTGCTACCAGGAATCTTCTCATCAGGAATCTCACAGAGCGTCCAGCTGATCCTGTGACTGAATCACTTCTAAAGGAAGTTCAGGAGGATGAGTTTGGTCTTGGTGTCTGACTTTTGTTTGTTGTTGCTTTCATTTTCATTGTACTTTTCCTTTTTGTGTTGTATTTTGACCCCCCCAGAGGGCATGTATTGTGAAAAACAACCTATGTATCATTTACTTTTTGTAATATATGTGTTGGTTTGTTTTATCTGAGTTCTTCGAGCAACATCACAAGCATCTTCCTCAAGGGTCTGGAAAGGTCAAAACCAAGTGCCAAGCCGGGTACCTTGGAAACAAATAAGCATAACTGCATTGCATACTAACATTTTACATTGTTTTTTAGGTTTTGTTTGTTTTTGTTACTAACTCTATTGTGGTTCAGGAACTATTGCTCGACGTCGGGTATTCCCACTCAACCGTCCACACAGATATCCCACCCGCAACAACCTTCCGGGTATACAGATGGACCAGGTACAACAAGACCTTACAGAGGTCAGTAACCAAATGGCCAACGAGAGGTTGGAAATGAGGAATCAGATGACACAATTTATGGAGGTGATGAATGGTTTAGCTCAGAGCCAAGAGAGATTAAGGGCTTTAGTAGAGAGGCAGACTCAGGAAGACCCCCATCTAGGGACTGGTGGGACAAGCAACAATGAGAGGGTTCAGCCTCACATCAACCCACCTGTATTTGGCCCCCACCTTCATCCAGAGATCAACATCCCTGCTAATGTACAAGGGAATGCTACTACAGGTAGAGTACTCCAAGAAGACCCCCAGGAAGATCAGTTCACAGTGATGGGAGCTGGGGATGAGGCCTATGACAGAAGGCTGGATGAAATTGCTGAAAAATTAAGATCCTTGGAGTCTCAAAACTCATTGGGTTTTGATGTTATGGACATGGGCTTAGTGGACGGGGTCAGGATTCCCCACAAATTTAAACCACCGTGCTTTGAGAAGTACAACGGGACTTCCTGCCCACGGACCCACTTGCAATCCTTTCTGGGGAGGCTGAAGGCATATACCATGGATGAAAAGCTATGGATGTTTTATTTTGAGGATAGCTTAACGGGAGCTTCAAGGGAATGGTACTCTCATTTGACTAGGGCAACCATCAGATGTTGGAAGGACTTGGCTGAGGCCTTCATTAGACAATACCAGTATAACTTGGATATGGCTCCCAACAGGACCCTCCTGATGGGAATGTCACAATCATCCAGAGAAAGCTTCCGGGAGTACGCCCAGAGATGGAGACAGCTTGCTGCTGCTGTCCATCCACCCATGTCAGAGAGGGAGATGGCTGATATGTTTATGAACACCCTCCAAGGGACATACATTGATAGGCTAGCTGCCTTTTCTTCTACCAGCTTTGCAGATGTCGTTATAGCTGGGGAAAGAATTGAGAGCCTATTAAAGATGGGCAAAATTTCTGACAACGGTGCCAGCTCATCCAGCAACACAAGGAAGCCTTTTGTGGGCCCAAGAAGAACTGGTGAGACCAATGCTATCCATGCCAGCAGAGGCAGACCCCAATATGTACATAGGTCTGTGGCAGCAGTCACCATTCCCGCTCCAATTCATCCACAACCAGCTTATCAACCACAACAGCAAAATTATCAGCAACAAACTCAGTATCCTCCTCAGAGAAACTACAACAACACCAACAACAATCAGCAAAGATCATTTCAACAGAGATCGTCTCAGGCCAATAGGGTGATCGATCCGATCCCTATGCCTTATGCCACATTATTGCCACAACTCCTAAAACTCAACCTAGTTGAGCTAAGGACATTGGCACCTCCAGATCCTGCCAGTCTACCCAGAAATTATGACGCCAGCGCCCGATGTGCTTTTCATTCGAATGCACCTGGCCATAGTACAGAGAAGTGCAGAGCTTTGCACATGAAGGTACAGGACTTGGTAGATTCTAAGGCTCTAAACTTTGCACCACCACCAAATGTTAACAAGAACCCTATGCCAAACCATGGTGGCCCCAAAATCAATGCTATTGAAGAAGACAAGCTGTCTTACTTGATAACCAGTGTGGGTCAGATTCGGACGCCCTTGGTAGAGATTAAAGCTCAACTCCTTGAATGTCAAATATTCCCAGGATGCGAGCTAGGGTGTGCTTATTGCAACATTTCAGTGAATGGTTGTGATAACTTGAGAGACGGCATAGATGGTCTCATCCAGAGTGGCCTGCTTCAAATCACAACATCAATACCTACCAATCCAGCAATCTCCTTAACAGCAATCCCCGAGTCTTCTACAACTGCAACAACCATTGTTCCAAACAACTCTTCAATCTCATAAACAAATGCTTCATCTGTTACTTCAACGGACCAGATATCAACAAACATCCCTTCTACAACTTCAGCACCCTTCATTCAGAGTCTCCTACAACAGCAACACCCATCCATTCAACAGTGTCTCCTACAACATCAACAGCAAACAATGAAAGCGTCTCAACAGTTACAATTTATTATGATCCTGAAAATGATTCTGCCTACAACTCACAAAATGCTACTCCTATCAGAGCACCAGTCACAATATACTATGATCCACAGACTATCATGGTCCCTTCTACAGCTGTTATTAGTCCAGTCACTGTCACAGTGCCTGGGCCAGTACCTTATGAAAGTAGTAATGCCATCCCTTGGCATTACGACTCTGATCTATACTGCGAAGGACAGAAAATCACTCTTGAATCATCAACTTCTTCACCACAAATAGACAATGTGGGAGGAGGCGGAGGCTTCACTCGAAGCGGACGTCTCTTTGCCCCGCAAATACAAAGACCCACTGCTGAGGCAGAAGCTGCTGCCAAGGCAAAAGGGAAGAGCATGGTGCAAGAAGAGCAAGTTGCTAAAGAAGCTTTAAAGACCCCATTTGATCAAGAGGTTGATGAATTCATGAGAATCATCAAGAAAAGTGATTACAAGATAGTGGACCAGCTTCACCAGACGCCTTCTAAGATCTCCATTCTATCATTGCTAATGTGCTCCGAGGCTCACCGGAACGCATTACTAAAAGTCTTGCACGCAGCTTATGTGCCAGAAGAGATCACAGTCAATCAGTTGGAAGCTGTGGTTGGGAATGTTAATGCTAGTAATGGACTAGGGTTCACCAACACTGATTTGACTACGGAAGGCCGCAATCACAACAAGGCTTTACACATTACCATGGAGCGTAAGGGTGCAGTTCTTTCCCATGTACTGATAGACACAGGATCATCCCTCAATGTCTTGCCTAAAAAAGCCCTTGTGAAGCTGGAGTATGAAGGATTGGCATTGCGTCCCAGCAACCTGGTAGTGAGAGCCTTTGACGGTTCTAAGAGATCAGTTCTGGGAGAAATTGAGTTGCCTATAACGATTGGCCCACAAACTTTCAAAACGACCTTCTACGTGATGGATATACAGCCTGCCTACAGCTGTCTATTGGGTAGACCATGGATTCACGCCGTTGGCGCCGTGACCTCAACCCTTCACCAGAAGTTAAAATTCGAGTGGGAGGGCCAAGTCGTTACTATTTGTGGAGAGGAAGATATTTTTGTTAGCCATCTGGCTACCTACAAATACATTGAGATGGATGGGGAGATCCATGAAACGATGAGTCAAGGGTTTGAGGCCTTGAACATAAATGAAACATCTGCTATACCTGGAACCTCAATGACATCTTATCAACAAGCCCGAAAGGTTGTTGAAGAAGGGACTGCCCAAGGCTGGGGCAAGTTACTGCCTATAGAGAAGAAGGAGGATAGATTTGGGTTGGGTTACAAACCAACCCAACAAGATCAAGCAGAGGCTGCTAAGGAGCCCAGCTTTGTTAGTGGGGGGATGCTCACCCCTGATGCTGTCAACAATTTGGAAGACGAGGATGAAAGCGATCGCAACCTGGAGAGTTGGATACGTCCAAAGATCCCGGGGAGCAGTATCTCAAACTGGTCTTCCCAGGAAATTATAAGAGTTACTCCTGCAGAGTAATTATTATTTCCTGTATTTTTATAGCATGCATCAAGTCTTGCATCTTGCCCAAGATGACAAGACTCATTTTGTAATCGGGCCATCTGTAATTTTTGTGCAACAAGATTAACCAATGAAATATCAGACATCTTTTGCAAATGAGTCTTTCTTTTCCGCTCACTGTTTTTCCATTTTTCTTTTTGTACAAAAAATAAATGGCAATGTTTTCAAAATGACAACTTTATTTCACTTTTCTAAAACAAGATTAAAATCAATCACTAAAATGAACAAACTGAACCCTTGCAGAGAGTGCCTTCCAGACCGCACCGACAACAGCACGGCTATGACTTCGTATGACTTTGACAATCCAATCAATCAAGCTGACGAAGGGGTTGAAGAAGATTATGAGCTTCCTGAAGAGCTAGCCAGGTTGTTGAGACAAGAGGAAAGGGTTATCACCCCTCATCAGGAGGAGGTAGAGACGATCAATCTTGGTACAGATGAAGATGTGAAAGAAGTTAAAATTGGGGCCTGCTTACAAGACTCAGTGAAGAGACAACTGATTGACTTGCTTCGTGAATATGTGGATGTGTTTGCTTGGTCTTATCAAGATATGCTAGGGTTGGAAACCGACATTATTGTGCACAAGCTGCCTTTGAAGGAAGATTGCCCGCCGGTTAAGCAGAAACTGCGCCGTACTCGCCCAGACATGGCAATGAAAATCAAAGAAGAGGTACAAAAGCAATGGGACGTCGGGTTCCTTGCTGTAACTAGCTATCCACCGTGGGTTGCTAATATTTTACCTGTGCCTAAGAAAGACGGCAAAGTAAGGATGTGTGTTGACTACCGGGACCTGAACAGAGCTAGCCCGAAGGATGATTTCCCATTACCTCACATCGATGTATTGGTGGATAATACGGCTCAGTTCTCGGTATTCTCCTTCATGGACGGATTTTCAGGATACAATCAGATCAAGATGTCACCTGAAGACATGGAGAAGACAACTTTCATCACACCCTGGGGCACGTTCTGTTACAAGGTAATGCAATTCAGACTGAAGAATGCTGGTGCAACATATCAACGGGCTATGGTGACATTATTCCACGATATGATCCATAAAGAAATCGAATGTTATGTGGATGACATGATTGCCAAGTCCCTCACTGAAGAAGACCATCTGGTAAATCTGCTAAAACTATTCAAGCGTCTAAGGAAGTACCAACTGAAGTTGAACCCCAACAAGTGCACATTCGGGGTGCGATCTGGTAAGCTGCTGGGTTTTATTGTGAGCAGGAAAGGGATTGAATTTGACCCTGATAAAGTCAAAGCCATTCAAGAAATGCCTGCACCGAAGTCTGAAAAAGAAATTCGAGGGTTCCTAGGTAGATTGAACTACATCTCAAGGTTCATATCTCACCTTACAGCAACCTGTGAGCCTTTGTTCAAATTGTTGAGAAAAGAACAGACGGTCAGGTGGAACGAAGACTGCCAGAAGGCTTTTGACAAGATCAAAGAATACTTGCAAGAACCTCCAATCCTTATGCCTCCAGTTGAAGGAAGACCTCTAATCATGTACTTGACAGTATTAGAAGAGTCGATGGGGTGTGTGTTGGGCCAGCATGACGAGTCTAGTCGAAAAGAGTATGCAATATACTACCTAAGCAAAAAGTTTACCGACTGTGAACAACGTTATTCACTGCTCGAGAAAACTTGTTGTGCTTTAGCGTGGGCTGCTCGCCGACTGAGACAGTATATGTTGACCCACACTACTTTGTTGATCTCAAAGATGGATCCGGTCAAATACATATTTGAGAAGCCAGCACTTACCGGACGGGTTGCAAGATGGAAAATGATCCTCACAGAATATGACATCCAATACACATCTCAAAAAGCCATCAAGGGCAGTGTATTGTCTGATTATCTTGCTGAGCAACCCATTGATGATTACCAGCCTATGAGATTTGACTTCCCTGATGAAGACATCATGTTCATAAAAGCAAAAGATCATGAAGAGCCTATTCACACTGAAGGGCCTGACCCGGAAGAAGAATGGACTATGATGTTTGATGGGGCTGTTAATATGAATGGTCGTGGTGTTGGTGCAGTACTCATTACACCTAAAGGAGTTCACATGCCTTTCTCGACGAAACTCACTTTCAATTGCACTAACAACGAAGCTGAATACGAAGCTTGCATTATGGGTCTTGAGGAGGCCATTGACCTCAGGATCAAGACATTGACTGTATTCGGAGATTCATCTCTGGTAGTTAATCAGACCAACGACAAATGGTACACCCACCAGGATCATCTGATACCTTACAGGGATTATACAAGGAGGTTATTGACTTTCTTTATAACAGTCAAGCTCGAGTATATCCCTCGAGACGAGAATCAGTTTGCAGATGCCCTGGCTACCATTTCATCCATGATCAAAATTCAAGCTGCCAACTTTGTACCTCAGATTTCAGTGTCCAGACTTGACAGACCAGCATACGTGTTCGCAGCAGATGTTGTCAAAGATGATAAGCTTTGGTTCCATGACATTAAGTGCTTCTTGGAGGATCAAACCTACCCACCTGGGGCATCTTCCAATGATAAGAATACATTAAGAAGGCTTGCGGGTAGCTTCTTCCTGAACACTGATGGTTCCCTGTACAAGAGAAATTTTGATATGGTGCTCCTCAGATGCGTCGACAGGACAGAAGCAGATTTGTTAATGCATGAAGTGCACGAAGGATCCTTTGGTACCCATGCAGGTGGGCATCCATGGCCAAAAAGTTGCTAAGATCAGTTTATTATTGGATCACAATGGATGCCGACTGTTGTGCCTACGCCAGAAAATGCCATAAATGCCAGATTTATGCGGATAAGGTGCATGTGCCGACCAATCCTTTGAATGTGATGTCTTCACCCTGGCCCTTTGCTATGTGGGGCATTGACATGATTGGCAAGATTGAACCGACTGCTTCGAATGGCCACAGATTCATCTTAGTTGCCATAGACTATTTCACCAAGTGGGTTGAAGCAGCTTCCTATGTCAATGTTACAAGACAAGTGGTAGCCCGATTCCTGAAGAGAGATATCATCTGTCGGTATGGAGTGCCCGAGCGAATAATTACTGATAATGGTTCCAACTTGAACAACAAAATGATGGCAGAGCTGTGTCGGGGCTTCAAAATCCAACATCACAATTCTTCTCCTTACAGACCAAAGATGAATGGTGTTGTTGAGGCAGCTAACAAGAATATCAAGAAGATTGTGCAAAAGATGGTAGTCACTTACAAAGACTGGCATGAAATGCTACCATTCGCCTTGCATGGGTACCGCACGTCAATCAGAACATCCACTGGGGCAACACTGTATCAGCTTGTGTATGGTATGGAAGCAGTCCTACCTGTTGAAGTTGAATTACCCTCCCTACGGGTACTGATGGATGTTAAGCTGAACGAAGCAGAATGGGTCCGATCCCGATACGAGCAACTAAGTCTGATTGAAGAGAAGAGGTTGGCTGCAATATGCCATGGGCAGCTATATCAAAAAAGAATGAAGAGAGCCTTCGATCAGAAAGTCAGGCACCGAGAGTACCAAGTAGGAGATCTTGTGTTGAAAAGGATTCTCCCTCCTCATACAGACCGCAGGGGAAAATGGACTCCGAACTATGAAGGGCCATTCGTAGTAAAGAAAGTTTTCTCAGGTGGAGCACTGATGCTCAGTACTATGGATGGTGAAGACTTCCCGTCCCCTGTGAATTCAGATGCAGTTAAAAAATACTTCGCATAAAAAGACCCGCTGGACATAAAAACAGAATGTAAGTCCAGGCAAAAATAGGGCATCCCGGCGAGTCAAAAACAGAATAAAAGACTCGGGCAAAAATAAGGGAAAATAAACAAAAAAATGTACACCCGCTGAGTTGAAAAGCCGCATTGGACGACTTAGGCAAAAATGGGTATCCCGATGGATTGAAAACCCGAAAGGGCGATCCATGCAAAATAAGGGAATAAGCTAACAACTGCACCTTGAATTCGTCTGTATCACCTACAACTTGGCAAGCTTTGAAAGGATCAAGCTTCACTCAGAATCAGCCTTCTTCAGAAAGCAAGATGAGAAGAGCGTCAAATGTCATACGAGTCATAGCAGAAGGGAAGCTCCTTGAAGCATCGACAACATTGCCAGCATTTTGTTTCTCAATTTGTAACAATCTCCTCATTTCAGGGGATATGTTCCTTTGATGTATCTTGACAATTCAGGGCATTCGAATTAATAAAAACAGATTTTTCAGTTACACGATGTCTCGTACATTTTTATTTGCAAAGAATGTCTGATGTCTTTAAAATATTGATTGCATAAATAAAGATGCTCCTCTTCTGAAAACTACGTGCTTACGGGAAATATACTTACTCTCAGAAGTGTCTAAACTCCTATGACGGAATCCAGTAAAGGATACCTCGGGATTACTTGTGCGTTTCTCTGTCTTTTCAGGATTGCAGGTACCCAAAAGCGCGACATGGGGCATATAAGTTTCATCCCAGCAAGTTGGCAAATCAACACTCATTCTTAGCACTCAAAGTGTTTTCTCCCCAGCTGAGTTACCACTTATTGCTTCTCCCAGCCGAGTTGCCGATCATTCTTCCTCAGCCGAGTACAAAATCCAGGGAACCACTTCCCCACAGAATTTCAGCCTCTATCCAGAAGAGCAACGCATGAAGGAATCACAACAGAGTGAAGAAAGCTTCTACAAACCCCAGCTGGGTCCCTCATTATCAGGATGGGTCTATCAGTGACCTATCCCCCCCCAAGCAGATATCATCTCATCAAACTTACCAATGATCTCATCCCCATCTGGGATGTCCATTTCAAGCAGATCAACCAGAGATCTTCGCAGCATCGGGATCCGAATCCTGGATCGGTATCCTTGCATAATCATAGCATTCGCATCATATTCACCCACAAAGCGTAGCATTCCGTCTAATACGGAGCATTACGGCAAAAATCAAACATATTACATAATCATAAGCCATGTTCTGAATCGAACGCTTGTGGATATTTGACAATCCGTCAACAATATACAGAATGCTCCCCCCAGATTCCCCAACAGAGAGCTAAAGCTAAAGCAGTTGCCTTACACTCCCAAACACCAGTATATACTCCTTGTGGCACTCGTCCGTGTCATATCCTCAGCAGAAAGCCAAAGACATCCCCTTTTGCACTCTCAGATACTTATATATACAATTCCTTGACATCCGTCCATGTCATTTTCCCCAGCACAGTAGCATAAACACTTTGTACATCAGATACTTGTTTATACTGTACTCTTCTCCTTTCGACGCTCGTCCGTGTCACTCCCCCCAATAGTTAAATGCTCAACTATACACCAGTCACCCTTATACAGATATTCGTCCGTATCTTGTATACACCATTTATATCCCCGCGGATTCAGCACAAGTCCATGTTCTTTGTTAACCAGTTGGTACTTGTCCGTACCATCATCTCAGAACATGCGTCAAGCGTTTGTTTCTACCTGATACTCGTCCGTATCATAGTCTTAAGGATGCTCGTCCGCATCTTTAATCCATACATTATGTCAAACACTCTGGTGTCTTCTTGAATATAGATACTCGCCTGTGTTTACTATCCCCAGAAGGGTCCCTTAAGATTCAACACTCGTCCGTGTTCTCTGTTAACCGGTTGATACTCGTCCGTATCATCATCTCCGAACATGTGTCAGTATTTGTTTCTACCCGATACTCGTCTGTATCGTAGTCTTAAGGATGCTCTTCCGCATCTTTAATCTATACACAGACATCTAAACACTTATACCTTTTGTTTCTTGGATGTAAACACTCGTCCGTGTTTACTATTCCCTAGTAGATCGCCTGCAAAACAAATTTTCTTTTTATCTGACATGCGTCCTATGTCATGATAAACCCTGAGAGCAGCCGTACCCTGCTAGGTGGTCGTCCTCCACCTCTTGATGATCGTCCTTCATCATGCTCATCCGATGGCCGTCCCCATCGTTGATCTTCTATCCGACATTCGTCCTATGTCGTGATATTTAGCAGCCGTCCCCTGCTAGGTGGTCGTCCTCCACCTTTTTGATGATCGTCCTTCATCATTTAATCCAATGGTCGTCCCCATTGTTGATTTTTGGTTATCTGGCATTCGTCCTATGTCATGATTAACCTTGAGAGCAGCCGTCCCCTGCTAGGTAGTCGTCCTCCACCTCTTGATGATCGTCCTTCATCATGGTCGTCCGATGGCCGTCCCCATCGTTGACCTTTTATCCGGCAATCGTCCTATGTCGCGATATTTTCGGCAGCCGTACCCTGCCAGGTGGTCGTCCTCCACCTTAGATGACCGTCCCTCATCTTAACCCCTACAGAGCAGCCGTCCCCTGCTAGGTGATCGTCCTTCACCTTTGATGACCATACCTCATCATCTGTTTATTTCATTTATTCTTTAACCCGATGGCCGACCCCGTCGTGGTCCCTTTTCCTTTTTTTCCTGATGATCGTCCTTCATCAGTTTAGCCCGATGGCCGTCCCCATCGTTGGTTACTTTACTTTATGAACTTGATGGCCGTCCCCGTCATGTTTCATTAATCCCCAGAGAATCTTAAAGATTTATCTTGATGGCCGTCCCCATCATAATTCTTTTTATCCCCAGCATGTCGGCCGTCCCCGTCATTGCTTTATTTTCCGCACTTTTCCCAGCATGTCGGCCGTCCCCGTCATTGCTCTTTACCCAGCAGTCGTCCTCTTCTCGACGGTCGTCCTCCGTCGCCCACGCTTTAGAATATACTTTATTTTCCTTTACAATCTATATCCCTTTTCTTCTTCATTCTGTGAGTGCAAATTTTGGACTGTCTTTGGTATTCAACCACAAGTTATCTTGTTTGCCTGTTAAGCCGTTGCTTACATCCTACACAGCTAACTCATGTTTGAATAGGGGCAGCTGTAAACACCCCAAATTTTCCCTCACCCATTCACACCATGGCTTGTGATCATTTCATATGCATAAACACAATCATAGCATCTCATACCACATTTTTTATTCACTACATTGGTTCAAAGTCATCTGCATCTAGGGTTTGTGATCTGAGCAATCCAAGAGCTCCTTGAGCCACTCTAAAGGTCATCAATCACTTCAAAGGGGTCCATGTGTGTCCAAGTATCATATTATATCTCTTCAAAGCCAAGAATGTCAAAGAATCACAAGAACTGAGAATGGTATGGAAGCAGAGCCAGGTTTAACTGCACAGATGACCTAGAATTAGGGTTTTGGTTTCAAAGGCCATAACTCCAAATTTTTTGGTCATTCTTGTTTCTATTGGTCTATATATGGTATAGGGAGTATGCATATCAATTTTCATGAAGAAATTCCATGGGGAAGTCATCTGATCAAGAGTTGACTTTTCAAGCAAGTCAGTGCAAAATCAGGGCATCTGAGACCCTCAATGACCCAACCAAAGGGTTTTCTTCATCATTTTGATTGTATATGATCTTTATTTGATCATGGAAGATGTTATAAGTTCACAAAATTGAATAATTTCAAATCTTTTGCAAAGTTGACTTTTTGGGCAAGTTTGACTTTTAATGAAATTGTCATTTTAGGCAACTTTTTCAACCTTTACTTTTTGATTCAAAAAAGCTTCAAATGGAAAAACTTTGGTCATGAAAGTTGTAGAATGGATCATTCCCTTTTCAAAAAGTACAAGAACATGACCTAATTCATTTTGGATCAAAAGTTATGACTTGTCAAAGTTGGCAAAAATCACTAAATTTCAAGTTATGCACCAAAGAGGCAAAGTTGCAAATTCACTTCTCAAGGCAAATTTAGTCATCAAATGCACTTATAAACTTCACCACATGATCACACAAGACCCAAAAACCAGAATGGGCCAAGAAACTTCTCACTTTTGTGGCCTATGGATCAAGACATTTCATAAAGATCACAAGCAAGGCAAGTTGCAAAACTCATCATAAGACATAACCCACTTGCTTGCTAGCCTGCTGAGCCACCCTAGGCATCTCCTCACATCATGCTGCGCAGGACATACCCTCTGTCCTTGGCTAGAAAGTAGCCCATGCTTCTCTTACACCAACTTTGACATTTTGGCAAAAGGACCCATACCAATCAATAAAGCACACATCACATCTTCTGACCAATCCCAATTGTTTATACAAGCCAAAAGCAAGCCAAAGCAACGAGAGAGCAAGCCTGAAACACTCCATAACTCAGCATTCTCATTTTCACTTTCATTTTGCAAGAGCCTTTGAAACTCATCACACAAGCTACAAACTCACAAACAAACTTCACAGAACACATCACCACATCCTCCTGATCATTTCCCTGCCTTCATCCACCCTTGAAACTTCACATAAGCCAGATACGATTTCTGCCCCCCTTTGAACAGAACTCAAGCAAACTCTCAAACCAGCCATTGCAAACTTCAAACAAACCTTGCAAGCTTCTTAGGAGGATCAGTGGAGTAGATTTGAGCCAAAGAAACAGCCTGAAAGCTCTGGAATCGAAAGCTCCATCTCAGGTATCATCCAAAAACATTTTTCCAGAACTTGTGTTTTGAGTTACAAACTGATTCTATGTGACGTGCTGATCATTTTAAGCTTTGAATCATTGAAAATGGTTGCGTGTGTAGGATGTATTTGATCTCTGAAATTTTTGTGTTGTTTTCCGTTTTGATTCGTGCCTCATGATTCAGTGGAAATGAATGGATTTTGGGGTGGGGTTTAGGTTTAGTGATGATTAATGATTGATTCTGGAGAGTTTGGCACGATTTCATGGCATATTGAGAGAGATTGAAAGATGAGATAGCCGGAGAAGACGACCGGAACAGTGTTCCGGTCGCCTGAGAGTGATTAGGGCAGGATTAGGGCTTAATCATTTAATTAGCCAGGTTTGAATTTCCACCCTTGGATGTGGCGCCAAGTCCACTCCCGCGCGTGTGAATTTGAATCTGGACCCTTAGATGTGCATACTTTTCCATTTTCAGTTTATTTTCATTTTATTTTTCAATTAATATGATTTGTTTTCTCCATTTAATTTAAAATAGCAAAAATTATTCAAAAATTATGAAAATTTTTATACACACTTTTATTAATTTTCAGAAACCAAAAACATTTTTATTTTTATTTTTTGCATTAAAAAATATTTTTAAATTATTTAAAAGTTTATTTTTAATTAATTAATGAGAATTAATTGATTAAAAATACTTTTAGGAATTTAAAAATCACCAAAAAATTCATGAAACCTTCATAATCATTTAGAAACATTGTCCAACCCTCAAACCAAATTTCTTTTTTGATCTTGATGTCTTTTGAGAATTTTTCATGGAATTAAAATCATTTCAAGGCATTATTTTGATCCAAACTTCAAAAAATCATTTTTGCCTAACCATTGAGAGTTGGACTTTGATTCTTTTTGTATTGCATTTTGTTTAGCATGTAGTTTGTGAGATTAAATTGGCATGATTTGATCTTGCATTTTCAATTTGTTTGGCATTTTCCTTGTTAAGGTACCCTAAAACCCTAGGTAACTTAGGAAATTCATAACCCTAATTAGGTTAAGAGTTGGAACCCCTCCTTTGGGAAGTGAGTTAGTATAGGTTTAGGGTTACTTTGAGTGCATTTTCAATTTTTTATCTTGATGTTTGCTTCTGATTTTGGTTTTTGTTTGATGCATTGATCATAAACCCTAATTTGGGCTTCCTTTTGCATACATCTTGCATTTGCTTGCATAACATGACTTGCCATGACATTTTATGCATTCATTTGATTCATTAGACATCTTAAGACATATTGAAAGCATGTTTGATCATTACATCTTGCATTTTCCATGTTGTATGCCATTTTCATCTCATAACTTTTCATGTATGATCATGGTTCTAAGCATTCTTCTCTTGCATCCATATGTTCATGTGATAATCCCCATGTCTTGATTCATGTTTGCATCATCTCATAGCATCATTATCATCTCATACATGCTTCTGGTTTTGGTTTGCATCATGTCATTCCATCTCATTTTGCATTGCATTGCATCTTTCTCACTAACTTTTCAGGTGGTAAGCAACTTTGAGAAGTGAATTTGCCTTCACTTCTCACATTTTCTTTTCATCTCTTTATGCATCATTGCTTCATTTTGTCTTGTGTTTGAGATTGAGCTTGCTCTTTCTTCTTCTTCTTGCCTTCTTTCTCCAAGTGACTTGTCTTCTTAAATGAAGCAAGTTACTTTGCTTCTCCTGATCCTTTCATCTGCTTCCTGGTGGTTCCATTGAAGATTTCTCTTGTTAACCTCACAAACCTTAGGAACAACCATGCATGACAATGATTAGGGTTTTGATTAGTCTCCCCACTTAGTTTTACCTTTTGTGTCTCTTTTGAGTCTTCTCTTCTCATCTCATAATCAAGGACTAAACCCTAAAGGCTTTAAGGCTTTGTGATTAAGCTTATGCCTGCATCCTTCTATTAGGATGGAGTGTATAACTTTAATCCTAAGTGTTAAACCCTCAATGTGTTTAAATCCTTTAATCAATTCATCTAATAATCATCAAGACATCAAGCTTGTAACTTGGGCCTTGCATTAGGGTTCTAATTCTTCCTTAATTGGTTAAGAAGGACTAACCCTAGTGTTAATGGACAAGTCCCCCTCAAGTTGTCTTACAAACCCTAAAAATCACTTCATCATCTTATCATTAAATAAAATCCACTTAACCAAAGGCTTTGTTTTGTCATGAGTTTAATCCCTAATCATGGATTAAGTTGAGGAGCTTTCCTCAGCTTAAACATTCTCATCTATTATCCTTCTATTAGGATGGTGTAATGAGTCTGTTTAGTCCCTGATTATGGCTTAATCTCATTACTCAACACTAAACAAAACAACAAAAACATCTAAAATAATCACAAGTAGGTTAATGATCTTAATCCTGCATCAAAGGTGATTAAGTGTGAGAAGCTGACTTCACACTTAAGGTTTTCTCATTACCCCTAATCAGAGGGAGGATGTGATGAGTTTACTAACCCATTGGTTTAGGCTTAAGCTCATCAACTTATGACAAATCTTCAAAAAGCAATAAAAGACTGAAAACTCAAAAACAAACAATAATCGTCTCCTATGGGATTCTTTTCTCATCTCATTCATTCATAAACGAGAACTCGCTTCTTCCGTCTAATGCAAGACAGTTTGCACCTGAGCCAGACAGGTCATACACTTGAGCATAGATAAGCAAGCAGTTCACAAGTCAATTTATCTTTCTGTCTCTTTGGGTCGAACTACGGTGTTCTGACTTCCTCATTGCACGAGAGAATACGTAGGCATAACTTAACAGTTATCGAACAAAAGTCTCTGTATATTCCCCCTCCTTTCAGTTTCATTCTTTTAAGCCTCATGATCTTGAGCATACTCTCATCCTGACACATCATTTATATACTTCACACTTCTTTTACACTGACACCTGTACATCCTTTTCCAGCTCTTTTATACACAGATTGCACTGACACTACCCCTATAAAACACAAATCTTTTAAGCGTGTATCCCGTCGAGTACGACGGACAATCTGGGTGCTAATACCTTCCCAGGTTGTAACCAACCCCCTTCTCAGTCTCTCTGGTTCGCAACCGTCTTATCCATATCTTTCTAGGTCTATGCAGCATTGCCTTTCCTCCGGGATAAAAATGCCTAGCTGGCGACTCTATTCATTTCCCTGTGAGTTCACTCCTGTGTGTCCTCGCATCTCCTTTCGCCGACCGTTCGCGTCTGTACCATATTTGAGCCAGTCTCATCTTTTGGGAGCGACAGGTTGCTCCCAGAAATGAAGACATAGCCAGGGCATTGCATTTGGAGCTTTCCCTTATTGATCAAAACATGACAACCAAAGTTGGGGTTCCAGGCCTTCACCTAGACTTCTTGATCTCCTAGGCCACCCTGCATGCTGCAGTAGGAGAATGGAAGGCTGTCGGTGCACTTCTAGCCCTCAGTATATATGGGGTTATCTTGTTTGAAGATGAGCCAAAGTTTGTGAGCAAGAATGCCATTCACCTGTTCTTATTGAGGAACCCAGTTCCTACCTTGCTGGGAGACTTCTACTACTCAGTACATCAGAGGAATGAGAAGCAAAGAGGAAGACTGGTCAGATGTTGTGCTCCTCTCTATTACTCTTGGCTGCTAAGACACTTGCCAAAGTCAGACACCTTCTTGAACCCTCACTGGCAGAAGAACTGGGCTAAGAGATTGATTGCCTTGACATCAGAAGACATCAGATGGTGCACTCAGAACACCAAGGGCAAGGACATCATTACTAGTTGTGGGCAATATCCTAATGTGCCTTTGATAGGAGTGAAAGGTTGCATCAACTACAACCCTTTACTGTTTAAGAGACAATTAGGATATGCTTTGGGTCATCCTCCCAGAGGGCAAGATTTGGATGAGACCCTCTACTGTGAGATCCAACCCAACTCTGTTGTTGTCAGACAAGCTGTTTGGGCTTGGGATAACATTCAGACTAAGGGAACAACCATCCTTGGAAAGTGCAACAACATTTCTTCAGCACAGTATTCTGATTGGTCTCGTACCAGAGCTCAGATCACCCGGATGCCATTTACCTTAGAAGATGTACCTGGACCTTCTACAGTACAACCTGCAGCTACTGTCAGTTTGGAAGAGTTTGAAAAGCTGAAAGAGAGGAATACTCAGCTAACTGAAGCCTTGAAAAAGACTCTCTGGGAGGGAAATGACAGTCGTCTGGATAATGAGAGATTGGAAAGGCTCAGGATTGAACATTTGACCAAGATTGAGAAGATAGATGACTACATCAGGAAGGCTAGAGCAGAGGAGTTAGTACTGAAGAATGCTTGCAAGGAAGCAAAGACTCGGAAGGCTAGGGCAAAGCATTATCTAGAGGAGAGCCAGGCTAGGTGGATCAGGATCACTGAAGCCCGTGCACAAGAAGATCAAGGGACTCAGGCTAAGATAGAGCAGTTGGAGGCTAGTGAGAAGAAGCATCAGGAGGCATTATTAGAAGCTCAGAGGGAGATATCTGAATTGAAACTCCGGGCGGGGTTGAAAAGGTCAAAGGATCAGGATAAGCATAAGAAGTTGACTAATGCCATTGCTACCAGGAACCTCCTCATCAGGACTATCGTAGAGCACCCAGTAGGTCCAGTGACTGAGGCCCTCCTGAAAGAAGTCAGAGAGGATGACTTTGGATTAGATGTTTAACTCTTTTGCTTGTACTTTTCTTTTGGTTGTACTTTTCTTTTGTTGTTGTATTTTGACCCACCATGGGATGTTATTGTAATCAAACTATGTATTTTCACCCTTTGTAATATATCAGTTTGTATTATTTTTGGTGGGCTTAATCTCTCTTCATCATCAACATTTACTCGAGGTCTGGAAAGGTCAAAACCAAAGAACCAAACCGGATACCCTTGGAAGACAAATAGGCATCCTGCATTGCATACTAACATTTTCTTTTTTGTTGTTTTATAGGTTCTGTTTTTATTGCTGTTTCTCACTTTGTTGTAGTTTTAGGAAACATTGCTCGCAGAAGAGTGTTCCCTGTCAATAGAACACACCGGTACCCGACAAGAAACAACCTTCCGGGACTCCAGATGGATCAAGTTCAGCAAGACTTGAATGAAGTAAGGGCCCAGATGGCCAATGAAAGGGTTGAGATGAGGAATCAGATGACCCAATTAATGACTGTAATGACTGGTTTAGCTCAGAGCCAGGAAAGACTAAGGGAGTTGGTTGAGAGACAAACTCCTGAAGAACACCATCCAGGTACAGGAGGTACCAGTAACAACAATCACGTGCAGCCTCGCACTGATCCACCAGAGTTTGGGCCTCATCTAAACCTAGAAATCAATGCCATAAGGAATACTCAGGGTAACACTGCTGGAGGAAGGGTCTTGCAAGAGGATCCTCAAGAAGAGTAGTTTATAGTTGTTGGGGCTGGGGACAAAGTTTACGACCGTAGGCTGGATGAAATTGCAGAGAAGCTGAGGTCTCTTGAGTCCCAAAACTCCCTAGGCTTTGATGTCATGGACATGGGACTGGTATAAGGGGTGAGAATTCCTCACAAATTCAAACCCCCGTGTTTTGTAAAGTATAATGGCACATCCTGCCCACGCACCCACCTTCAATCATTCTTGGGATGATTAAAAGCATACACCATGGACAAAAATCTGTGGATGTTTTACTTCAAGGATAGTCTAACAGAGGCATCCCGAGAATGGTATTCCCATTTGACCAGAGCCTCGGTAAGAAACTGGAAAGACTTGGCTGAAGCTTTTATCCGTCAGTATCAGTATAACTTGGACATGGCCCCGAACAGGACCCTCCTAATGGGAATGTCTCAATCTTCCCGTGAAAGCTTCAGGGAATATGCCCAAAGGTGGAGGCAACTGGATGCTGCAGTTCAACCCCCTATGTCTGAAAGGGAAATGGCAGACATGTTCATGAATACCCTCCAAGGAACCTACATTGACAGATTGGTTGCATTTTCTTCTACCAGCTTTGCAGATGTCGTGATAGCTGGAGAAAGAATAGAGAGCCTATTGAAGATGGTAAAGATCTCCGATAACGGTGCCAGTTCAAGCAGTACAAAAAAACCATTTGTTGGGCCCCGTAGATCTGGTGAGACAAACTATGTGCATATGGGAAGAGGGAGACCCCAATACTTGCCCAGAACAGTTGCTGCTGTTACTATCCCTGCTCCACCTCCTCAGTATACTCAACAACTGCAACACTTTTCGCAACAACAACAATTTCCTTAACAAAGATCATACAACAACAATAACAACAATCAACAACAACGCCCGTTTCAACAGCGGCCATCACAGGTCAACCGGGTAATTGACCCCATTCCAATGTCGTATGCTACACTACTACCACAACTCCTAAAGCTCAATCTTGTTGAGTTGAGGACATTGGCTCCACCTGATCCTCAAAACCTTCCTAGAAACTATGATGTCAATTCTAGGTGTGCTTTTCATTCCAACGCACTTGGTCACTATACAGAAAAATGCAGAGCTCTACATATGAAGGTTCAGGATCTGGTAGATTCAAAAGCCCTGAACTTTGCACCTCCTCCAAATGTAATGAAAAATCCTATGCCAAGCCACAGTGGGCCAAGGATTAATGTTGTAGAGGATGGTTCACCCATGAGCTTAATAGAAGACATCGCATGTATTCAGACACCTCTGGCAGAGGTTAAAGCCCAGCTTTTAAAATGCCAAGTGTTTCCAGGTTGTGAGGCTTGTTGTAAATTATGCAAACTTTCTGAGAATAGGTGTGCTAGCTTGAGGAGTGGAATTAATTATTTGATTAAAGAAGGCATTCTGCAAATTACAACCACAGCTTCTACAACACCAACAATTCTTTTGTCAACAACAAGTGAATCTTCTACAAAGGCAACAACCATATTTCCTATTGGTTCTTCTACAAATGCAACAACCATTTTTCCCATTGGTTCTTCTACAACTGCAACAACCATTCTTCCAACTGATTCAGCTACAACTTCAGCAACCATTCCATTTGTAACTTCAACACACAACAATCCATTTGCACTAGCTACTACAACTTCAGCAACCACCAATAATGATGTTTCCACTGTCACAATTTATTATGACCCGACAACGGTCCTGAATTCCAACAACTTTCAACAACCTCAACAACAGTCTCAACAAAGCTTCAATTCACCTCCACCAACATCCACTAGAGGTCCTGTTACTATTTTTTATGACCCACAGACGATTACAGTTCCAACATCTGCTGCAGTGAGCCCAGTCACTATCACAGTACCAGGGCCAATTCCCTATGATAAAGACAGTGATGTACCATGGCATTATGGTGCTGATCTGTACTGCAACGGAGAGCAAGTTCTTCTTGATTCTCCAGTTCTCACTCCCCAAGTGGACAATGTTGGGGGAGGCGGAGGCTTCACCCGAAGTGGACGTCTCTTTGCATCACAAGTCCCTAGAACCAACATTGAGGCAGAGGCTGTTACCAAAACCAAAGGGAAGAGTGTGATACCGGAAGAATCTGCGCCGAAAGAAACCCATAAATCATCCTTCGATCAATATGTGGATGAGTTTATGAGAATTATTAAAAGAAGCGACTACAAAGTTGTGGACCAGCTCCACCAGACTCCTTCAAAGATCTCAATTTTATCTCTGCTATTGTGTTCCGAAGCCCATCGGGATGCACTACTCAAAGTTCTGCACGCTGCCTACGTGCCAGAAGAGATCACTGTAAATCAGCTGGAAACAGTGGTGTCAAATGTCAATACTAGCCATGGGCTAGGTTTCACTGATGCTGATTTGAACACTGAAGGACGCCTCCACAACAAAGCCTTGCACATAACCCTGGAGTGCAAATGAGCTGTACTATCTCATGTTCTTGTAGACACTGGGTCCTCACTCAATGTCTTACCCAAGAAAGCCCTTGTCAAGCTCGAGTACGACAGGATAGCTCTCCGGCCAAGTAATCTTGTGGTTAGGGCTTTTGATGGCTCCAAGAGATCTGTTCTTGGAGAGGTGGAACTTCCAGTGATAATCGGTCCACAAGTCTTTAAGACCATTTTCTATGTGATGGACATACAGCCCGCTTACAGTTGTTTGCTAGGTCGACCTTGGATTCACGATGCAGGCGCAGTAACGTCGACCCTTCACCAGAAATTGAAGTATGAATGGGAAGGACAGATTATCACCATCTGTGGTGAGGAGGACATATTTGTTAGCCATCTAGCTACATATAAATATATTGAGATGGATGGTGAAATCCATGAGACAATGAGCCAAGGGTTTGAGGCCCTGAATATCAATGAGGCTACTGAAGTATTTGCTGCATCTCAGGAAGACAGGATGGGTACTTCAATTGTCTCCTATCGGCAAGCCCGAAAGGTTGTTGAAGATGGTAATGCACAAGGCTGGGGCAAGGTGCTGCCAGTAGAAAAGAAGGAAGATAGATTCGGTTTGGGTTACAGACCATTCCTACAAGATCAATCAGAGGCTGCAAAAGAGCCCAAATTTGTCAGTGGGGGGATGCTCACCCCAAATGCTGTTAACAATCTGGAAGACGAGGCGGAAAGCGACCGCAACCTGGAGAGCTGGATACGTCCAAGGATCCCGGGGAACCAAGTCCTTAACTGGTCTTCCTAGGAAATTATAAGGGTTACTCCTGCAGAGTAATTATTATTTCCTGTCCTTTTTTAGCATGCATCAAGTCCTGCATCTTGCCCAAAGTGTCAGGACTCATTTTGTAATAGGGCCATGTTGTAATTTTGTGCAAATGATTAATCAATGAATATCGGACATCTTTTGCAAACGAGTCTCTTTTTCGCTCACTGTCTTTTCATGTTTCACTTTTGTACAAAACAATAAATTGGCAATGTTTTCAAAATAAACAACTTCATTTTCACTTTTCAAAACAAGATTAAAACTGATCACTAAAACGAACCAATCTCAACCCTTGCAGAGATTATCCTCCAGATTGCACCGACAACAGCACCGCTATGACCTTGTATGACTTCGACAATCCAATTAATCAAGCTGATGAAGGGGTTGAAGAAGACTATGAGTTACCTGAGGAGTTAGCCAGGTTGTTAAGGCAAGAAGAGAAAGAGATCACTCCTCATCAGGAGGAGGTTGAAACAGTTAATCTCGGTATTGAGGAGGATTTAAAAGAAGTAAAGATTGGGGCCAACCTACAAGATTCTGTGAAGGAACAACTCATTGATATGCTTCGAGAATACGTCGACTTCTTTGCTTGGTCCTATCAAGACATGCCAGGTCTGGATACTGATATTGTTATGCACAAGCTGCCATTGAAAGAAGATTGTCCTCCAGTGAAACAGAAGTTGCGCCGTACTCGTCCAGATATGGACATGAAGATTAAGGAAGAAGTACAAAAATAGTGGGACGCCGGTTTCCTTGCTGTAACTAGTTACCCACCGTGGGTTGCTAACATTGTACCAGTGCCTAAGAAGGATGGAAAAGTACGGATGTGTGTGGATTACCGGGATCTGAACAGAGCTAGCCCGAAGGATGATTTCCCTTTACCTCACAATTATGTATTCGTTGACAACACAGCTCAGTTCTCGGTGTTTTCCTTCATGGATGGATTTTTCAGGTATAATCAGATCAGGATGTCACCCGAAGACATGGAGAAGACTACCTTCATCACACCTTGGGGTACATTCTGTTACAAGGTAATTCCTTTTGGACTGAAGAATGCCGGTGCAACCTATCAACGGGCTATGGTAACATTATTCCACGACATGATCTACAAAGAAATTGAATGCTACGTGGATGATATGATTGCCAAGTCCCTCACAGAAGAAGATCATCTAGTAAATCTGCTAAAGTTGTTCAAGCGTTTGAGAAAGTATCAGCTCAAGCTAAACCCCAACAAGTGCACATTCGGGGTATGGTCTGGTAAATTTCTGGGATTCATTGTAAGTGAAAAGGGGATTGAAGTTGACCATGACAAAGTCAAATCCATTCAGGAGATGCCTGCACCTAGGACTGAAAAGGAAGTTCGAGGGTTCTTAGGTAGATTGAACTACATATCGAGGTTCATATCTCACCTCACTGCAACCTGTTAGCCCCTCTTCAAATTGTTAAGAAAGGAACAAACAGTCCGTTGGAACGAAGATTGTCAGAAGGCTTTTGACAAGATCAAGGAGTACCTGCAAGAACCTCTGATTCTTATGCCTCTAGTTGAAGAAAGACCTCTAATAATGTACCTGACAGTATTATAAGGATCAATGGGGTGTGTGTTGGTCCAGCATGACGAGTCTGGTCGAAAAGAGTATGTAATATACTACCTAAGCAAAAAGTTTACCGACTATGAACAACGTTATTCACTGCTCGAGAAAACTTGTTTTGCTTTAGCGTGGGCTGCTCGCCGACTAAGACAGTATATGTTAACTCACACTACCTTGTTGATTTCAAAAATGGATCCAGTCAAGTACATATTTGAGAAGCCAACACTTACCGGAAGGGTTGCAAGATGGCAAATGATTCTGACAGAGTATGACATTCAGTACACATATCAAAAAGCCATCAAGGGCAGTGTACTGTCTGATTATCTGGCTGAGCAACCCATTGATGATGACCAACCAATGAGATTTGATTTCCCTGATGAAGATATCATGTTTCTGAAAGCAAAAGATCATGAAGTGCCTGTTCACACTAAAGGACCTGACCCGGAAGAAGAGTGGACAATGATGTTTGATGGGGCTGTCAATATGAATGGTCATGGAGTTGGTGCAGTGCTCATTACACCTAAAGGAGTTCATATGCCTTTCTCGGAAAAACTCACTTTTGCATGCACTAACAACGAAGCTGAATACGAAGCTTATATCATGGGTCTTGAGGAAGCCATTGACCTCAGGAGCAAGACTTTAACTGTATTCTGATATTCAGCTTTGGTAATCAATCAAACCAACAACAAATGGTACACTCACAAAGAGCATTTGATTCCATACCGAGACTACACGAGGAGATTATTGACTTTCTTCACAACAGTCAAACTTGAGTATATCCCTCGAGATGAAAATCAGTTTGAAGATGCTTTAGCTACCATTTCCTCCATGATCAAAGTTCAAACTGCTAATTTTGTGCCTCGGATTTCGGTATCCAGACTGGACCGACCAACATACGTATTCTTTGTGGACATTGCTAAAGATGACAAGCCTTGGTTCCACGACATCAAATGCTTCTTGGAGAATCAAACATACCCACCTGGGGCATCATCCAATGATAATAATACATTAATACGGATGGCTAGTAGTTTCTTCCTTAATGCCGATGGTTCATTATACAAGAGAAACTTTGACATGGTTATTGTTGCACCCCAAAATTTGCCCTCACAATACAAGACTTTGTGTTCTAAGAAGGTTCACAAGGTTCACAAGTTTCTCAACACTTTCAAGACCTTCCCTGAGGTTCATGAAGTCTACAAGCTACTTTATGAAGGTTCACAATGTTCACAAGTTTCTCAACACTTTCAAAACCTTCCCTGAGGTTCATGAAGTCTACAAGCTACTTTATGAAGGTTCACAAGGTTCACAAGTTTCCCAATGCTTTCAAGACCTTCCATGAGGTTCATGAAGTCCACAAGTCACTTTATGAGGTTCACAAGGTTCACAATACCTCCCATGAGGTTCACAAGACATTTTATGATGGTTCATAAGGTTCACAAAGTTCACAATTGGTCAGAAGAGTTGACAATTCCCTCAGATAGTGCATCTCCTAAGCAGTGCCTCCAAAACTAGGGTTTTGACTTTAATCAGGCTAAATGGACTTCCAAGACTTCAAATGAGCTTCATAACATCCTATATGTGTGTAAGAACCCCCATGACAAGTTTCAAGACTTTTCTCAGAAGTTTGCTCAGTCAGATGATCAAATAAGTCAAAATCAGTCAATGCAGTTAAAAAGTCAAACTGAGGTCAACTGTGGTCAAACCAAAGTCAAACTTCATGATTTTTTGCTAACATCAAGTATATGAAGTAAAATTCATCATTTGGTCAAGGGTTGATCATGATTCATCAAGGAGATTCCAGATTATCAAGAATCAGGAGTTTCTAAATTAGGGTTTCCTCAGTAAAAGTCAACTGAACTTTGACCAGCCATAACTTTCACATACTTCATCACCAAGACTCCACTCAAAGCTCATTTTTAAGGAAATTGAATTATCTACAACTTTGTGTATCCCAAGCCAAGCCCAAAAATGCTTCATTTGGAAGGTATAAGCTAAGACATTATAGGTCCTTTTGAAAGTCAACAAAAAGTCAACAACTTCAAAAGGGCATAACTTGAGATTGGTAAATGATATGGACATGAAACCAGTGGTGTTGGTTAGAGGACTCTTCAAGCTTTCCAAAATGTCCAAGAACACCCTCATAGCATTAAAATTGAAGGATGTGTTCCCTTGCAAAGTTAGGAAATTTTGAGTTGGTTTATGATGAAAAAGGAGGTCTAAAACCAATTTCTTCCAAATGGGCTTGCCAAATAATGACCCAACCCATACAATGACTTCATGCACGACCCAAACCATTAAAAATCAGAATTTTTATTATTTTATTTTTATTTATTTTGATTTAATTCATTAAAAATCATTTTAAATAAAAATAAAATATGAAAATGTAAGATTTGATTTGGATTAAGCTTCTAGAAAGTCTTAAATATTGATTTGAATTGAAGAGGAAAGAAATCATGAGGTTTGGCCAAAAATAGCAAGCATTCACACATGAATATTTGATTTTTAAGGCATGATCAATTTGGATCTTTTCATATCAAATTCTTCACACAACCAATCAGTTTTTTGACCTAAAATCAATCACCTATAAGTACTAAACACAACCCTAACATCAATACACGAATTCCACAGCTCCAAGAGTAAGTTCCATATTTCAAAAATTCAAGCCAAAACTCACATTCGGTTTTCAATTTGTAGGGCATTTGAAGGTAAAATAAGAACATAGCAATGTTCCTTGGACCTTCTTGAAGCAAAATCATCACTCATATGCATCAAAACTATGCCATATTGTTCATACCGAATCCACTTTTCTCTTGAAATTCAAATTTTTGAATTCACTAATATATGTGTTATAAACTGTTTTTGATGATTGGTATGTGTTTGTTGTGATGCCTAGATTGTTTCTGGATACAAGAATCAAAGAAAACAGCCCCAACCCGCAAGTTGCCATAGCTAGGGTTTAAGCTTCAAATTTGGGGTTTTGCGATTTAAGTAATATAAATGAATTCTAATGACATAGATTGATTGGGTGAACCATAAGGAACTCAATGATATCTTCAATTCCATGAATTTGTACTGTTTCATCAATGTTTGATTTTCGTAGGTTCTGAATGTTGAAGAACACGCAGGAGATTTCGCAGGTAAAATTGCATGAAATTTCGCAGGAAATTTGGAGAAGAAGAAGGCTGTTTGCGCGCGTTTCAGAAATTCAAATTGTATTTTAAATATTTTATGTTTTGTTGCTGGTTTGTTATCACAAGCGCATGGCTTGTCTCAGTGGATTGCTCACCTAGCTGGATGGTCATGCGTGCGTTTGTGTATTCAAAGGTCCTGGGTTCAATCCTCCCCCAGGCCTTTTGCTTCTATTTATTTTTCCTGATTTTTCCAGACAAGAAACAAAACCAATTTCACTCTCTCTTCTATTGGTTATGCGCATGGTAGCCTGGTGGTTGTTGTTGTTGCTGGTGAGCAGGATGTCATGGGTTCAAACCCAGCCAAGGTAAGTTCTTTTTACCATTTTTCTGTTTTAATTTATTTAATTAATTTGCTTAATTGTTTTCTTATTTATTAATTAAAAAATAAATTATGCATGTATATATATTTAATAAATATCTAAAACAACACTTATATTTTCTAAAATTCTAAACTTTTATTTTTCTCAATTTAAATTTTTTATTATTATGTAATTAAATTATAATATATGTATGTTTATTTAAATAATTTTGTATATTAAATTAAACCTTAAAAAATATTTTCTAAACAAACCCTAATTTTGTAAAACCTAATTTATTTTCTAAATAATAAAAAACTAATTTTATTTTATGATTTAAATTTCTAATCTTTTTGTAAATATAATATTTAGTATAATTAAATTTTATAAATATAATTGTTATGTACATATTTATTAAATATAATTAAATTTTGTAAGTATAATTATAACTTATTTTCTTCATATAATATGTAAGTATTTTTTGTTTATAATCTAAATTATATATATAAATAATTTTTAAATATGTGCATAAAAATAATTAAACCTATGATAATTTTATTTTTGTAATTATAATATGATTAAAAATAATTTAATAATTTGTACATAAATTAAAATATTATAGTAATTATTTAATTGTTCATATTTCCTCTTGTTTTTTTTAAAATAATTGTCTATATATATTAAAAATCTAACTTTTGTTTATTATTTTAATTAATATTTTTGCTAATTCTATTTATTTTAATCATTGTTATTATTACCAATCATATTATTACTAATCCATTTATTTATTTTATTTCACTAACCTAATTTATTTTTTATTATTATTATTACTAACCCTTATTATATTTATTTATTGCCTATTTATTTATTTTGCTTATTATTTATATTTTGCTTATATATTTATTTTTTGCTATTTATTTCTTTAATTGCTTATTATTATTATTATTATGTAAATGCTCCTGGATGTAAATTTTTGTAAATATTTAAATTATTTAATTTGCTTGCTATGGTTAGTAAAATAGGGAGTGTAAACATGTATTATATTTAAAATTGAACTTAGATCATTTTAATTAAAAGATAAATAAAATTAAACACTCACACACGTAAGTCGATTTTTAATCGCCATCTCACTTTCTAGGGCTATCCCTCAATGTTGCCTAATCATAAGGTCAAGTGGGGTGTATAAAGCAGGTCCCTTAAAAAGAAAAGTCATCAAGTCCCTTAAATGGTTGCCTTTCATAAAAGATATTGTCCCTTTCGAATAATGATGACAGTCCCTCCTAATTGCTTAATACACCCCACAGTTGCCTTCATTAAACAGATGTCCCTCATATGTCCCTCACATCCAAGGTAATGACTACCTATTCCTTAATAATAGGGATAGTCTTACCATTTAAAGGAAAAAGAACAAAAAGACTTAAAACTTTAGGGTAGGTTCCTCATAGTTGCTTGCTCACTTCATTCAAAACTTTTCAAACATTTCACAATTTCAAACAATTTTCAAACACAAGTTTTTTACGCATCCATACATGGATCATTATTAAACTCTTATGAAAGTTTCTATTCACACACTACACTTTTCAAAACACAATTCAAAGTGAGTTAAGTAACTAAGAGCCCATGGATAACCATGGATGTAAAGGGTGCTAACACCTTCCCTTTACATAACCTACCCCCCGGACCCGAAAATCTTTTAAAAGGTCTTTCCTGTTCTTTTATGCCTTTCCTTTGGATAAAATAAAAGTCGGTGGCGACTCTTGCTATCCGCAACACAACTAAAGTCAGTTCTCCCACCGTGTTACAGAACTGGCGACTCTGCTGGGGAATTAATAAAAGAGGGGTACCCTTAGGAATTAGATCACTTTAAAATTGTTTGCCTTGTTTGCTTTATATTATCTTGTTAGGGTGCTCTTATGTGTGAAAGGTCCTAACCCGGATCTAGTGTACCTTAGGTAAATGGCAATAGACCAAGGAAACTGTACGACGTATATCGATACGGTTGATCTGGTGGCCATAGTTAGTGTGACTTCTTGGTTGGTGCTTATGTTCCTTAAGTCAAGTTGAGGATAATATGAGGCTGCCATATGTTGTCAATGCACTAACTAACTTTTAGAACCCTAGTTATCCCATCTTGGCCTTTAGAAGGTAGTGAGGTAACCGGCTTTGGTGCAGACTGAAGTTGGTTGACACTCGATACTACGCTCATTGAGATTCTAAACTTGGAGGGTTTTGGTTGGAAAGTAAGTTGCCTTCTGAACAACCACCCTTGTGAAGGATCAATGATATTGAGATCCCTTAGAACCTGGTTACTTTTGTAGGACAGGATGAACCATCTAACTTCAGGGGGGGGGGGTACTGACCTTTAAACCTCATGCAAGCCTTTAAACCTAGGGCTATGGTGTGACTTGTTTGTGTGTGCCACATGTTTGTGATTGAGCATAACATCATGACATCATCATGCATCATAAGCATAGCATTTTTACTAACCATTTCAAGGACCAAAGGATTTATCTTTGTTCTTTGTTGCAGGTCATGGCTTCTGCTCGTAGAAACACCATCAGGATCAACTTTGTGGGCATACCTGCCAAGCTTAAAGAGTTGGTTTCTCAAGTTTCTGATCATTCCCAGTTCATCAAGAGACATGGTCATCTACTGGATCTGGTCACTTCAGGGTTCAATGAAGACATGATGAGTGTTCTGTTTCAGTTCTTTGACCCTAAGCACCATTGCTTTACATTCCCTGACTATCAGTTGGTTCCAACCATGGAAGAGTTCTCTAAACTTCTAGGCATACCTGTTCTTGATCAAAGACCCTTCACAGGCTTGGAGAAGGAACTTAAACCAGAGGTTATTGCTGCAGCTCTACATCTGAAGAAGTCTGACATTGTTCTAGAAACGAGAAGCGGAGTCAATGGTATTCTTGCTAAAGTATTAATGGATAAAGCTCAAATGTTCTTGAAGGCCATGAGCTATGATGCTTTTGAGGAGATCTTAGCCTTGCTGATATATGGCTTAGTATTGTTCCCCAATCCAGATCAGTTCATAGATGTTCATGCCATCAACATTTTCCTGAGTCACAATCCAGTGCCTACTTTACTTGGAGACATCCTGCATTCTCTTCACACCCGTACTACAAGGGCAAGAGGAACTTTGATGTGCTGCATACCTTTGCTTTCTAGGTGGTTTATTTCTCACCTTCCTCGCTCAGTAATGAAGAATGAGCAAGGGTTTAGATGGTCCAAGAGGATCATGTCACTTTCTCACTCAGATATCCATTGGTGCTCCAGATCTATGGAGAATGTCACCATCATTGACCGTTGTGGGGAGTTTCCTAATGTGCCACTTCTAGGCATAAGAGGAGGCATCACCTACAACCCCTCTCTAGCTTTACGACAATTTGGTTATGCTCGGAGTGATGGTCCACATGACATGTTGATTCAAGGCATTGTGTTTGACTACGACAACGATCTTCAAGGTTACCGTCAGAGATTCATACGAGCATGGGAAAAAGTAAACAGGGTTGACAGCAAGACAATGGAGCCTAAGTACACTATTCCTATGGAAGCTTATCTCAGATGGGTACGATCTCGTGCTCAGACTCTCATGATGCCATATCCTGCTGTTCTACCAGTTACCATGGAACCTGTTGCTGAAGGAGACACAACTTATACCATCCTTCACCCAGACATGCCTACTGATATGGAAGACTTGCAGAGATCCTGGATCCAACTGAAGGAGCAAAGGTATACTTTCGAGGCTCATTACAAAGCAAGCCAAGAAAGAATCCTAGAACTAACAAAGCAACTTCATGAAGAACGAAACCTCAACTCATACCTCAACACAAAGAGGAAGCGTCCATGGGAGACTTAAAACCCCATCTTTTGTACTTATTTCATTTCATTTTTTGTAAGCCTAAAAGGCAAAACAAAGTTATTACTAATAAAAGTTTACCTTCTTGTTTGTTTAAGCAAATTTAAATCCTGCGGTCCTTGAAAACATTGCATATGCATTCACATATCATTTCATTGCATCACAGGTTTATAATTGTGCACAGGTTTCTCATCTTCTCGCTGTTTATTTCAGCAATGGCTCTTGAATAATCAGTTAAGGATCTTCAGGCACAAAATGCAGAGTTCCAAGAGCTGATCTTGAACCTGTCCAAGGGGCAGGATGAATTGAAGGCACTGCTGGCCAAGAAGACTAAGAAGACTAGAAGGTCAGCTGGTTTGATCAACATGGGAAGAAGGTTCAAAGGTCTTGCCAAGACCAAAGAACCAGTTGAAGACTATGAATCTGAGGATTCTGAAAAAGAGGGAGGCAGTCTCCACAACACTATGGGGGACTCTGATTCTGAGGCTAATTACTACCATGATCCTAATGAAGACAAATTCAAAATGATGGTGGATAGGATGGATGCCATGGAGTTGCAGAAGTCATCTGGGCTGGATTTTGAGGATTTGAGTTTGATATCTGGGGTAGTCATACCCATTGGTTTCAAGGTTCCTACCTTTGTTGTTTATGATGGGGTCTCTTGTCCCAAGCTGCATCTGAGGTCTTATGTCAGAAGAATTCAACCCCACACTGCTGATAAGAAGTTGTGGATCCATTTATTTCAAGAGAGCTTATCTGGAGCTCAGTTGGAGTGGTATTATCAGTTGGAGAGTGTCAACATCAGGGACTGGAATGATCTTGCTGAAGCTTTCTATAAGCAGTACCAATACAATGCTGACTTAGCCCCCACTCGCATGCAGCTTCAGAGCATGTCTATGGGTGCCAAGGAAAGTTTCAAAGAGTATGCGCAGAAGTGGAGAGACTTAGCTGGAAGAGTTCAACCCCCTTTAACTGACAGGGAGCTGGTTGATATGTTCATGTGCACGCTGAATGGTCCGTTTTACAGTCATCTCATTGGAAGCTCATCATCTGGCTTCACTGAGTTGATAATGACAGGAGAGCGAGTAGAAAATGGTATAAAGAATGGTAAGATCCAAGTGGGTACTTCTTCATCAGGTGCTGCAAAGAAGCCTCCCACTGGGAAGAAAGAATCCAATGCTGTTTATGGTCAACCTGATCGTAACAGAAGGCATCAGTCTGTTAGTGCAGTTCATATTTCAAATCCAATTCCTGCAACAACAGAGCAGCCACAGGGCAACCAACAGAGGGCCAGAAGGCAATTCATGAAGATCAACATGTCAATGGCTCAGGCATTGCAACACTTGTTGAAGGCTGAACTTATTACTTTGAAAGAGGCTCCTCAGAATCCCAATGTTACCTCTCCCAGGTACAATCCCAATGCACGGTGTGCATACCATTCAAATTGCCAGGGACATGATACTAATAACTGCTGGGTCTTGAAGAACAAAATTCAAGATATGATTGATGCTGGAGAGATTGAGTTTGATCCTCCGGGTACTCCAAATGTGATTACTGCTCCAATGCCAAATCACGAGAAGACTGTCAATGCCATTGAGGAAGATTTACACATCCATTCAGTAGCGGAGTTGACCACACCATTGTCTGTTATCAAGAAGAAGTTAGTACAAGCTGGGTTCTTTCCAGGTTGTCGTGAAGATTGTTTGTACTGTACTTATAAGCCGGATAGTTGCTTCAGATTGAGAGATGGAATTCAACGTCTCATGGATAAGTATACTATAGTGTTTGAAAGGAGACCGTCTTCTGTGGAGAGTATGGTGGATCATATTACTCAAGGTAGGAAAGTTGAAGAGGTTGACATGGTTGACAGAGTGCCGGTAAGAATCACTTCAAAAGGTCCTATTAAAATCACTCATCAGGGTCCAATCAAAATTACTGCTGAAGGTCCTGTGAAAGTTGTTGCTGAAGCCAGAGTTGCTCCTGTGGTCATTACTACTCCTGGTCCTATCCCGTATACGTCTGACAAAGCTGTGCCTTGGCATTATGGATCTGATGTTTACATCCATGGTGTTAAGCAAGAGCCTGTAGCTGATGTGCCTGTTGATGTTGACAATATTGCTGGATCCAGTAAGATCACACGTAGTGGAAGAGTCTTCTCTCCTCCAGTTGCTTCCAAGAATGCAGTTACTCCTGCTGCTACTTCCACCATTGATGCTAGGGGCAAAGGCCCTGTTATTGAACCTGTATCTACTGATGTGCCAGCTGCTGATGATCTCTCTAAGCAGATGGAAGAAGTATTGAAAATCATTCGCAAGAGTGATTATGACATTGTTGATCAGTTGGGGCATACTCCCTCTAAGATTTCTATACTGTCCTTGTTGTTATGTTCTGAAGCTCATGCAAAAGCTTTGATCAAGTTTCTGAAGACTGCTCATGTACCCAGTGCAATTTCTGTGGATCAATTTGAGAATTGTGTTGCCCACCTGACCTATGACAATGGGTAAGGATTTTCTGATGTTGATTTGACCCCTGCCAAGAGGGATCATAACCGGGCCTTGCATATCTCAATTGAATGCAGGGGCACTACCCTGTCATATGTACTGATAGATAATGGTTCCTCTTTGAATGTGTTGCCCAAGGAAGTCCTGAATAAGCTGAGTCCTGAAGATGCTGTGCTGAAGCCCAGCAATATTGTGGTGAAGGCTTTTGATGGTTCTAGAAGAGTAGTGCATGGAGAAATTGATCTTCCAATCAAAGTTGGCTCCCAGGTTTTTACTGTTACATTTTATGTGATGGATATTCGTCCTTCATACTCTTGTCTGCTTGGTCGTCCCTGGATCCATGGGGCAGGTGCTGTAACCTCCACATTACATCAGAAGTTGAGATATCCGGTAGAAGGAAGGGTTGTTACTGTCTATGGGGAAGAAGAATACTTTGTCAGACATGTAAATACTTTCAAGTATCTGGAAATGGAAGGTGAATACATTGAGACTCCGTGTCAGACATTTGAAGTGGTTCCTTGGGTTGTTAATGATTATGTAGCTCCTCCTGTTACGAAGAAAGTTCCCGTGGTCACCAGAAAACCTCCAACAATGGCAATGGCCTCCCTCAATGATGCTAGAGCTGTGGTGGATGAAGGTGGTTGTACTATTTGGGGTCAGCTTCCTAATATTCCATACAAGTCTGACAAGTTTGGTTTGGGTTTCACTGCAGAGTCCCAGAAGGCTGTTCGTCGTGCTCGTGCTGTTCGTATCACCAATCAAGGGGTTATGAAAGATCAGATCAATGCTGTGGGAGACTATGATGAAGACTACAACTTGGATGCTTGGATTTTTCCTACTGTGGGTGCTGGACTCAATAATTGGAAAGCTGAAGATGTTATACCTATCTCCTTTAGTCAGGAGTAAATACTATTACTGTGTTGCTGCTTTTAAGTTTGTAATTTCTTGAACAATTGAACTTTTAAGCCTTGTGCCTTACCCGGGGCACAATGGTGTGCTTTTTACGGGATGTCATTTCATTTGCATACTTCATTCAATAAAAATCAGTGGACGTTTCGTTTTCGTAAATATTGTGTTCCTTGTCTTTCTTTTCTTTTATTTTTGCTTTATCAGCTATGTGTTCTTACACACACCCACATCACTAAAATGCAGATCCTCATCCACTCTGGATCCTGTTGATAACAGTTCTACTATTGCCAATTATAATTTCGAGAATCTGATCTATCAAACTGAAGACGGAAATGAGGACGATTGTGAAGTACCTGTAGAGCTTGCTAGGTTGTTACAACAAGAAGAGAAAGCTATACAGCCACATGAAGAGCCAGTCGAAGTTGTGAATCTGGGAACTGAAGAAAACATGAAAGAAGTCAAGATAGGGGCTGATTTAGAGGATAGTGTCAAGAGCAGGCTGATTCAGATGTTACGTGACTATGTAGAGATCTTTGCTTGGTCTTATGAAGATATGCCAGGGTTGGATACAAACATTGTGGTTCACCGTTTACCAGTAAAAGAAGATTGTCGTCCAAAGAAGCAGAAGGTTCGCCGTATGCGTCCTGAGATGTCAGAAAAGATCAAAGCAGAGGTAATGAAACAGTTTGATGCAGGGTTCTTAGCAGTGACTTCTTATCCTCAGTGGGTTGCAAATGTGGTACCGGTTCCTAAGAATGATGGTAAGGTACGTATGTGTGTAGACTACAGGGATTTGAACAAGGCCAGCCCCAAAGATGACTTTCCACTTCCTCATATTGATGTTCTGGTAGACAATACTGCTCAGCATAAGGTATTCTCTTTTATGGATGGTTTCTCTGGTTACAATCAAATCAAGATGGCACCTGAAGATATGGAGAAGACAACATTTGTTACACAGTGGGGCACTTTTTGTTATAAGGTGATGCCATTTGGTTTGAAGAATGCAGGGGTGTAAACACCCCAAATTTGCCCTCACCCATTCACACCATGGCTTGTGATCATTTCATATGCATAAACACAATCATACCATCTCATATCTCAATTTTGAGTCATTGCATTGTTTCTAAGTCATCTGCACCTAGGGTTTGTGATCTGAGCAATCCAAGAGCTTCTTGAGCCACTCCAAAGGTCATCAATCACTTGAAAGGGGTCTATGTGTGTTCAAGTATCATATTACATCCTCTCAAAGTCAAGAATGCCAAAGAATCACAATAACTGGGATTGTTGTGGAAGCAGAGCCAGGCTTGACTGCACAGATGACCTAAAATTAGGGTTTTGGTTTCAGAGGCCATAACTCCAAATTTTTTGGTCATTCTTGTTTCTATTTGTCTCTATATGGTATAGGGAGTATGCATACCAATTTTCATGAAGAAATTCCATGGGGAAGTCATCTGATCAAAGGTTGACTTTTCAGACAAGTCAGTGCAAAATCAGGGCATCTGAGGCCCCCAATGACCCAACCAAGGGGTGAGCTTCATCATTTTGAGTGTATATGATCTTTATTTGATCATAGAAGAAGTTGGAAGTTCACAAAATTCAAGAATCTCAAGTTTTTGCAAAGTTGACTTTTTGGGCAAGTTTGACTTTTAATGAAAATGTCATTTTATGCAACCTTTTCAACCCTTGCTTTTTGATTCAAGAAAGCTTCAAATGGAAAAACTTTGGTCATGAAAGTTGTAGAATGGATCATTCCCTTTTCAAAAAGTACAAGAACATGACCTAATTCATTTTGGATCAAAAGTTATGGTTTGTCAAAGTTGGCAAAAATCACAAAATTTCAAAGTTTCCACCAAAGAGTTATTTTGCAAAATGACTTGATCAAATGTTCTAAAGCTATAAAATGGACTTCTAATTCACATAACATGACAATGTGGCATCTAAAGTTCAGATTGGACCAAAGAATTACATGTTTGTATGGTTTTTGGAACAAGATCTTTTCATGAGAACCAAAGTGGACCAAGTTGCAAAATCCATCATAACATCTCATCCACTTACTGCCTTGGTTGCTGAACCACCCTAGCCCTCTCCTCACCTCATGCTGCGCAAGACAAGCCCCTTGTACCAAGCTAGCAAAGTAGCCCATGCCCTTCTTACACAAAGTTGACAATTTGCAAAAAGCACCCATACCTATCACAAAAGGACATGTCATGTCATCTGACCAATAGGATTAGTTTATACAAACAAAATGCAAGCTAAACATCACAAGACACAAGCCTGAAACACACAAGAACTCAGCATTCTCATTTTCCACCCTTGAAGCAAAAGCTTTCAAAACACTTCATACAACTCACAAACACTCAAACAAATTGCACAGACCTTCTCAACACATCACCCTGATCACAAAGCACCCCTAAAATCAACCTGAAACTCAAAGAATCAAGAACACGATTCTCACCTGAGCTTGAGCAGAAGCTGTTCAAACTCTCAAACCAACCAACACAAACTCCTTCTAAGCATCCAGACATCATCAAGGGACCATAAGGAGTGGATTGCACAAAGGAGAAAGGCCAGAAAGCTGTAAACTGAAAGCTTCAAAACTCAGGTAGCTCAAGAACTTTTTTTCCAGAAATGTTTTTTAAAGTTCCTAAGTTGTTCTTTGTAGTTCACTGATCACTCTGATGTTGTTGGTTTTGAAAATGGTGAAGAGATGAGAGTTTAATCGTGTTCTGAAAGTTTTGCCCTAAAATTTCTTTTGTTTCGATTCATGTGATTGATGAAATATAAATGATGTTTATGTTAGGGTTTTGATTCAGTGAAGTATGGGAAGGATTTCTGTTTGTTTATATTTCATTTTAGTTGCGTGTTGAAGATTCTAGGAATTTTCAGGTGGGGTTCCCACCGGAGAAGACGACCGGAAGTCTTCTCCGGCCACCTGAAAATAATTAGGGTTTAATCCCTGTAATTAGTGCAGTTTGAATGCTGAGCGTTGGATCCCTTGACTTTGTTGACTTGGCGCGTGATTGAGTGGCCCAGATGCACTCATTAAGCCCTAATCTCAATTAATTAATTCATAAATCAGAATTAGGAAGTTTGAATGTGGACCATTGATCTGTGCGCGTAGTCAACAGCTTCTTCCCCAGAATCCATCCTGGCCATCCATTGTGTTTACTTTTCATTTTTATTAATATTAATTCATTTGTTTTGCATTTCTTTTGTACATTTATTTAAAAATAGTAAAATCCATTCAAAAATTCTGAAATTTTTTATACAAGTTATTATTTAATTTCAAAACACAAAAATATTTTTATTTTTATTTTTTGCATTAAAAAGTATTTTTAAATATTTAAAAGTTTCTTTTTAATTAATTAATGAGAATTAATTTATTAAAAATACTTTTAGGTATTTAAAAATCACCAAAAAATTCATGAAACATTTAAAAACATTTAGAAACATTGTCCAACCCTCAAACCAAATTTATTTTTTGATCTTGATGCATTTTGAGAATTTTTCATAGAGTTAAAATCATTTTGATGCATTATTTTGATCCAAACTTCCAAAAATCACTTCTGCCTAACCATGATGAGTTGGACTTTGATTCTTTTTGCATTGTGTTTAGCATATCATGTAGTTTGTGAGATTAAATGGCCATGATTTGATCTTCCATTTTCCATTTGTTTGGCATTTTTCTTGTTAAGGAACCCTAAAACCTTAGAAAACTTAGAAAAATCATAACTTGAACTAGGTTAAGAGTTGGGACTTCTCCTTTGGGCTTTGGGTTAGTATAGGTTTAGGGATCCTTTGAGGGCATTTTCAATTTTTTGTAATGTTGTTTGCTTCTGATTTTGGTTTTTGTTTGATGTGTTGTTCATAAACCCTAATTTGGGTTCCCATATGCATCCATCTTGCATTTGCTTGCATAACTTGACTTGCCATAGCATTTTATGCATTCTTGTGATCCATTTGACATTATAAGACATATTGAGAGCATGTTTGATCATTGCATCTTGCATTTCCCATGTTGTATGCCATTTGCATTCCATAGCTTTTCATGTATATTCATGCTCCTTAGCTTGTTTCATTTGCATCCATGAACTTGTATGATCATCCCCATATGTTGTTTCATGTTTGTAGCATCTCATAGCATCATCCACATCATGTATGTGCTTCTGGTTTTGTTTCTCATCATGCCATTTCATTTCATTTTGCATTACATTGCATTTCCTTTCTAACTTTTCAGGTGGTAAGTAGCTTTGAGAAGTGAATTTGCCTTCACTTCTCATAACTTCTCTTCACCTCTTTTTACATCCTTGCTGCATTTTTTTTTGTATGTGTGTGAGTTTTAGCTTTCTCATCCTTCTTATTCTCACTTTCTTTCTTCAAGTGACTTGACTTCTTGAATGAAGCAAGTTACCTTGCTTCTCCTGATCCTTCCATCTGCTTCCTGGTGGTTCCATTGAAGACTTCTCTTGAAAACCTCACAAACCTTAGGAACAACCATGTATGACAATGATTAGGGTTTTGTTTAGTCTCCCCTCTTATTTTTTACCTTTGTGTCTCATTGAGTCTTCTCTTCTCACCTCATGATCAAGGACTAAACCATAAAGGCTTTAAGGCTTTGTGATTAAGTTTATGCCTGCATCCTTCTATTAGGATGGAGTGTATAACTTTAATCCTAAGTGTTAAACCCTTAATGTGTTTAACTCCTTTAATCAAATCACTTAATAATTATCAAGACATCAGGCTTGTAACTTGGGCCTTGCATTAGGGTTCTAATTCTCCCTTAATTGGTTAAGAAAGACTAACCCTAGTGTTAATGGACAAGTCCCCTTCAAGTTGTCTTACAAACCATAAAACTCACTTCTTCATCTTATCATTAATTAAAATCCATCTAATAAAGGCTTTGTTTTGTCATGAGATTAATCCCTAATCATGGATTAAGTTGAGGAGTCTTCCTCAGCTTAAACATTCTCATCTATTATCCTTCTATTAGGATGGTGTAATGAGTCTGTTTAATCCCTGATTATGGCTTAATCTCATTACTTAGCACTAAACAGAAACAACAAAAACATTTAAATAATCACAAGTAGGTTAATGATCTTAACCCTACATCAAAAGGGATTAAGTGTGAGAAGCTGACTTCACACTTAAGGTATTCTCATTAGCCCTAATCAGAGGGAAGATGTGATGAGTTTACTAAATCCATTGGTTTAGGCTTAAGCTCATTAACTTATGACAAACTTCTAAAAGCAATAAAGGACTGAAAACTCAAAAGCAAACAATAATCGTCTCCTCCGGGATTCTTTTCTCATCACATTCACTCATAAACGAGAACTTGCTTCTTCCGTCTAATGCAAGACAGTTAGCACCTGAGCCAGACAGGTCATACACTTAAGCATTGACAAGCAAGCAGTTCATAGGTCAACTCATCTTTCAGTCTCTTTGGGTCGAACTACGGTGTTTTGACTTCCTCATTGCACGAGAGGATACGTAGGCATAACTTAACGGTTATCGAACAAAAGTCTCTGTATATTCCCCCTCTTTCTAGCCTCATTCTTTTAGCCTCATGATCTTGAGCATTTCACTCCTGTTCTTACACTGACACTTCACTTATATACTTCACTTTTCTCTTACACTGACACCTGTACATTTTGTTTTCCATCTCTTTTACACACAAATTGCACTGACACTACCCCTTTAAAACACAAATCTTTCAAGCGTGGATCCCGTCGAGTACGGCGGACAATCTGGGTGCTAATACCTTCCCAGGTTGTAACCAACCCCCTTTCTCAGTCTCTCTGGTTCGCAACCGTCTTATCCATGTCTTTCTAGGTCTATGCAGCATTGCCTTTCCTCCGGGATAAAAATGCCTAGCTGGCGACTCTATTCATTCCCTGTGAGTTCACTCCTGTGTGTCCTCGCATCCCCCTTTCGCCGACCGTTCGTGTCTGTACCCCATTTGACCCGGCTTCATTTGGTGGGAGCGACAAGGGGCAACATATCAGCGTGCTATGGTGGCTTTGTTTCATGATATGATTCATCATGAGATAGAGGTATATGTGGATGATATGATAGCCAGGTCTCAGAATGAAGAGCAACATCTTGATCATTTGCATAAATTGTTTGAGAGGTTGAAGAAATACAAGTTGAGATTAAATCCAAACAAGTGTACTTTTGGAGTTAGATCTGGAAAGCTCCTGGGTTTTATTGTCAGTGGAAAAGGTATTGAAGTGGATCCTGCAAAAGTAAAAGCTATACGAGAGATGCCAGCTCCCCGTACTGAGAAGGAGGTTAGAGGTTTCTTAGGACGATTGAACTACATTGCAAGATTTATTTCCCAATTAACTGCCATCTGTGAGCCAATTTTCAAGTTGTTGAAGAAAGATCAGCTGATGGAATGGAATGATGAGTGCCAAACTGCCTTTGATGAAATCAAGAGATATCTGCTAGAACCTCCAATTTTGATGCCACCAGTTGATGGAAGACCCTTGATTATGTACTTAACAGTGTTAGACAACTCAATGGGGTGTGTATTGGGGCAACATGACGAGTCTGGTCGAAAAGAGCAGGCAATATATTACCTTAGCAAAAATTTTACCGACTGTGAAACAAGATACTCACTGCTCGAGAAAACTTGCTGCGCTTTGGCATGGGCTGCTCGCCGACTAAGACAGTATATGTTGACTCATACTACCTTATTGATTTCAAAGATGGATCCAATCAAGTACATATTTGAGAAACCTGCTCTCTCCGGAAGAATTGCAAGATGGCAAATGATCTTGACAGAATATGACATACAGTACACTACTCAGAAGGCTATTAAGGGAAGTGTTGTTGCTGATCATTTGGCCCATCAAGCAGTGGATGATTACCAATCAATGAGTTTTGAGTTCCCTGATGAAGACATTATGATTATTACCAAAGAACCTGGACAATATGACGGACCTGAACAAGGATCCCGATGGACTATGGTTTTTGATGGTGCCTCTAATGCACTTGGTAATGTTGTTGGTGTTGTGATTAGCTCCACTGAAGGTTGTCATACCCCGATTACTGCCAGACTTTGTTTCTATTGTACCAATAACATGGCTGAGTATGAGGCATGTATCCTGGGTATTAAAGCTGCTATTGATATGAAGATTTAGTTCCTTGACGTATATGGAGATTCAGCCCTGGTAGTTAGTCAGATCAAAGGAGATTGGGATACCAAGCATGATAATCTCATTCCTTACAGAGAGCATGTTTTGTCTTTGATCCCACATTTCAAAGAGATTACCTTTGGACATATTCCACGAAGAGAGAATCAGTTGGCAGATGCATTAGCCACCATGGCATCTATGTTTGATATCAGCTGGGATGATGAAGCTCCCAAGATTACTATTGATAGATTTGAAAAGCCTGCGTACTGCAATGAGATTGGCACTGAAGAAGCAGAAGAAAAGCCTTGGTTCTATGAGGTGAAAAGATATCTTGAAGCTCAGGAGTTCCCTGAAGGGGCATCTGTCAAAGATAGGAAATTTCTGAGAAGGTTTTCTTCTAAGTTCTTTTTGAGTAATGGGATTTTGTACAAGCGCAATCATGATTCAACTATGCTTCGTTGTGTGGATAAGAAGGAAGCAATTGAGATTATGGAAGATATGCATGATGGAATTTTTGGCACCCATTCTAGTGGACATACTATGGCAAAGAAGATATTGAGAGCAGGTTACTATTGGTCTACCATGGAAGCTGATTGCTATCAACACTCCAGAACTTGTCACAAATGTCAAATTTATGCTGATAAAGTCCATGTACCTCCATCACCATTGAATGTGTTAACTGCTCCTTGGCCCTTTGCCATGTGGGGCATTGATATGATTGGTGAGATCAAGCCTACTGCTTCTAATGGGCATCGTTTCATCCTGGTTACTATTGATTATTTCACGAAGTGGGTAGAGGCAGCTTCATTTGCATCTGTTACTAAGAATGTTGTGGCTCGGTTCATTAAGAATAATCTCATATGTAGATATGGCATCCCTGAAAGGATTATCACTGACAATGGCTCTAATCTGAACAACACTATGATTACTGATCTTTGCACGTAGTTCAAGATTAAGCATCACAACTCTTCTCCGTATCGTCCAAAGATGAATGGGGCAGTTGAAGCTGCTAATAAGAACATTAAGAAGATTGTACAGAAAATGACTGTTACTTATAAGGATTGGCATGAGATGTTACCATTTGCTCTTCATGGTTATCGTACCACAATACGAACTTCAACAGGGGCAACCCCATTCTCCTTAGTCTATGGTATGGAAGCAGTTCTGCCCATTGAAGTTCAGATTCCCTCCTTGAGAATTATGAAGGATGCAGGCTTGGATGAAGATGAGTGGATTCAGACTCGACTGGACCAGTTAAATTTGATTGATGAGAAGAGACTAGCAGCAGTTTGTCATGGCCAGATGTACCAGAAACGAATGATCAAAGCTTTTAACAAGAAGGTTAAGCCAAAGGTATATCAGGCTGGTGACTTGGTAATCAAGCGTATCATATTACCACAGGGTGATCCTAGGGGCAAGTGGACTCCAACATATGAAGGACCATTTGTAGTCAAGACAGTGTTCTCAGGAGGTGCCATGATACTCACTACAATGGATGGTGAAGACTTTCCACAGCCTGTAAACGCAGACATAGTTAAAAAATACTACGCATGAAAAGAGACCCGCTAGGTTGACAGGCCTAGGCAAAAATAAGGGCATCCCGGCGAACCAAAAGGGTTCGGGCAAAAATTAGGGATATATATAAAAAGATGTACACCCGGCAAGTCGAAAACCTGAAAAGGCAGCTTGGGCAAAAAAGGGTATCCCGGTGGATTGAAAACCTGAAAGGGCAATCCAGGCAAAAGTTAGGGATTGAAGCGTATGACTATGTCTCGTTTGGATCACCTATGAAACTGCAACCAGTTGTACTACTTACTCAAGTTCAAACAGATAAAGCTCAATCCAATCATTTCCGTCTCAACAGCAGAAGATGAGATACTTGAAGATAATGGAAATAGTAGAATTGAAACTCAATAGGATTATTTCCCACATAGCAGATTCTCTTTTGTAAAATTTTATGGCAAAATCCTCTTACTAGGATTTATGTCTCCTTGTACAAATTTACCCGTGTATGGGTCACTTTTTGATATAAATAAATTCCATCTTTTGAATCCAGATTTACTTTTACCCTATTTACATAAGCGAAACGTCCATTGGTTGTGTTTGAATGTATGTATGCTTTTGAATATGATTGATGTTTACCAGAAATGCATGTATGCTTAATATGATTGATGTTTACCAGAAATGCATGAAAATGCAGTAATAGTATTTACTAAGGACGAACAAGGGAAGGATTTCAACGAAGCTTCGCCGGTTCATCTTTACAAGACAGTTACAAATCCTCAGTAGGACGAATCCATCTTCATAAAGTCTCATCTCCCCTGGAATTTATATCCATCTCTTTTATCCTCATACGGATGTACAGGAATTTACTTTCCAATAAGGGTACGACGAACGAAGACGGGAGGTTATATATACCTTGTTATCCCCAGCAGACGGGAGGTTATATATACCTTGTTATCCCCAGCAGACGGGAGGTTATATATACCTTGTTATCCCCAGCATACGGAAGGTTATGTATAATATATTATCAAGCAAGACGGGAACGAGTTCCTCATATTCTTCAACAACAAATCGGGATTTATTTTCCCTGGCCAGCAGTTGTTATAGAAGATATCCAGACGCTTCCGGCCGTGTCATATCATACATACATCATCTACATCATACCATACACATACATATACATAGATACATAGTACAATACCTAAGTGCATCACATCATACATGCATACATAATGCATAAACTAATATTATTATATCGAATGTTATCTTGTTTTCAGGTTAATTATCCAGCAAACAGACTTATGATTATCAGGATTGCTTTATCCTCCTGAAAGTTGTCATCCCTCAGGATTGCTTTATCCTCCTGAAAGCATATTATCAACCTCTCAAGACTGCTTCATCCTCTTGAAAGCACATTACTACATCAGGATTACTTTATCCTCCTAACAGTTTCAATACCTCAGGATTGCTCCATCCTCCTGAAAGATTATTATTACCTCAGGACTGCTTTATCCTCCTGAAAGCTTATTATCTCATCAGGATTGCTTCATCCTCCTGACGGTTATCATCATTACTTCAAGACTGCTTCATCCTCTTGAAAAACATATTACTACCTCAGGATTGCTTTATCCTCCTGACAGCTTCTTATTACCTCAGGATTGCTTTATCCTCCTGAAAGCATATTATCAACCTCTCAGGACTGCTTTATCCTCCTGAAAACTATCATTATACCTTCATATTTTGGACTACTTTATCCTCCAAGAAATGTATCTGAAGAACTTTTTCTCCAAGTGGCATCTTTAAGCCCACTCAGTCATATTCAACTAGTCATCTGTATCACTCTATGCACTGGTGAGTGCAAATTTTTGGGCTTTTGTGTTCAATCCCCTTCAACCTTCCAGGTCACGACTAGCAAATATACCAATCTAACCCCTCAAGTTTCAGAAAATTGAACAGGGGCAGCTGTTGCACCCCAAAATTTGCCCTCACAATATAAGACTTTGTGTTCTAAGAAGGTTCACAAGGTTCACAAGTTTCTCAACACTTTCAAGACCTTCCCTGAGGTTCATGAAGTCTACAAGCTACTTTATGAAGGTTCACAAGGTTCACAAGTTTCTCAACACTTTCAAAACCTTCCCTGAGGTTCATGAAGTCTACAAGCTACTTTATGAAGGTTCACAAGGTTCACAAGTTTCCCAATGCTTTCAAGACCTTCCATGAGGTTCATGAAGTCCACAAGTCACTTTATGAGGTTCACAAGGTTCAAAAGGTTCACAATACCTCCCATGAGGTTCACAAGACATTTTATGATGGTTCATAAGGTTCACAAAGTTCACAATTGGTCAGAAGAGTTGATAATTCCCTCAGATAGTGCATCTCCTAAGCAGTGCCTCCAAAACTAGGGTTTTGACTTTAATCAGGCTAAATGGACTTCCAAGACTTCAAATGAGCTTCATAACATCCTATATGTGTGTAAGAACCCCCATGACAAGTTTCAAGACTTTTCTCAGAAGTTTGCTCAGTCAGATGATCAGATAAGTCAAAATCAGTCAATGCAGTTAAAAAGTCAAACTGAGGTCAACTGTGGTCAAACCAAAGTCAAACTTCATGATTTTTTGCCAACATCAAGTATATGAAGTAAAATTCATCATTTGGTCAAGGGTTGATCATGATTCATCAAGGAGATTCCAGATTATCAAGAATCAGGAGTTTCTAAATTAGGGTTTCCTCAGTAAAAGTCAACTGAACTTTGACCAGCCATAACTTTCACATACTTCATCACCAAGACTCCACTCAAATCTCATTTTGAAGGAAATTGAATTCTCTACATCTTTGTGTCTAACAAGCCAAGCCCAAAAATGCTTCATTTGGAAGGTATGAGCTAAGACATTATAGGTCCTTTTGAAAGTCAACAAAAAGTCAACAACTTCAAAAGGGCATAACTTGAGATTGGTAAATGATATGGACATGAAACCAGTGGGGTTGGTTAGAGGACTCTTCAAGATTTCCAAAATGTCCAAGAACACCCTCATAGCATTAAAATTGAAGGATGTGTGCCCTTGCAAAGTTGGGAAATTTTGAGTTGGTTTATGATGAAAAAGGAGGTCTAAAACCAATTTCTTCCAAATGGGCTTGCCAAATAATGACCCAACCCATACAATGACTTCATGCACGACCCAAACCATTAAAAATCAGAATTTTTATTATTTTATTTTTATTTATTTTGATTTAATTCATTAAAAATCATTTTAAATAAAAATAAAATATGAAAATGTAAGATTTGATTTGGATTAAGCTTCTAGAAAGTCTTAAATATTGATTTGAATTGAAGAGGAAAGAAATCATGAGGTTTGGCCAAAAATAGCAAGCATTCACACATGAATATTTGATTTTTAAGGCATGATCAATTTGGATCTTTTCATATCAAATTCTTCACACAACCAATCAATTTTTTGACCTAAAATCAATCACCTATAAGTACTAAACACAACCCTAACATCAATACACGAATTCCACAGCTCCAAGAGTAAGTTCCATATTTCAAAAATTCAAGCCAAAACTCACATTCGGTTTTCAATTTGCAGGGCATTTGAAGGTAAAATAAGAACATAGCAATGTTCCTTGGACCTTCTTGAAGCAAAATCATCACTCATATGCATCAAAACTATGCCATATTGTTCATACCGAATCCACTTTTCTCTTGAAATTCAAATTTTCGAATTCACTAATATATGTGTTATAAACTGTTTTTGATGATTGGTATGTGTTTGTTGTGATGCCTAGATTGTTTATGGATACAAGAATCAAAGAAAACAACCCCAACCCGCAAGTTGCCATAGCTAGGGTTTAAGCTTCAAATTTGGGGTTTTGCGATTTAAGTAATATAAATGAATTCTAATGACATAGATTGATTGGGTGAACCATAAGGAACTCAATGATATCTTCAATTCCATGAATTTGTACTGTTTCATCAATGTTTGATTTTCGTAGGTTCTGAATGTTGAAGAACACGCAGGAGATTTCGCAGGTAAAATTGCATGAAATTTCGCAGGAAATTTGGAGAAGAAGAAGGTTGTTTGCGCGCGTTTCAGAAATTCAAATTGTATTTTAAATATTTTATGTTTTGTTGCTGGTTTGTTATCACAAGCGCATGGCTTGTCTCAGTGGATTGCTCACCTAGCTGGATGGTCATGCGTGCGTTTGTGTATTCAAAGGTCCTGGGTTCAATCCTCCCCCAGGCCTTTTGCTTCTATTTATTTTTCCTGATTTTTCCAGAAAAGAAACAAAACCAATTTCACTCTCTCTTCTATTGGTTATGCGCATGGTAGCCTGGTGGTTGTTGTTGTTGCTGGTGAGCAGGATGTCATGGGTTCAAACCCAGCCAAGGTAAGTTCTTTTTACCATTTTTCTGTTTTAATTTATTTAATTAATTTGCTTAATTGTTTTCTTATTTATTAATTAAAAAATAAATTATGCATGTATATATATTTAATAAATATCTAAAACAACACTTATATTTTCTAAAATTCTAAACTTTTATTTTTCTCAATTTAAATTTTTTTTATTATGTAATTAAATTATAATATATGTATGTTTATTTAAATAATTTTGTATATTAAATTAAACCTTAAAAAATATTTTCTAAACAAACCCTAATTTTGTAAAACCTAATTTATTTTCTAAATAATAAAAAACTAATTTTATTTTATGATTTAAATTTCTAATCTTTTTGTAAATATAATATTTAGTATAATTAAATTTTATAAATATAATTGTTATGTACATATTTATTAAATATAATTAAATTTTGTAAGTATAATTATAACTTATTTTCTTCATATAATATGTAAGTATTTTTTGTTTATAATCTAAATTATATATATAAATAATTTTTAAATATGTGCATAAAAATAATTAAACCTATGATAATTTTATTTTTGTAATTATAATATGATTAAAAATAATTTAATAATTTGTACATAAATTAAAATATTATAGTAATTATTTAATTGTTCATATTTCCTCTTGTTTTTTTTAAAATAATTGTCTATATATATTAAAAATCTAACTTTTGTTTATTATTTTAATTAATATTTTTGCTAATTCTATTTATTTTAATCATTGTTATTATTACCAATCATATTATTACTAATCCATTTATTTATTTTATTTCACTAACCTAATTTATTTTTTATTATTATTATTACTAACCCTTATTATATTTATTTATTGCCTATTTATTTATTTTGCTTATTATTTATATTTTGCTTATATATTTATTTTTTGCTATTTATTTCTTTAATTGCTTATTATTATTATTATTATGTAAATGCTCCTGGATGTAAATTTTTGTAAATATTTAAATTATTTAATTTGCTTGCTATGGTTAGTAAAATAGGGAGTGTAAACATGTATTATATTTAAAATTGAACTTAGATCATTTTAATTAAAAGATAAATAAAATTAAACACTCACACACGTAAGTCGATTTTTAATCGCCATCTCACTTTCTAGGGCTATCCCTCAATGTTGCCTAATCATAAGGTCAAGTGGGGTGTATAAAGCAGGTCCCTTAAAAAGAAAAGTCATCAAGTCCCTTAAATGGTTGCCTTTCATAAAAGATATTGTCCCTTTCGAATAATGATGACAGTCCCTCCTAATTGCTTAATACACCCCACAGTTGCCTTCATTAAACAGATGTCCCTCATATGTCCCTCACATCCAAGGTAATGACTACCTATTCCTTAATAATAGGGATAGTCTTACCATTTAAAGGAAAAAGAACAAAAAGACTTAAAACTTTAGGGTAGGTTCCTCATAGTTGCTTGCTCACTTCATTCAAAACTTTTCAAACATTTCACAATTTCAAACAATTTTCAAACACAAGTTTTTTACGCATCCATACATGGATCATTATTAAACTCTTATGAAAATTTCTATTCACACACTACACTTTTCAAAAACAATTCAAAGTGAGTTAAGTAACTAAGAGCCCATGGATAACCATGGATGTAAAGGGTGCTAACACCTTCCCTTTACATAACCTACCCCCCGGACCCGAAAATCTTTTAAAAGGTCTTTCCTGTTCTTTTATGCCTTTCCTTTGGATAAAATAAAAGTCGGTGGCGACTCTTGCTATCCGCAACATAACTAAAGTCAGTTCTCCCACCGTGTTACAGTTATGCGCAGATGTGTTGATAGGAAAGAAGCAGACTTGCTGATGCACGAGGTGCATGAAGGATCTTTCGGTACCCATGCTGGAGAACATGCAATGGCTAAGAAATTATTACGATCAGGTTACTACTGGATCACAATGGATGCAGATTATTGTGCCTATGCCAGGAAGTGCCACAAATGCCAGATCTACGCAGATAAAGTGCATGTGCCTCCGAATCTCTTGAACGTGATGTCTTCACCTTGGTCATTTGCCATGTAGGGCATTGACATGATTGGAAAGATCGAACCGACTACTTCAAACAGCCACAGATTCATCCTAGTAGCCATTGACTATTTCACCAAATGGGTTGAAGCAGTTTCGTATGCAAACGTCACCAGACAAGTGGTAGCCAGATTTCTGAAAAGAGACATCATCTGTCGATATGGAGTTCCCAAGCGAATCATTACTGACAATGGTTCCAATTTGAACAACAAAATGATGGCAGAACTGTGTCGGGACTTCAAAACACAACTCTTCTCCCTACAGGCCAAAGATGAATGGCGCTGTTGAGGCAGCCAACAAGAACATCAAGAAGATTGTGCAGAAGATGGTGGTCACTTACAAAGACTGACATGAAATGCTACCATTTTCCTTGCATGGGTACTGAACCTCAATCAGAATGTCTACTGGGGCAACACCGTATCAGCTTGTGTATGATATGGAGGCAGTCCTACCTGTTGAAGTTGAATTACCCTCTTTACGGGTACTAATGGATGTAAAGTTGAATGAAGCAGAATGGGTCCGTTCTCGGTACAATCAATTAAATATGATCGAAGAAAAGAGATTAGTTGCGATCTGTCATGGGCAGTTATATCAGAAAAGAATGAAGAAAGCCTTCGATCAGAAAGTCAGGCTTCAGGAATACCAAGTAGGAGATCTTGTGCTGAAAAGACTTATCCCTCCTTATACAGACCACAGGGGCAAGTGGACTCCAAACTACGATGGTCCGTTCATAGTAAAGAAGGTTTTCTCTTGTGGAGCTCTGATGCTCACTACTATGGATGGTGAAGATTTCTTATCCCCTGTGAATTCAGATGCAGTTAAAAAATACTTCGCATAAAATGACCCGCTGGACATAAAAACAGAATGTAAGTCCAGACAGAAATAGGGCATCCCGGCGAGTCAAAAACAAAATAAAAGACTCGGGCAAAAATAAGGGAAAATAAAAAAAATGTACACCCGCTGAGTTGAAAAGCCGCATTGGACAGCTCCGGCAAAAATGGGTATCCCGGTGGATTGAAAACCCGAAAGGGCGATCCACGCAAAATAAGGGAATAAGCGAACAACCACATTCTGAATTCATCTGTATCACTTACAACATGGCAAGCTTCGAAAGGATAAAGCATCGGTCATAATCAACCTTCTTCAGAAAGCAAGATAAGAAGAACGTCAAGGTCATACGGGTCATAGCAAAGGAAGCTCGCCAAAGCGTCGTCAACATTGCCAGCACTTTTACTTTTTCAATTTGTAACAATCTCCTCATTCCAGGGGATTTGTTTCTTTGACTGTATTTGCCAATTCAGGGCACCCGGATTAATAAAATCCGATTTTCAGTCACACCTCGTTTCATATGTTTTTGTTTCGTTTGCAAAATGTCCAATATCCATGATATAATATTTGCATAAAACAAATGGGCCATTCTTAGTAAATGCTTGCGGGAAATAATCTTACTTCCAGGACTATCTAACTCCTATGACGGAATCCGGTAAGGGATACCTCAGGATACTTGTGTGTTTCTTTGTCTTAACAGGATTGCAGGTATTCAAGTACGTAGCATGAGGGACGCCAAGCATTACTTCCCCAACACACTTTCTCCAAGCAGTATCTGGAATGCTTTTCCCAGCAGGAGTTGTCAAATCCTCCTCATCCCCAGCCGGGATCCCCACAGATATCTCTAGGAAGATCGTTCAGTAATCTTTCCTCCCCCAAACAGAGTACCAAGTCTCTCACAGACAAAATAACCATCTCCCCGCAGAGCTCCAACCTCTCCCAGAAGAGCAATGCCTGAAATTCTCACACAACAAAGTGACGGAAGCTTCCTCATCCCTAGTTGGGTTTTCTCCTTACCGAATAGATCTATCAGTGATCTATTTCCCCAAGCAGAGTTACATCTCCTAACAGATCTACCAATGATCTATCCCCCAGCTAGGATATTCCTTCAAGCAGATCAGCCAGAGATCTCCACAACAGCGGGATCCGAATTCCAGATCGGGTTTTTTTTGCTTAATCATGGCATTAGCATCATTTTTCCCCACAAAGCGTAGCATTCCGTCTAATACGGAGCATTACGGCAAAAATCAAACATTTGCATGATCACAAGTCAGGTTCAAACCAGTCACCTGCAAATATCACCAGTATTTCATTAGCAATGTATATAAAAGCCAAAGCATTCCCTTTGCACTTTCCAACACAAATTCCTGTTTATACATACCCTCTTTCGACACTCGTCCGTGTCATAATATTCCCCTGCAGATATAAGTCGCGAACGTCCTCTTTGAATACAGATACCTATATACTCTTTTGACACTCGTCCGTATCACCCTTCCCCAGCAAGTTGAACACTCGTCCGTGTCTTTCTCATACTTCACAATACTCATTCATACTTATACTCGTCCGTATCTCATATATATATATATATATATATATATATATATATATATATATATATATATATATTCCCCACAGATTCGACACTCGTCCGTGTTCTTCGTTAACCAGTTGGTACTCGTCTGTATCATCATCTTTGAACACGCGTCAGCGTTTGTTTCTACCGATACTCGTCTGTATCACGGTCTTAAGGATGCTCGTCCGAATCTTTAATCTATACAAATCATCAAACACTTATACCTTTTATTTTGGAAAGCGTAAACACTCGTCTGTGTTTACCACTCCCAGGCAGAACAACCTTTTTCTCCTATCCGGCATTCGTCTTATGTCGTGATGCTTTCGGCAGCCGTACCCTGCCAGGTGATCGTCCTTCACCTTTGGATGATCATCCCTCATCCTTTCCCCAATGGAGTCTCCATTATTGGAACCCTTTTTCTATCGGACATTCGTCCTATGTCGTGATAAAGAGAAGTCGTTCCCTGCTAGGTGATCGTCCTTCACCTTTTGATGATTGTCCTTCATCATTCTATCCGATGGCCATCCCCATCGTTGATCTTATTATCTGACATTCGTCCTATGTCATGATAGACCTCAAGAGCAGCTGTACCCTGCTAGGTGATCGTCCTTCACCTCTTGATGATCGTCCTTCATCATGCTTATCCGATGGCCGTCCCCATCGTTGACCTTTTCTATCTGACATTCGTCCTATGTCGTGATAAAGAGCAGTTGTCCCCTGCTAGGTGATCGTCCTTCACCTTTGATAACCATCCCTCATCATTTATTTCATTTATTCTTTGAACCGATGGTCGTCCCCATCGTTGTTTACCTTAATTTGCAAACCGATGGTCGTCCCCATCATTGCCTTTACTTTAATCCCCAGAGAATCTTTACTTAATGGTCGTCCCCATCATGGTCTCTTTATTTCCCCAGCATGTCGGCCGTCCCCTTCATTGCTTTATCCCCAACAGTCGTTCTCTGCTCGATGGTCGTCCTCCATCGCCCGCGTTTTAATAACCATACTATACTTTCTTTTACAATTTATATCCCTTTTCTTCTTCTCCCTAGTGAGTGCAAATTTTGGACTATCTTTGGTATTCAACCATAAGTTATCTTGTTTGTCTGTTAAGCCAGGCGCTTACATCTTGCACAGCTAACTCATGTTTGAATAGGGTCAGCTGTAAACACCCCAAATTTTCCCTCACCAAGTTCACACCTTGTCTTGTGATCTTTCACATTTGTATAAGCATAATCATACCATATCACATTGCATATTTGTTTCATCTGCATAGTTCAAGTTCATCTGCATCTAGGGTTTGTGATCTGAGCAATCCAAGATTCCATCTGAGCCACTCCAAAGGCCTCCAATCATTCCAAGAGGGTCCATGTTTTTTATATCATCATATTACATCCCTCAAAGATCAAGAAAGTCAAGAAATCACAAGAATTGGAAAAGCATGGAAGCAGAGCTAGGGTTTCACTACACAGATGACCTGAAATTAGGGTTTTGGTTTCAGAGGCTATAACTCCAATTTTTTTGGTCATTCTTGTTTCTAATAGTCTCAATATGTTATAAGGATCATGTGTACCAAGTTTGATGTATAAATTCATTGTGGAAGTCATTTGTTCACTGGGTAACTTCTTGAGCAAGTCAGAGCAAAATCAGGGCATTTGAGGCCCCCAACAATGGAACAAAAGTGGATTTTTCATCAAATTGAAGTTATATGATCTTTATTTGATCATTGAAGTGCTTGGAAGTTCACAAAATTGAAGAAAATTGAGCTAAACCAAAAGTTGCCAAAAATGGAAATGACTTGTAATGGAAACTTTCCATTTTGGGAAAGTTTTTCAACCTCCTCTTTCTCAACCAAAAATGCGTCAAATGAAAAATTGTTGGTCATGAAAGTTGTAGATTGGATCATTCCCTTTTCAAAAGGTTCAAGAACAAGTCCTAATTCATTATGGAACTCAAGTTATGGCCTTGCAAAGTTGGCAAAAATCCTATAATTTTCACTTTCACACCAAAGAGGATTTTTTGCAATTTCACATTCCAATCCATTTTGTGACATCTAATCACTCTCTAAGCATCATACCCACATAATAAAATTCATTGTGACCAAAATTGCCCAAAGAATCATTCCATTTCATGCCTTGAACTTCAAGAAATTCAAAAGGGGCCAAAGTTCTTCAAATTTGCAAAAGGGGATGAATCTTCTCATACACTTGCTGCAACACCCCAAATCACTTTCCATGGTTCTCCTTGATCAATGTTGAGGCTAGACATGCCCTTGAACAACCCCTGCCATAGCCCATACCTCAAGTACAAGTTATGTTGACATTTTAGCAACTTGCCCATACCAATCACCACAGGCCACCACCCACTTTCTGACCTATCAAACAATGTTTTGTGGACTAAAAGCAAGCCAATCCATAACACACACAAGCCTGGATCAGTTCATACACCAAGTTTCACAAAATTCACCTTCAAGCAAAAACTTTCGAAACTCTATGTCCAGCCACTCAAACTTCATCATTCAACTCACCATCATCATTAGAACATTTCCCAACCATCAAACCAGCCTGAAACCACCTCAAACAAAAACATGATTTCAGGCCAATTGAAGTGCAACCACTCAATCCAGCCATTATAAACTCCATCCAAGCACTGCAACATCATCAGGGGGTCAAATAAAGAGGATTTGCACAAAAGAAGAGGTCCAAAAGCTTCAGAGGTGAAAGCTCCAGCTCAGGTATCAATCTTCAAACTTTTTTCCAGAAGCATGATTTTAAGTTTCTAAGTTGTTCTACATGTTATGCTGATCACCATGATATAATTTGTTTTGAAAATGAGTGGAAAATAAGCTTGTATTTGAATTCTAAAACTTTGCCCGTGAAACATGTTCTTGTTTGATTCCTATGATTAATGCAAAATAAATTAGTTTTGAGGGTGGATTCGTGTTTAGGGTGAGGTGGGGAGTTGATCTGGAGCTTTAGAGCTCCTGAAATGACATAGGGAAAGAGTTTGGAAAACTACCCTGCCGGAGAAGACGATCGGAGCACTGTTCCGGCCGTCTGAGTTGGATTAGGGCTAATCTCAGGTGATTAGCTGAGTTTGAATCTGGAGCGTAGGATGTGAGTTTTGCGCGTGTGTGGAGGGCTGAGATCATTTCACTTAACCCTAATCATTTTAATTTATTTAATTAATTAGAATTAGGCCAGATTGAATCTGGACCTTTAGATTGCACGCTGGACAATGCATCACCCCCAGTTTGAATTTGATCCCTTGGATTGGATTACTTTCCCTTATTTTAATTTTATTTCATTTAAATAGCATTTATTTTGTGCATTTTATTTAAAATACCTAGAAAAATCCTAAAAATATTTTCTTCTGCATTTTAGTTCTAAATATTTTTATTCACCCAAAAACATATTTATTTTTTATTTTTTACATTAAAAAATCATTTTAAAAATATTTAAATATTTATTTTAATTAATTAATAGAAATTAATTAATTAAAATACCATTTAGGTTTCTAAAAATTCCAAAAAAATTCACATTGCATCTTAGGACATTTAGAAACATTTATTTTAGGTTAAGAGTTAGACCTTCTCCTTTGGGGTGTGATATCATATGGGGTTAGGGTTCCTTTGAGTTCATTTGCAATTTTTTATCATGTGATTTGCTTCTGTTTTGGTCATTTGCATCTCATCCTTTCATGTAACCCTAATTTTGCATCCATACTTGCATCTTACATTGCATTGCATGAACATGTGAACTTGCCATGACATTCTAAGCACTTGTATGCCATCTTAGACATCTTAAGACATTGCTTGAACATTTCTTGGTGATTTATTCATACATTTGCCATGCTTTGCATCCATTTCATTTCATAAACATACATGTGTTTTTTTCATACTTCAAAGCATGCCTCATTTGCATCCAATCACTAGTAGGAACATTCATAGCACTTGGTATGCCTTTGTATCATCTCATAGCATCATTTGCATCATGTGTTTGCTTCTGGTTTTGGTTTTTACCTTTGCATATGTTTCATTTTCATTTTATTTCTTTCTTTATGCTAACATTTTTAGATGGTAAGTAATGTGAGAAGTGAATTTGCCTTCACTTCTTATTTCTCTTCATCTTCTTCATATGCATCCATGCTGCATTTTTCTTTGCCTTAGAGTGAGCTTGATCATTCATGTTCATCTCTCACTTTCTTTCTCCAAGTTACTTACCTTCTTCAGTGAAGTAAGTAACTTGTTTCTTCTGCTTCTCCTCCTTTCATCTGCTTCTTCCCTTGGTGGCTTCTTTGAAGATCTCTTTTAAGCCTTACAAACCATAGGAACATCCAAGCATGACAATAATTAGGGTTGTGATTAGTCCCCCTTTAGATTTTACCTTTGTGTCTTCTTTGTGTCTCTCTTCTCATCTCATCATTAGAGACTAAACCTTTAAGGTTTTAATCAATCCATCTTAATAATCACTAAGACTTCATCTTGTAACTTGGGCCTTACATTAGGGTTCTAATTCTTCTTTTATGGTTAAGAAGGAATAACCCTAGTGTTAATGGACAAGTCCCCCTCAAGTTGTCTTACAAACCATAAAATCCACTTCTTAATCCCACCCTTAATTAAAATCCGCTTTAATAAAAGCTTGTGTTTGTCATGAGGTTAATCCCTAATCATGGATTAAGTTGAGGTATCTTCCTCAGCTTAAGTGTTCTCATCTGTTATCCTTCTATTAGGATGGTGTAATGAGTTCACTAATCCTTGATTATGGCTTAAACTCATTACTTAACACTAAACAAAAATCTAAAAACACCTAATAATCACAAGTAGGTTTATGATCTTAATCCTACATCATCATGGTAATTAAGTTGAGATGTTTATCTCATACTTAAAGTATTCTCATTATCCTTAATCAAAGGGAGGATATGATGAGTTTACTAACCCTTGGTTTAGACTTAAGCTCATTAACTTATGACAAACACCAAATACAATAACAAAACTGAAAACACAAAAACAAACAATAATCGTCACCTCTGGGATTCTTTTCTCATCATCTTCACTCACAGACGAGAATTTGCTTCTTCCGTCTAATGCAAGACAGTTAGCACTCGAGCCAGACGAGTCATACATTTGAGCATAGACTAGCAAGCAGTTCATCAGTCAATTTATCTTTCAGTCTCTTTGAGTCGAACTACGGTGTTCTGACTTCCTCATTGCACGAGAGGATACGTAGGCATAACTTAACTGTTATCGAACAAAAGTCTCTGTGTCTTCCCCCTCTTCCAACATTCTCTTTTTAAGCCTCATTCCTGAGCACCTCACTTCACTTTCTTGCACTGACACCTGTACATCCTTTTCCAGCTTTTGCACACATATAGCACAGACACTACCCCTTTAAACACAATCTTTTAAGTGTGGATCCTGTCGAGTACGACGGACAATCTGGGTGCTAATACCTTCCCAGGTTGTAACCAACCCCCTCTCTCAGTTTCTCTGGTTCGCAACCGTCTTATCCATATCTTTTTCTAGGTTTATGCAGCATTACCTTTCCTTTGGGATAAAAATGCCTAGATGGCGACTCTATTCATTTCATTTCATTTTCTCCTTTCTCCGACCGTTCGCGCTTGTACCGGGATGCAAATCTTCGGGAGCGATACAAATGGAGTTTTTATTCAGCAGCAGTTTTATTCCTCACCCTTTGAAACATTCTAACAAGCATGGATCCCGTCGGGTACGACAGATGATCTGGGATGCTAATACCTTCCCAGTTCGTAACCGACTTCCGAACCCAGTTCTTTGGTTCGCAGGACCATTCCTTTTCTCTTCGGTTTGTGCAGCATTACTGTCGCTCCCGGGATTTTCATCCTAGTACATACGCGAAAGTGGCGTGGAAAAGGTAGAGTCGCCAGCCAGACATTTTTATCCCAAATGAATGGGAAAGGTAATGCTATGCAAACCTGAGGAAGAAGGAAAGGACGAGGCCTTGCGAACAAAAGATCTGGGTTCAGGAGTCGGTTACGACTGGATAGGTATTAGCACCCCAGACCGTCTGCCGTACCCGACGGGATCTACGCTTGTTTGTTTGTTTGTTTCAAAGGGTGAGAAATAGGTTGTTGCTAAATAAAACTGCTGACTGGAAGGGAAATAAAATAAGGAAGGGAATTGGAAAAGAGAAATAAAAGAAGGGGAAATGTAGGGAAAGTAAAGAATGTGCTCGAACGGGCCCTACCCCGCTGCCTATGTACCTCATCGGGAAAATGAGGATCAGAGTCGACGTAGTTCTCCTAACCAAGCGGAGACTTTTTGTTTTTTTTTTGTTTTTTATGCGCTAGAACTGCGTATGTCTATGCTCAGGTGTTGTAGGCTCGTCTGGTACGAGTGCGTTTACCGTCTTTCATGCGAGACAAGTCGTCGCGAGTTCTCATTGTGAGTGAATGTGGTGAGAAAAGAAGTTCACGCAGGAAAGTCGCTTATTGTGTTTGTTTTTGTCTTTTATGAGAAGTGTTTTGAATTTGTTTGTGAACATTCTCATACTAAGACCTATCCATCGTGGTAAATACTTACACCTCGCCCCGAAACAGGACGTGTATAAGTACTCCGCAACAAAGTCTCATGCCGTATAAGAACATTCAACCTTTATTAAGTATTTTACTATTTTCTTCATGAGGTGAGAAAGAAAGACTCAAGTTGAACAAAGGAAAAAAACTAAGGGAACTAAGATGCAACCCTAATTTAGTTATTATATTCAAAAGGGAGATCCTAATGGTTTGTGAGGTTTTTCTATTCCTAAGGAAGAAAAGGAAAAGAAAGAAGAAAAAGGATGAAACATACTTCCTAAGGAAGATAAGTCGGTCCTAGCAAAGGGGAAATCCTACCAATCACAAATATAGAAGGTAAAAAGCGAATTAAATGCATAAAGGAAATGCATGAAAAAAATAAAAGGATAAGGTGTAGGGAAACATATCTTTCCCTCCCTACAAAACTGTAGATGTTAAGAATTGGCAGAATTTTTGGACAAACAAGAAGTGTTGAACTTAGTTCAGGATGTCACACCAGATGTTGTGACATTGTCAAACAAAGTAAATGTTAATGAATTAAGTCAAGACATCAGGATGTCACACCAGATGTTGTGACATCGTAAACCTGCTACCAGACTTAAATGATGCATAACAGAAGTAAGTAAATTCAGGAGAATTTATCTGGAATAAATTGTGAATATATAAATACTCCAAGGCGCATCATTAGGAGCTTAGTTATCTGACTTAAGTGAAACAGAATAACTAACACACCTTGTATCAAGGAGGTAACAAACTAACTAACCTTAATTCTCCTTGATGACAGTGGGATTTATCAGGACTGGATAATTTACAGAAAGCCCAAAAACCAAGCATCTATTTAAGGAACAGAAACTCTCAGAATAGAGTACGAAATCAAGAAGACTGTAAAGGGTGTTTATGTTTAATAGCAGGTTTTAATTGTTTGTCACTTTATGAGCTTTTAAGCAAAAAGTGAATTGTGTCTTGATTGAAACTTTTAAGTAAGATCAAGTTGTTGTGTGTGAAGTGTGACTTCAATTTTATTAAACATTATAAAAGATCACTGTGTGATTGAGGGGGAGTGAGTAGGGACTCATATCTAAGTTGTGTCTTAGGTAGAAATTGCCTTGGGTAGATATTAAGTGAAGGATTAAACTGGTTGGTTTAATTCCAGAATTAATATTACTTATATTGGATTTCCTTCCTGGCTTGGTAGCCCCCAGATGTAAGTGTGGAGATACACTGAACTGGGTTAACAATTTCCTATGTCATTTAATTTACCTGCACTTTAAGTTTTGTTTAAGTCTTCAAGTGTTTAAACATCTGATTCGACATCACGTACCTGATCCCAGAATTTCAATTGGCATCAGAGCAGGCACCCTGCCTGTTTAACTGGGTGAGATCTAGGGACTGCAAATTTTGGGAACATGGACAGAGATATAGGATCTGTGAATAGACCACCTATATTGGATGGATCCAACTATGACTACTGGAAGCCAAGAATGGTAGCATTCTTAAAATCTCTTGATAGCAGGGCTTGGAAAGCAGTCAACAAAGGATGGGAGCACCCTGTCCAAGACAATAAGGATGGGGCAAAAGTGTTGAAGCCTGAAGAAGAGTGGAGCAAGGAGGAAGAATATTTTGCACTTGGAAATTCCAAAGCCTTAAATGCCTTATTCAATGGCATTGACAGGAAAATATTTAGACTTGTACATCATTGTGAGCTGACCAAGGATGTTTGGGATACTCTCAAAACCACTCATGAAGCAACATCAAAGGTGAAGATGTCAAGACTTCAACTTCTCACCACCAAGTTTGAAAACTTGAGGATGAAGGAAGATGAGACCATTCATGAGTTTTACATGAACATCCTTGAAATTGTTAATACTTCAGGTGCTTTGGGAGAGAAGATGAGTGATGAAAAGTTGGTAAGAAAAATTCTTAGATCACTGCCAAAAAGATTTGACATGAAGGTTACTGCAATAGAAGAAGCTCAGGACATCTGCACAATGAAGGTTGAAGAACTCATTGGTTCCCTTCAAACCTTTGAGATGGGAATGAATGATACAATTGTGAAGAAAAACAAAAGCATAACCCTGGTCTCAAACACTGATAAAGAAGAAGAAAGTCATGAAGCAGACTCTGAGGACAACTTATCAGAAACAATTGCTATGCTTGGAAGACAATTCAACAAAATTCTCAAAAGAATGGAAAACAAGTCCAGACCAAGTGGAAGAAACTCAACATCTTCTGAGAATAAAAGACCTTATGATTCTAATAGAAGGTCAAATTATGATGAGAAGACCAACCAAGGAAAAGGGATTCAATGTCATGGATGTGAAGGATATGGACATATTAGAAGTGAATGCCCAACCTATCTAAAGAAGCAAAAGAAAGGTCTCTCTGTGACCTGGTCAGATGAAGACTCAGGATGTGAGTCAGAAGAAGAATCTGCAAAGCACATCACTGCTCTAGCTGGAGTATGTGAAACTGAAGGGGGATCCAGTGATGAGGAGCTGACATTTGAAGAGCTTGAAGAATATTATAGGATACTGTGTAAAAGGAGCACTGAAGTATGCATGGAGAATATACAGCAGAAGAAGCAGATTGAGGAATTAAAGGCTGAAAAGACAAGTAATCTAGAGATTACTGACACTTTGAAAAGTGAAGTAAGCCTACTCAACTCCAAAATGGAGCATATGTCCAAATCTGTCAGAATGTTGAACAGTAGCTCAAATACACTGGATATCATTATCAACAACAAGCACTCAGGGGATAGGACTGGGATGGGATTTAATAAAGCTCAAAAGTTTGAGGCTAGCACCAGCCAAACAACTCCAAATCCCATGAAGTCAAACAAGATGTCCAAGCAAATGTCTCAACATCATGACAAGAACATGATGAAAAAGAAATATCAAAGATGGAGATGCCATCATTGTGAAAGGTTTGGCCACATCAAACCTTTTTGCTACAAGATGCATGGACATCCAAATCAGAGGTCTCAGCAACCCCCTAAGCAGAAGACAGAGGTCACCAAGAAAGTGTTGCATGGACATCCAAATCAGAGGTCTCAGCAACCCCCTAAGCAGAAGACAGAAGTCATAAAGAAAGTTTGGATACCTAAAGCTAGTCTTCATGCTGATCAAAGCTACAAATACATGCCCAAGAACAAGTTCAACAGACAACCTTGGAAATCTAAAGATGGACAATACACAGGGCAGATGCATCAAAGGAAACCTCACAACAGGAAAAAATGATCCAAGAAGGTTGTTGCCTTTATAGCTCATGCATCTCTCAGAGTATCTGCTAAGGAAGACTGGTACTTTGACAATGGTTGTTCAAGGCACATGACTGGACTGAAGAATCTGCTGGTAGACTTAAAGCCACACTCATCCAGATATGTAACCTTTGGAGATGGAGCAAAGGGGGAAATTAAGGGAGTTGGGAACCTGGACTGCTCAAGTGTACCAAGTCTAGATGATGTGCTGCTGGTAAAAGGATTAACTGCTAACTTGATCAGCATAAGTCAATTATGTGACCAAGGTTACAGTGTAATCTTTACCAAATCTGAATGTATAGTTTCTGATAAAGAACAGAAGGTTGTCATGAGAGGAGCCGGATCAAAAGACAACTGCTATATGTGGGAACCTCAAGATTTCAGCCTCACATCAACTTGTTCCTTAGCCAAAGAAGAAGAAGTGAAGCTGTGGCACCAAAGACTGGGTCATCTCCATCTCAGAGGAATAAAGAAGATCATATCTATAGAGGCTGTAAGAGGAATCCCAAGACTGAAGATTGATGAAGGTAAAGTGTGTGGTGAATGTCAAATAGGCAAGCAAACCAAGATGTCACACCCAAAGCTCCAACATCTGACAACTTCCAAATTTTTGGAATTGTTACATATGGATCTTATGGGACCAATGCAGGTTGAGAGTCTTGGTGGTAAAAGATATGCATATGTGGTTGTTGATGACTTCTCAAGATATACATGGATAAGTTTCATCAAAGAGAAGTCTGATGTGTTTGATGAATTCAAAGATCTGTGCTATAGAATTCAAAGAGAAAAGGCAAGCTGTGTGGTCAGAATAAGAAGTGATCATGGAAAAGAGTTTGAGAATCAAAAATTCTCAGACTTCTGCTCTTCAGAGGGGATCAATCATGAATATTCTTCTCCTATCACCCCTCAACAGAATGGGATTGTTGAGAGAAAAAACATAACTATTCAGGAGTCAGCAAGAGCCATGATTCATGCCAAGAAGTTACCCCTGTACTTTTGGGCTTAAGCTATGAACACAGCATGCTATATCCACAATAGAGTCACACTAAGAAAGGGAACCTTGTCCACCATCTATGAAGTCTTGAAGGGCAGAAAACCTACAGTCAAGTACTTTCATGTGTTTGGAAGTAAGTGTTATATTCTGGCTGATAGGGATCAAAGAAGTAAGATGAACCCTAAAAGTGATGAAGGGATTTTTCTTGGATACTCCATGAATAACAGATCTTATAGAGTATTTAACTCCAGAACCAAGGTTATAATGGAGTCAATAAATGTGATTATTGATGATGCCTCTGCAGATGTTGCTGATGATGTTGGAACATCTGCTGACAATCAAACTGAAGTCAAAACAGAAAGTGATAATCTTGATTTCACTTTAATTGAGGCAATGTCAGAGCAATCCAACAAACCTCCCTCCATCAGAATCCAGAAAGATCATCCTAAAGATCTGATAATTGGTGATCCCAACAGTGGTGTCATCACTAGATCAAGAGAGATGATCTCAGGCTCCTGCTTTGTTTCAAAGATAGAACCTAAAAGCATCAAGGAAGCTCTGAATGATGAGTACTGGATCTCTGCTATGCAAGAAGAATTAGGACAGTTTACAAGGAATGAAGTATGGGATCTTGTTCCCAGGCCTAATGATATTAATGTGATTGGCACTAAGTGGGTGTACAAGAACAAGTCAAATGAGTATGGAGTAGTTACAAAGAACAAGGCTAGACTTGTAGCTCAAGGATACACACAAATTGAGGGAGTAGACTTTGATGAAACCTTTGCACCAGTAGCAAGGCTTGAATCAATCAGACTACTTCTAAGAATTGCTTGTATCCTAAAGTTCAAGCTATTTCAGATGGATGTTAAAAGTGCCTTTCTAAATGGGTACCTTAATGAGGAAGTATATGTGGAGCAGCCTAAGGGATTTGTTGATCCAAGCTGTCCAGATCATGTATACAAGCTAAGGAAGGCTCTGTATGGTCTAAAGCAAGCCCCAAGAGCATGGTATGAAAGGCTGACCACTTTTCTCATTAAACATGGGTACAGGAAAGGTGGAATAGAAAAAACCTTGTTTGTGAAGAATGAAGAAGGAAAGGTCATGATAGCTCAGATATATGTAGATGACATAGTGTTTGGTGGGATGTCAGACAGGATGGTTAAACATTTTGTTAATAAAATGGAATCTAAGTTTGAGATGAGCTTAGTAGGAGAACTAACCTACTTTCTTGGACTGCAAATCAAGCAGATGGAAGACTCCATGTTCATATCCCAAAGCAAGTATGCAAAGAACACAGTCAAGAAGTTTGGGATGGACAATGCAAGTCACAAGAGAACACCTACCCCCACTCATTTAAAGCTGACAAAGGATGAAAAGGGTGAGAATGTGGACCAAAGCTTATACAGAAGCATGATTGGAAGCCTACTATATCTGACAGCTAGCAGACCAGATATAGCCTTTGCAGTAGGTGTGTGTGCAAGGTATCAAGCTGAGCCAAAAGTAAGTCATCTAAACCAGGTTAAGAGGATTTTGAAATATGTCAATGATACTTGTGACTATGACATAATGTATTCTCATGGTTGTGAACCAATTCTCATTGGATTTTGTGATGCTGACTGGGCTGGTAGTGCTGATGATAGAAAGAGTACATCAGGAGGATGCTTCTTTCTAGGAAACAATTTGATTTCTTGGTTCAGTAAGAAACAAAATTGTGTATCCTTATCCACTGCTGAAGCTGAATATATTGCAGCTGGTAGCAGTTGTTCATAGTTGGTATGGATGAAGCAAATGCTCACAGAATACAATGTCCCACAAGATGTCATGACATTGTACTATGACAATTTAAGTGCTATCAACATCTAAAAAAATCCTATCCAACACAGCAGGACTAAGCTCATTGATATCAGGCATCATTTCATCAGAGATCTTGTGGAAGAGAAGGTGATCACATTAGAACATGTAGCCACAGATCTGCAATTGGCTGACATATTTACTAAAGCTTTGGATGCTACCCAATTTGAAAACCTAAGGGGTAAATTGGGAATCTTCTTATGTGAAATATAGCAGTTATGGAGAAGTGCCAGCATGTCTCATGACATCGGGTGGCATGATCACCAGATGGCAGCATCAGTCTGGTCAATAACTCTGTGTATTCCACTCTTAAAAATTCCAAAAGCAACTGTTTCTATAAATGCACAAACGTGCTCTCAGCTCTTCACCTCTTCACTATCTCCTCAAAACGATTTGCATGCTAAAGCTGATTTTCTAAGCTCATCAAAATCAATCAAACCTAACTCCTCTTCCACTACATTCGCAAAATGTCTCAACATCAAAACCCTAACTTCATTGATGAGGGTCTCAATCAAGAAGATGTAGTGCATGCAACTCCAATCTCTATGGTACCAATGGATGCTACTCCCATAGACGAAATCAGAGGAAGCGTCCCTATTGCTCAAAAACCTAGAACTCCAAATGTAAGAAGAGCAAAGGAGCCTGTTTTTAGAAAAAGCAAGGGGACTCCTTCATCTACAAATACCAACCCCAAAGCTTCTGATTATGTGGATGCATCCATCAAGCATCTTGTGAACAGGATTTTGTCTGAACAAAGAGTGGTGCGTGGGGTATCTGTTCCCCTGAACAGCATGCCTGCTCCACAAGGAGAACCAAGCAACCAGGCTGAAGAGGACACTCCTGCTCAACAGGATGTCCCAATAAATGTTGAAGCATCTAAGGACCAGAACAAGGCCTCAACTGATAATGATGAAGCCACTGATGATCAAGCTCATGTTGAGCAATCTGCTGAAAAAGAGGCCTCCCAACCTCCTTCTATTGAAACTATAGATGATGACTCTGACACAGAGATCATTGCATCTGTTAACCCTAGCATAGCCAAGAGGCTTAGGGCTAGGAAGGAGAAGAAGCCTGCTGCACATGCAACACCTGAAAAGAAACAATCAACTCCAAAGAAAGACAAGGTCAAAGTTGCATTTGGACCTACTAAGCAATAGAGTAAGGTAAGCACCCAGAAGAGGAAAGCTGCAACTCCACCTAACTCAGATGTTGAGGAGGATGTCCCAACATCCCAACCAAGGAAGAAGCCAGCACCTCCCAGGTCTGTATCTGCTGTTCCTGAAGCACCTCTGGACAATGTGTCCTTCCATCATGTTTCCAGTGTGAGCAAATGGAAGTATGTCTACCAAAGAAGGGTGGCTCTGGAAAGAGAGCTGGGAAGCAATGCTTTGGAGTGCACTGAGGTAATAGACTTAATATCCTCTTCTGGCTTATTCAAGACTGCTTCAAATTTTTCACCCTGTTATGAGCTGCTAGTCAAGGAGTTTATTGTCAATCTGCAAGAAGGGTGTGCTGATGGAAAGTCAGAAGATTTTAGGAAGGTTTATGTGAGGGGGAGATGTATTGATTTCTCCTAGGTTTATAAATCACTACCTGGGAAGAGAATCTGATGGGCCAAATGAGCTGGGCAAAACTGACAACCAAGTCTGCAAGATCATCACTGCCAATCAGGTCAAAACATGGCCAGTCAAAGGCAAGCTATCTGTCAGCCTGCTAACAAGGAAGTATGCTATGCTGCACAGGATTGGAACTGTCAACTGGGTCCCCACCAACCATACTTCTTCTATAGCTACTGGACTGGGAAGATTCATCTGTGCTGTAGGCACCCAAACAAAATTGGACTATAGGGCTTACATCTTTGATCAAACCCTAAAGCATGCAGGAACATCAGCAACCAAGCTTCCAATAGCTTTTCCCTCTCTGCTCTGTGGTATAATCCTCAACCAATATCAAGGCATCCTTACTGATAAGGATTCTATCTGCAAGAGGGAGAGTCCACTGGCCTTCCACTACAAACTGTTCTTGAGCCATCATGCTGCAGATGTTGAAGCTCCCAGTGGGACATCTGCTGGACCATCAAATGACAAGACTCCTATATCCAAAGCAGCCTTGATTGTAGAACTCAAGACCACTTGCAAAGAGATGGATTCCAGGAAGAAAAAGCTTGAGGAAATAATTCAAAGGCTGGAGCTGGAAGAGGGTGCTCAGAATGTTGATGGATCAGATGCTGAGACTGAGGAAGAAGAAGATACTGAATATGATGAGTCTGAGTGAAGCTGGGTGTGATGGAAACTGAATTGTATTTCTGCTTTGTAATTTTGAATGTTTTGTTTTTCTCTCTGCTTAGGTAATGTTTGGCCCCAATTTCTGTCTAACAAGGGGGAGTAAGAGTACTGAATCTGCTACTGTTTTGATGTTTAATGAACAATGCTTTCTGCCTTCTGAACTAAGTTTTTTTTCCTGAATGCTCATTGGTATATCAAATTCTGTTGAACAAGTCATAGCAGTATACATACAGGTTTGAGGGGGAGCAAATGATTAGCTCTCACATGATTCAACAGAAAAGAACTCTGCTGCACTCAGATAAAAGAACTCTGCTATACTCTGATAAAACCAGAAGATTGTGTTAGCCAAAAATTAGCCAAAGGGGGAGTTTGTAGATGTTAAGAATTGGCAGAATTTTTGGACAAACAAGAAGTGTTGAACTTAGTTCAGGATGTCACACCAGATGTTATGACATTGTCAAACAAAGTAAAAGTTAATGAATTAAGTCAAGACATCAGGATGTCACACCAGATGTTGTGACATCGTAAACCTGCTACCAGACTTAAATGATGCATAACAGAAGTAAGTAAATTCAGGATAATTTATCTGGAATAAATTGTGAATAGATAAACACTCCAAGGCGCATAATTAGGAGCTTAGTTATCTGACTTAAGTGAAACAGAATAACTAACACACCTTGTATCAAGGAGGTAACAAACTAACTAACCCTAATTCTCCTTGATGACAGTGGGATTTATCAGGACTGGATAATTTACAGAAAGCCCAAAAACCAAGCATCTATTTAAGGAACAGAAAATCTCAGAATAGAGTACGAAATCAAGAAGACTGTAAAGGGTGTTTGTGTTTAATAGCAGGTTTTAATTGTTAGTCACTTTATGAGCTTTTAAGCAAAAAGTGAATTGTGTCTTGATTGAAACTATTAAGTAAGATCAAGCTGTTGTGTGTGAAGTGTGACTTCAATTTTATTAAACATTGTAAAAGATCACTGTGTGATTGAGGGGGAGTGAGTAGGGACTCATATCTAAGTTGTGTCTTAGGTAGAAATTGCCTTGGGTAGATATTAAGTGAAGGATTAAACTGGTTGGTTTAATTCCAGAATTAATATTACTTATATTGGATTTCCTTCCTGGCTTGGTAGCCCCCAGATGTAAGTGTGGAGATACACTGAACTGGGTTAACAATTTCCTGGGTCATTTAATTTACCTGCACTTTAAGTTTTGTTTAAGTCTTCAAGTGTTTAAACATCTGATTCGACATCACGTACCTGATCCCAGAATTTCAAAAACAAAGATTAATGTTGCATTTTATTTAAAATAATAACGTAAACACACACCAATTAAATCCTAATAATTCTAGGACTCAATCTAAACTCTATCTTAATTTTAAAAGAACCAAAAAATGCTAAGAAAAAAAAAACAGCACCTATTACAGCCCCTTAAAATAAAAACAGCTATGAATATACAAGCACAACGCAAGCAGCTTCTTACAGCCAGAATAAAGCATACAAAAACGGGTGTAAAAGATTACAAACAACATGAACTATAACAAATAACATGCATTTTACAGCTCCTATACGTAAAAACAGATGTGAAAACATGGCAGATTTTATCAATTTCATTTATGTGCACAAAGTGAATGATAAACAACACATTAATGTGAATTACAATGGATCTACATACATCACAAAATGAATTCAAACATGTGAATTTATTTACATCATTTATTTGATTTAAAGGAACAATGATCAACAAGAATAACCACACTTTTCCAAATTGCACAAAATAAGCATTTATCATGACTTTGAACAAGTATCACTACAAGCATCAATTATTTCACATGTATTGCATAAAATCCAGAATTGAATTCATGTTAAGAAGTGATCCATTAAGCACAAGAAGCATGCATGAACATGTGAAACACTTAATCACTTTTAAGCAAAAAAATCAAAATATGGCACTTAATCATGTGATCAATCCAAACAAGCAAGGATCATAATCATAAAGCACAAATAAATTTTAAGTGAGCATTTAACATGTGACACAAATGATTAAAGAGTAGCAATAAACATCAAGAATCAATTATAGCACATATGCATATTTAACACAAAATATGGAAAAGTGAATGGAATCATATCGAAACGACTCGAAACAATGGAATCGGCTACTAGAAATAGACCCAAAAATTCCCTAAAATCAATACCTAAACATACATGAACCTTAGAAGCACTAGGAAGCAATAACAAGCAAGCAAATAAGCTAAAAATCCAAAAACTAACAGCGTTAACCGGTTAAACAAACCGTTTACCCGTTAACGGACCCCAGACAACACTAAATTTGGCCAAAAACGCATGTGTTAACCAGTTAACCAAACCGTTAACCGGTTAACACTGAATCGAAAGTGAAAAGTTGTTTGGAAATAAGTGTTTTTGGCCACAATCCTACTTCTAAACATCCCTAACACACATCTAATCATGCTAACACGAATTTCAACTCAATTAGGGCTTATTAACACATGCTAAAACCTATAACAAGTTACAACCTAACTTCTAATCCCTTAAAATCCACAAATCGCAAGCAAAATGTAACGAAAACGTAATCAACCACAAGTAATATGAAAAGCACTTAAAGAATTCCAAAATGGCGAGATGAAGAGAATAACTTAAAGGCAAAGTGATTTAGATCACCAACCTACGAAGCGGAGAAGTGCTTCGGTGGATGTTGCAAGAATAAGAGCTTGATCGAAGAGAAATCCGAAGAATCCGCGAATGCGCAAAATAAATGCGTTATTGATGCTTGATTCTTCTTGCACTTCCGATAAGTCAAAATCTTCACAAAAATCAGTAGCTTTTTCTTCTAGAATTCCCAAATCAATGGAGGTTGGAGGCTAAGCTTTAATATCTTCAAGTTTCAATGTGAAACTTGAAGAGCTTCTTCAAAAAGCTTTGGTGAAAAGGGAAATGGAGGAAAAGTGAGAGAGAAAAGTGATTCTAGAAATTATGAGAGAGTGAAAATTTGGGAACCTTATGCATTGAAGTGATTAATGATTATATAGAGGCTAGGCTTGGAGCTAGGTTTAGGAATGTAGTTAGGTTTAGGAATGGAGTTAGGTTTGTAGTTAGTTAGGGTTAGGGTTGGAGAGGGAATATTCCTTGGAATATTCCATGGAATACTCTAGAAGGTTGTGGAACATGGTAGAAGCATCCAAAGGAAATGGAGTGGAATTGAAGTAGAAAAACAAGAGGGAAAGAATGAAAGGAAATGTGGAAGGAAAGTGGAAGGAAAATGGAGGGAAAGGTGAAACCAACCACTTTTCAAATGATTTTTTCTCTAAAAAGGTAAGTTTTGGTTTTCTTGATTTTTCATGATTTCTCCATCATTTCTTGACCAAATTTGAACCATAGGATCCTTGTAACCCTAATTTCATGATTTTGACCTCAAAAGTCAGGAGTCGACTTTTTCCTCAGCATGGTTGACTTATCCTCAATTCCTTGATTTTCAAAGCCTTTTTTAGAATTCGTGGCCTCAAATGAAGACTTGTGGGATGTTGTGAACCATTTGAACAATGTTGTGAAGCTTTGTAACCCTTTGGTTGTCTTTGCATAGCCTTCAACTGCTCCAATTAATGATCACATACCTATGCCTCAGCTATGATGAACATGATGCAATGTTTTTGGTTATTACATGAATTTGTTTATGCCAAATGCTATACAAAACATTGAGAAAATGATAGGGCAAATTTTGAGGTATTACAATTACCTTTCCCATCCATTCGGGATAAAAATGTCTGGCTGGCGACTCTATCTTTTCCGCGCCACTTTCGCATTTGTACTAGGATGAAAATCCCGGGAGCGATAATTCCGCCTGTGAATTTTGCCTTTTTTGCTGTTGTTTTGGGTTGTGTTGGTGTCTTTTCTCCCCTTATCCCCCTTTATTTTTATTTTGGCCTTGTTTTGATATTTTAAAACCAATTTCTCTTCAATTTCAATGGACTTTGGATGTTGATGAAGTTAGATAAACATTCTTTAGTTCAATTCTATCTTTAAAATAGATTGTTCAATTCATTTTAGGTGCTTTGAATTAGTGATATGTTTTGTACTTTAATCCTTAAATTAAGAATGATTGAACTTGAAGATGGTAGAATCTTGAGATGCAATTCAATTTGGCATTTGTCTTCATCTATTTCTCTTTTTTCTTTTAATCAATGAAAGTTTTATACATCTTGAACTTCTTGTTGAGTTCTTGATTAAGAAGAGGTAGCTATCTCTTTTCTTTTCATGTGGTATTGCTTTCGGAGAATAATATACATATCATTTTCCTAGCATGCATTAGCACAAAGATAATATTGATCGTCCTTGTAGTGTCGTTATTTTTTTCATCCAAGATTGCTTAACATATCGCTACATGAGCCCCGAAATCGGAAAACCGTTGTTTTTGTAAGCGAATTGTCCGTCTCCTACTCTTCCATGGTGTGGTTTGAAATAGATTAATCTTTGTGTTGCTTTTAGGATTAATATGGATACTCGTTGATTTCATCCGAGTTGAAGGGTTTCTTATAAGTAATGAATGAGATAATGTTTTCATTCTCATGGATGACTAGCCGAGTGTTTTCGATAAACAACAAAACCTGTTCTTATTGTGGGATTTCTATTATTATGTATATTATTATATTATATTACTATATTGTGTATGTTTCCTTCTTGCTTCCTGTCTCTTTATTTTTTAGGCTCTATGTCATTATATCATATTGTTTATGCTTCCGTTTCTTTTCCTTTGTTCGTTGGACATATGTTTATGCTTCTGCTATCTTTCTTTTGTCCACTTGGACCATTTGTTTATGTTTCCACTATTTTTATTTTGTATATTTGGACCAACAACATTAATAAAGGCTTAAACCTCTACAAAATGTGTTCTCCTAATTATGGACTATGGTTACTATCCCTTGCATTTGACTTGGAGTTTTGGACCTAGAATTAGGATCTTGACCTATGCTTGGAAGCTTTTGATGTTAAACCATGGATTTGGCACTTTGAGCTCTCTTTTGGAGACTTAACTTGATCAAGGCCTAATCTAAAGGAAGGAATTATTTTTCTTAGTTTTGTGCTAGGAAGCCTACTTGTGTGGTTAGATCTTTCTTATCCTTAGCTCTTACTTTATGCTTTAGGATAGTCCCTTCATCTCCACTCTTTCTTTAATTTTCAAAACTTCTCCCTCTTTTTAAAAACCTTCTTGTTTTAAAACTTTAACCTCTTTCATAATTCAAACCTTGGCTTTGGTCAAGTGGTTTTACCTTTTTCTTTTATTTCTTAATAAGATCTAAACTGCATTAAGCATGTTGATATCATTTTCAAAAGACTTTAAGAAAATGCAAGAACTCATTCAAACTCTTTTTGTGCCCTTGTGCACTTTTTTCTTTAAAATAATTTCATATGTTTAGAAATGACTCATTTCTTTAGTGGAATTATTCGCTAGATATGACAACTTGTTTTTACATTTTAAAATCATTCAAAATACACCATTTTCATTCTTTGTACCACGAACTACAAGGTTTTGGTCCTATATTACACTTTATGTGTACATAGGCATGAGGCAATAAGTCTCTCCAAACACAAAAATCTTTAAAAAAATAATTCTTTTCTCATCCCCTCAATCTTATTTCAAGCAAACCATTTTCAAACCAAAAACATTAAATAAATCAAAGAGGTTCCCGTGGAGTACCACAGACGTTTTGGGTGCTAACACCTTCCCTCTACGTAACCAACCCTCTTACTCGTATCTCTGTCTGGTTTTATTAGCTTTTTGCTTTTAGACTTATTTAGATTTTGTTCGCTATTTTTCCTTTTACTCTGTGGAAACAAATAAAAGTGTAGTGGCGAGTCTTGTTCTTTAAGTTAAGTTAATCAATAGCTTACACTCATGATTGTTACCGCTACACTTGGTTGGGAATCTATTCAGAATATACACAACAGTCGAAACAACTTCACCTTATCAGGATTTTGGGAAATTCTTCTACTTCAACATGCATCTTGCCATGTCCTATAAGATCTTGTTTCTTCTTTCTACTATTACATTATGTTAAGGAGTATAAGGAGTATTTATCTCATGATCAATACTATGTTCTGCACAAAATTCTTCAAATATCTTGGATGTGTATTTTCCATCTCCATCTGTTCGCAGAATCTTGATCTTCTTCTTACTCTGGTTTTCGACAAGCATCTTGAATCTCTTAAATATTTCAAATACTTCATCCTTTCATTTGATCACATAGATCCACAACTTTCAATTGTACTCATCGACAGATGAGAGAAAATACATATTTCCAGTATTCTCTTCAAAAGGATCACATACATTTGAATGTACAACTTCGAGTATGCAGGATGATCTCATTGGCATAGTCGAAACAAAAGACTTCCTGGACTGCTTTCCGACTAGACAGGATTCACATAGTTTGTCGGGAATCTCAAGACTTGGTATACTAATTACCATATCATGAGTAATCAGTTGATGGAGTGATCGAAAATTCAAATGTCCAAACCTTAAGTGCCACAACCAACTATTCTTGTGGTCGACAATAGTCTTTAGACATTGTACTTCAGTCGAATTGATTGTGGTCTTGAATTTCCTATTCTTTGACAAAGGAGATTTTAAGACCGAATTATTCTGAGGGTCGAACAGTTCCAAGGCTCCATTTTTCATAATCACTGGGAAACTTTTTTGTGACCAGTTGTCCAACGCTTAGCAAATTGCATTTCATTCCAAGTACATATAGTACATCTTTGATCATAGATTTTCCTCCATTGCTTCTTTGAAAAACTATGTCGCCAGTACATTCTGCTTGCAACGATCTATTATCAACAAGTTTGACCTTGCTCTTCTTCGACTCATTGAAATCTACTAACCATTATTTTTGACCAGTCATGTGATTCGAGCTGCCTGAGTCGAGGAACCAAATCTTGGATTCGACATGCTCATCTGCAACTGCAGCTATAACCACCATATTATCAATAATCATTTGAATCATGACTTGCAAAGTTTGCACCTTTGTCCTTGCCTTTTCTCAATCCCTTATTTTTCCTGTACCAACAATGTTTGGCCAAGTGACCCCATTTTTCACAATTATAACAATGCACACCTTTTATCTCTTTTTTGTCTTTCTGATAGGAATTTCCTTCTCCTCTTTTTAAGGATTCACAAGTTCTATCATTAACCTTATTCTTATGAGGATTCGACCAAGACTTCTTGCCCTGAGTCTTGTTGATTTTTCCTTTGAACTTGTTGAAACCATCATTCCTTTTCTACGACTGAGCCTGTAGTGTTTGTATCGAGTCTTGAACTCATTTCCTTTCGACAATCCTAATCTCATACGCCTCCAACGAACCAACCAAATCTTCCAGTTTTAGGGTTTCAAGATTGTTGGATTCTTGAATAGCTACGATAATGTGATCAAAGTGAGAGGTTAACGTACACATTACCTTATTAGCTATCATCTTATCAGTAAAGGTTTCACCATAACCTTTCATGAGATCGACGAGTTTCTGCACCTTCGACACATAACCTGTAATCTTTCGGCTTCTCCCATCGACAACAATTCATATTGTCGTTGCAATGTTTGCAACTTGACAACCTTGACTTTCCTGCCTCTTTCATAGTACTTGACAAGAATATCTCACGCCTTCTTCACTGATTCAACATGAGAAATTCTATCAAAATTAGTCGCATCAACCGCCGATTGGATGTAAAACACTGTCTTGCAATCCTTCTTCTTGGCATCCTTGTGGGTGGTTCTTTGTGCGTCGGTTGCATCTTCACCAAGCACATGAACGCCATTAGTAACCACTTCTAGGGTTTCATGAAAGCCAAATAGAGATTGCATATGTTTTCTCCATCGAAGGTAATTCTTGCCGTCAAAAGTTGGAAGGGAGTTTGGTAAGTTTTCGTTACCATTCATCTTTGCAGCGATTGACAAACAACAACCCACAATCTCGAAAATATGATCTCTGACGTGTGATTTTTAAAAATATAATCAAGAATATGACTGAGCTCTAAATACCAATTTGTTAATGCTTAAGACATTTTTAGTGAGGAGAGAAAGAAACAAAATAAAAAAATAAAGATCGATAATATTGAAGCCCTAAGTAACAAACTCACACAAGAAATATAAATATTCAAATTTAATCTAGTATAAGAACTTATAAAAATGGAAACAAACATACTTTTAGTTAAACCGTTTGTTAATTTAAGTAACTAAGAATTCAAAGTGATTCATGGTTTGAAACTCATTGGGGTCCCACGATCAACACAAAGACAATAATCTTGTTTATGAAGTTTAAAGAAACCGTCATTCATTTGTGTCTTATTTGTTCTATGTAGCATTTTTTCCACTCTTTGAGTCCAAACTACACATAGATCACACCTCGTTCCCATTGTTCTTGCATTTTTTTATGCATTTATTTTCTATAAAGCGTTGTACTTGAATTCTATGCTTTTGTACCTACCCTCAATATTGTTTAAGGAAACATTGCACTTTGTGGGTCCAATAGATTGCACAAAAGTTTAATAGTATGACTCAAATATTATATATTCACAAAATTTGCATATGCTCATGCAGATATGGTGCAAGCACAAAGAAAATGTTTATTTTATGAATGGGTAACACATACTACTAGTTGAGTTCCATTGAATACTTTAAGCATGTTGTCGTAGATTTAATTTCTAGATTCTATATATAAATTTTTTTATTAAAGACAACCATTAAATATTCTTAGGGTTTGTTACTTTAATTTTGTAAATTTATTTATATTTATTGTATTTAAATTTTCTAACTACTTCTCTAAATAAATATAAAAGTTAAATAGGAAACTCATAATTAAATTACATGGATAACTAAATAGGAAACTCATTATTAGTGCTATTATAAATAAGTGTACCACTCCATATTTAGTGAAAAATATTTATTTTAATGCCATATTGTTAGGAATTAATTTTGAATGATACATTCATATATTTGTAATGATTTGAACTCGGAACTTCCGACTTTTTTTAACCTTTAACTCAATTATTTTAAGTAAGTTTAACTACCTCCGATTTATTTTGTAAAAAAAAATAAATCGAAATCATATAATTTAAAACAAAACAAAAATATTCTACTCCATATTATAAATTTAATCTATTTATTTATTAATTATTGAATAAATTTATAAACTACCAATAGATTTATGCCCCAAAAGTTAACTTATGAAGTATCCAATGTTTTTTACTACCAAACAAAGTCACACTTACTTTTACATTTGTTATTTCATTTGAAATGAAGTAAGTAGTCAAACTCTTGGAAATGATGGTAGTTCATAAGAGTCTTTAGAACAATTTAATCTGTTTTCAACAGAAAGTTAATTTTTCAACTTAAGAAGGTTTTCTTTCTGGCATTCTCAGAAAAGTTTTTGTTCTTACATGCAATATAATCACCATTAACAATAAATAAAAATAAAATAAAATAATTATTTAACAAGCTAAATTTATCAAATCCAGAAAACATATTTTATTTTAATTTAAATCCACAAAGGACATGAGATAATACAAAGATAATTTAAATATATCAAAGACAAACATTCCACAACCAAACACAGATCAATAACATATCCCAATCAAAGATACCAATAAACTGTTTAGGGATAATAAACCATAAGTAAATTATTTTATTTTATTTTAATAAAAAGTACTTTTATAGATTTTGCTTCCATTTCAATAGAATCTTCATTCATCAAAATCATCGACTTCGTCTTCGTCTTCATAATCATAGTCATAGTCATAGTCATAGTCGTCTTCATCTTCATTATCATCATACTTAACATCATTCTCTGATGGTTGCCTTGAGATTGTAACAGGCTTCAACCCCTAACACCACAATTAAAAAACACATCATGCATGTCTCATAATTTTTCATCTTTGAGTTTTTATAGAAGGATTAAACAATGTATAAGCTTTTTGAGTTGAAGTAGAGTAGAGTAATTCTAGTTTGAATAAGTGCTTAAATAATATAGTGCATGCATGTTAGATCCTGTTACATTTAGAAATTTTTTGAAAACTTTTAAGAATGGTAGTAGATCCATAATAAGACTTAAAAGTACAACAACAAAAAGGAAAAAATATTAATTAAAAAAATTAATATTTACATTCAAGAATATTTTCAGAGCCTCCTCTTTTGGGTGAGTGTTGATCACTTTCAGAGCCTCTTCCTACACAAATATTTTTCAATTTAATTATATAAATAAAAATAGATAGAAATTCAATAACAAAAAAATAGAGAGAAATCTAAGAAAAAAAAATTAAAAAAATAATCTAACCCTTGCTTGATTTAATTCTTCTTGAAGTAAAGTTTTTGGTTCATTATCAATAGAAGTAGTTCTTTCAAGGTTGGAAGGAAGAGCAGTCGGTTTCTCGGCTTCGACATTGTTGTTCTTCTTCTCTACAACTTGGATATTCATTTTCACTAGCAGAGAGAAAAACAAAAACAAGCTTACAAACAATAAAACACAAATACAAATAGACTTATCTTTAGGTTAAGATTGAGGACCTATTTATAACCAAAAAAAAAAGAGTAAATAAATGATATTAAGACAAAGTTATTTATTTTTACCAAAATTTGAAGATAAAAAAAATGGCATCTTTGACTAGAATCATGAAAAGGGGTAAGGGTGAAGAGTGTGAGATGAATGCACAGCTGTGATTTTGATGAGAAGAAATAACGTGGCAGACATGGCGATGAAGAAACAGATAGTTATAAACAAATGGCAGAAGTAACTGATCAATGTAGGCGTCATAGGCTTTATTGCTTGATGAGATTAACCATAGGTTTATAGTACATGACAAACAAAAAGGTGCCTTAATTTGTTGGGGGTTACATCATTTTTATCAAGGTAAGTAAAGTACTTCACAGAAAATAGGGAACAAAGCTAGTTTCTTAGCATGAAAAAAAGATACTAACTATTTTCTTAGTTGTTAAAAAATATATAATTGTCTTTATCTCAAAATTTGGTGTTTATTTGTACTATTGTTTAGTGTTTTTTTTTGGGTAAAAATTATTAATTTTGAGTGAATTAATTGAGTTGAAGTTAAACATAATTTATTTTTGAATAAATTCTAATAAAATTTAGATAATAAATTTCAATATTAAAATTATATTTAGATTGAAACCAATATTTTAAAATTCAAATTGTTTCAGTCAATCGGACCGATTAGACCATGAATCGGAGAATAAAGTGGTTCAATCAGATTATTGGATTATAATTGCAATTGATTTGATGTAACCGGTTAATGGATCAAATCAGTTCGACCGACCGGAACAGTTCGAGTTTTAAAACCATATGAAAAACTACAAATTATAGAGTCAAATATAATCAATTAAAGTAAAGTGCTCAAACTCGTAGACCATATAGTACTTGAAACAATTTTAGAGGTGTGTTTGATTAATTTAAAGTAAAATTTATTATGTATCTAGAATTTTGATATATTGAATTATGTAGTTTTTGAGTTTAAATATTATTCTTACACTAAAGCTTAGTTGTTGATCTCACTTTTGCATTAATGAATCTAAAAAATCACTTTGTCTTCAATTTTTTTATATTTGATTATTCAATAAAAAAATTTATAAAAGAAAATGATTTTAAAAAATAAGTTGAAAGTAAAGCAATTAATATTAAGATAAATTTAAAAAAAATGTGAATTGTAGAATAAATTTTAATATAAAAATCATATATAAATCCAAAAAATAAAAATCTTAACTTCAAATTAAATTCAATTCTAAAAAAGTATAATTAACTAAACTCAAAAACAATAAACAATCAAATATGTTAAACTCAATTTTACAAATCTAGAATTTTGACTACTTTAAATATAAAATCAAACATACATTAAGAATTAATTTGATAAATTCAATTTTCCGTCATTGGAGAATAAAAACAGCTCAATCTCGCAATTATCTGGATTATAATCTATCTCAATTTATAAATAGAAAAAAATGTTTTTTTCTCCTAAATTATAAACCAACAAAAATAATTATGTCATTTTAAAAGAATTTTTAATTTATTTGACTGTTGTTTTGATTGTTGAAAATTATAATTTGTCAATTATTATTTATTTTTATTTATTTTTACTCAAATTATTTTCATTAAACTATATCATACATCTTTTTCAATAATTCAATCCTTTATTAAAGTTCTTTATTAAAGTTTTTTAATAACTTGTGAAAGTTAATAGGTGTATTACTATTTTTCAATTTATTTCAAGTTCCGTCTAAGTAACATAAATTAATGAAAATAATGTAACCAGATTTTCTCTTTATTTATAAACTTAACTTTTATATAAATGCATGTATTAAAACGCTTCATTAAATTATATTATAAACATAACTCTTGTTTTGATAGTTTAATAAAATTCTACATGAAGATTTTTTTTTATTAAACTAAATCCTTTTTTTCCTTTTTTAAAATTATTTTAGGATTGAAAGTTTGCGTGAATAAAAAAAATTGTAACTTACTTGGATTCTGAGAGCACTTAAATAAGCCATCTTTAAATCATGAGGTTTTAGTAAAGTTAAATTTAAGAGGATGATCAATATTGGAGGAAGAGCAACATAAATGAGAGAGATATTATATATTCTCCAATATTTTAAGGTGAAAGGTGTATAGGTTATCCCATTTATAAATATTCAACTCTCTATATTTATAGCTAATTTGGGATTCCAACTCACACTTGACATATTATTCTTCTAAACACTCCCCCTTCAAGTGTGAGTCTGAAATGCATCCCTCGAGTGGAAACTCTTTTTTCCACATACAATTGTATCGTCGTTGACACACACCTATTTCCTGGGCATTTCGATTCACCTCTTCTTGGGCATTTCGATTTCAATGGGACACCTCTTCTTGAGCATTTCGATACGAGTAAGTTGGTCTCTTTCTCGAACCAAAGGCTCGTGATACCATTTATTGGAACATGAGGAGGAGCATCAATATTAGGTCTAGAACAAGACAAGTGAGAGAGACACCACATATTCACCCAAATATTGGAGTCTCACATTGGTTATAAATGTGGAGAGTTGAACATTTATAAGTGGGAGAACTCATACACCTATCACCTTACGGTTTTGGGTGAATATTTGGTGGCCCTCTCACTTGTGTTGCTCTAGACCCAATATTGATGCTCATCATCATGATCCAACATGGTATCAAAAGCCTTTGGTTTGTGAAATAGAGTGGTTTACTTGTATCGAAATGTTCAAGAAGAGGTGTCCCATTGAAATCGAAATACCCAAGAAGAGGAGTATCAAAATGCCTAGGAAGATGTGTCCCGTTAAAATCGAAATACCCAAGAAGAGGTGATCGAAATGCCCATGAAAAAGGTGTGTGTCAGTGGTAGTACAAGTGTTTGTGGACAAAAGAGTTTCCACTTGAGGGGAGCATTGTGAACTCACACTTGAGAGAGAGAGAGAGAGAGAGAGAGTGTTGAGAATAATATGTCAAGTATGATTTGGAGTCCCATATTGGTTATAAATGTAGAGAGTTAAGCATTTATAAGTGGAAAAACCCACACACGTATAACCTTAATATTTTGAGTGCATATGTGGTATCTCTCTCACTTGTGTTGCTCTTGACCCAATGTTGATGCTCTTGCTCATGACCCAATAAAGTTATTTCCTTAAAACAAATTTTAAGTAGTTTATTTTTTTCATTCCACTATCTCACGAGTAGTTCATGGAGCATAGAAATTATGTTTTATGTGATTCTCAATATAAAAGTTCTTGAATTTTATATATTGAAGTTTACTTCTGAAATTAATTTGGATAGATGAAAGTCTATTTTTTTTTAATTTTGGATAACTTTGATTAACTTTCAAAAGGTTTTTTTAATTAGCAAAGATGTATTGATCAATAGAGTATCATGGATACTCTAACCCAAATATAAAGAGATGCCAAAACAAATTAAGATAAAAAAGCTTAAGGCAAAGAAGTGGATTTTTGTACCAATCATAAAAATTACAAATATGATTAGGACTAAAATATACACTAAACTAAAACTAAGAAAGGGCTTTGATGTTGAAAATTAGCTCAGACATACTCGCTATAGCATCACCAAAAATTATCTTATTTCGTATGTTCCGAATCAACCAACAGAAAGCCATCAAAATAATGTTTATCCGCCTACAATCAACCGACCCCAACCAATATGACCTCGACTTGAAGAAGTGCTCAAATATATTCGCATCCACAACTACATCATAACTAGTCCAACACAAAATGTTTGAACAAACATTCAACACCACTGTAGATCTCATGAATAGGTGATCCATGTCTTCATCCTGCTGAAAACAAAAAAACATAGACCAAGTCATGTGGATCATGAATGATGTTTTGAGTATTGAGTTGCAGTCTTGTTGGGAGTTTATTTTGAAGAAAACACCAACATAAAGTTTTGAGTTTATCCCAGACTTTAGTTTCTCACATGAACTTCAAAGCTTTCCTCAAAATATCATTTACCTGATCATCTTCAAGGCCCTGCATGATGTTCTTATAACAGTCTTTGACATAAAAGAATCAACCCCTGCACTGATCCAAACCACACGATCAAGCACATTGCAACATGGAACCATTTCATCCAATAACTAGTATGCCTCAATCAGCGATGTTCAGATGAACATGCCACTGCCAACCTGTTGACAAAATAATCCCATATTTCTAACATCAATGTTCTTATTAATATGAACCTGATATAAATAAGGGAACATACTTGACAAAGGAACTTGACTGCACCATTTTGCAGTCCAAAATGGGATATTCACACCAGACCCTAATTTAAAAGACATATGATTAAAGAAACCCTTGGAAATATCCTTTCCATTATTGTTGATCAATTCCCTCCAACATAATGAACATTTGGATATCCTACACTTCAATTCATTGGACCAAAATAGTGTTTGAGGTTTCCATACCTATGCTCCAACAACCCCTTCCAAATTTTGGTTCTTCTTCATTTAGGAATCTCCAAATCCATTTTGACATTAAATATTTGTTCAAAACCTTTACATTTTTAATGCCAATACCCCCTTCAACTTTGTTCTTACACACTTTTGACCACTTAATCCAGCACACGCCTTTCCCTGAAGTAGACTCATGCCAGAGAAAGTTCCTTTGGATTCTTATTATCTCAGCCCTGAAATCATCTAAAATCCTCTCAGTATGGACTTGATAGCCCACAAGTTGGACCATGAGTTTTCACCCAACAAAATTATGTCATCAACAAACCGAATTAGGTTATATACAACACGTTCATTCTCTTGAAACCCTTTGAATAAACCAGAGTTTATTGTTGTTTTCAAGAAACTAGCCAAACCCTCCACAACTATTGCAAACAGAAAAGGTGATAATAGACCACCTGCCTAAGACCTCTACCCACCTCAAAGTCTTTAGTAAGACTGCCATTTATCAAGACAAACATGGAACTAGAAAATACCATTGCCTCCATCCAATGCATCCATTTTGATCCAAAACCAAGCATTCTCAACATACATCTAAGATAATCCCATATGACACACTCATATGCTTGAACAAAATCCACCTTAAACATCGTGCAATTTTTATTTTATCTTTTGGCATAATAAAAAATTTCATTAGCTACCAATATTCCATCGAGAATTTGTCTGTCATGGATAAAAGTTGTTTGAGTATTTATTATCACCTTACCAATAACCTTCCTTAATCTTGAAGCAAGATTCTTGGCCACCCTTTTATACATACAACCAATTAGACATATGGGCATATAATCAGTCAATTCTTGTGGGTTATCCACTATTGGAATCAAAGCAAGGAATGAGGTTGTCATGGCTTTTGGGAGTTTTCCGGTCTCATGAAATTCTTGTACAAAATTGACTACATATTTTCCAACAATGCTCCAATAATGCTTGAGAAAATCCAGGTTAAAGCCATCATGACCTAGGCTTCTATCTCCCTCACTATCCCAAATGACTTCTCTAATTTCATCTTTTGAAAAATTATCTTCAAGGGCTTGGTTGTCCATAACATCCAATTTTGTGAACTCAATATTATCCAAGCCATGTCTACACCTTTGAGGTTATGTAAACATTTCTTCAAAAAAACATTCTAGAAGCTTCTTTAACTTCAACAACATGTTCCACCCTTCCTTGTTTAGTTGACATAGAGATTATTGAGTTGATTCTTGATATATATTTCATTGTTATGTGGAAGAATTTTGAGTTTTTATCTATATTTATGATCTATCTCAGTCTAGCCTCATGTTTCAGTAAGCTTTCCTTCGTATTCAAGACTTTCCAAACCTCTTCTTGAGCTTTCATCCACTCAAACTTGTTTTCCTCATTGAATACATGACTGTTATTTAGAAGATACTCATCCTTTGAATTGAGTTTGGATATGACAGTTTCTACTCTTAGGTCCAACCAACCATACACTTCTCTATTCCACCACCTAATTCTTTCTCTCAAGAGTTTAATATTTTCTTTAGTCGTGTAATCCATCTTGCCAACAACTTTGAAGGAATCCCACTCTGATTTCACAAATTCCATGAACCTATCATGAGCCAACTACCCTTTAATGACTTTGCAGGGTTTTGGCCCCCAATCCAGATTACTTGATTTAATCTATACTAGTATATGATCAGAGATATCTCTAGTTCCAATTTCTTTCCCAACAATGTTACATGCTTCAATAGCTCCTTTTGATATTAATAATTTGTCCTTCCTATGGAAATCTAGGTGTAGCGATAATAGCCATCCAATATTACAAGAACATAGTAATTTTGCTAAAACTCATGGTTTTAGATGAGTCAAAAATATCCATACCAATATAGTTTTAAAGGACTTGTAAAAATAATATTTTTTCCGATTAAAGTAGTCCTTTACTTATTAGCCCTTTTGACACATAACACATAATTGATTCTTTTCAAAAGGAAAGTTTGACAAACTATTACTAATTCTTTGCAGACCAATTTGTTCAAATGGTCCATATGGATATGAGTTATTCTCATATGTTATAGTCATAATCCGTCCTATTTACTTGAAATAAAAATATTATTTGAAATTAATTTATTAAAATTAATAGTATAGGTGTTTCCAATTCTTAAACTAGTAAAAAGAGATTGATTGTTTTCAGTTTTTACGACACTGCAAATAGCGGAATTAAATGTTACTTTCTTACCTTTGTCACATAATTGACTAATACTTATCAAGTTATGTTTTAAACCTCCAACCAAAAAACATCCTCAATCGTTGGATTGAGATACTTACCAAATATGCCAGAACCTATGATCCTTCTTTTCTTATTATCACAAAATGAAACAAATCATCCCTTTTAAGTAATAAAGGAAGAAAACAGAGATTTATCTCAGACATATTCTTTGAACAATCACTATCAAGATACCATTTAGAAATTGAAACTGTAAAGCAAACCACATAGTCTTTGTGTTTTTTCATGAGACAAATGTTGTTTCTTCCTATTTTGTTAATTCATCGGAAGAGTCCATATCATTATTCTCTAATGTTATATATATCTTCTTTGTTTATTTTTTTAGGTCCTTTGTACTTTTCTTTTCTAGTTTTAAAGGAAATCTGAATTTATGTTACATTTCTTTCCGCACTAGAAGCATATTGGCATGAACCAAAATATCTCTTCATTTATATAATGGAAACTTTGAGGAATTTTCTCGTGCCTTATGAACTTTTTAAACTTGCAGACTAATAGATTTATGTCTTCATTGGTTTTAGAGTATTTGGCTTCTTTCACATTGATTGCAAGACTTTTCTTCTTCATGCCACCTTCTTTATTTTCAACAAGTATTTTCAACTTAATCTTATGTTTCTACAATTTTTAAAACAAGGTAGCCAAATCCATAAAAGACAAAGTATTTAGATCCAGATGTCATAATGAATTCAGGTTCCCAACTGCAATTTAAGCATCTACAGACTTTGTTAATTAAATCCTCATTTTGAAAATTCTTACCCTTAGTTCTTAATTGATTAACAACGTGAATAAACTGTTTTCCATATCCTAAATATTTTCTCTAGGTTTCATTCTAAACAACTCATACTCACGAGTCGATGTGTTCAACTCAACCCTTTTAACCTTGGTTATACTTTCGTGGGTGACTTAAATAATGTCTCACATTTCTTATGAAATATTATAGTAATGAACCAAACAATCATTAATACAAAATGTGGCGGTGATAATAGTTTTAGTTTTAAATAGTACTACAAATTTTTTGCATTCTCTTTGGTCTAGGTTTCTATAGTTTTTTTTACAACACCATCTTCTTGATGCGTGCGAACAAAGGAACCATTTTTAACAATATCCAAGATATCACAAAGCATCATCTCTACAAAAATTGTTCATTTTCTCTTTACAATAAGCATACCCCTCATTATTAAAGAATTGGGTTTTGTTTAGTTAATCACTTAAAGCCATACAACCTCTTAAGAAAATTAGTCTTATAATACAAGTTAGGTTATAATTCCCCTTGTTGACCAAGTGATTTCAAAAACAAGAGGGGGGAATTTTGTCATATAGTTTTCGAAAATGTTTTAAATTTTTATTTTATTTTAACTAGGTGAATTTTAAGAAGAGGGGTGAAGCACAAATTTAAACAGGCAAGGTATGATAGGAAAGTAAAGTATAAAATTTAGGAAAGTGCACACCAGGATTCATACTAGTTCGACCAAAAACCACACGACCTACTCTAGTTATCAAGAGTTTCCCCTTGAGAGTTTCACTATCAACTTAAGCTTTTATCACAGGATCAACTCCCAACCTTCTTACACCAAAATTTTACTCAAGTTCAGTTTGCAACATTTATATCAATATCAATGTTACAAGAGAATGAAACTCTTGATTTATAATTACATCACGATCTAATTCAGACAACAATTACATAACTTTTACCCTCTCTCTCTCTCTCTCTCTCTCTCTCTCTCTCTCTATATATATATATATATATATATATATATATATATATATATATATATATATATATATATATATATATATATATATATATATATATATATATATATATATCCTAGACTTGAGTAAGATGGACCTGTTTCAAGCGGTTTAAGATGGCCGGTTGGTGGATGACGATTATCTCATTATTTTGTAACCCTATTTTTGATATGCTCTCTTCTATAATATCTTAGTTTTTTAGCATTTCTGAATGTTATTCCTATTTGTCTAGCCCCATATTTATTATAATATAATATCATTTCATACTTAGGAGGAATTGATTCGACAAGCGGGGACCCTAAGTCCTTGACCCCTAAAAGGGAAGAAATTATGGTTCTTTATGAGAGGTCAAGGTATCAATAGCCCTGGTGGGCAGTTAGAATCCATCGTAGGAATTTAGTATTCTTGATCATCTCCGAAGGGGTGACGAGGATCCCCTTTTTGATTGCTCTTAAAGGTGGCAAGGATCCCTCTTAAGGGTCTAACACTTTGATTGCCTCTAAAGGCGATATTGTGAAAACTATTGATATGTACAAGTATACACAATCAAGTAATAATAAGTTATGTAAAATTAAGAGTATTGACCCCACATAGATTGTAATAACTTAAATTGATTCTCACATTAAAATCTTGTGAATAGCCTGGAGTAAAAGGTAACAATAATAATTGGTTTTCTCATATTTAGGTTGAAATGCAATAATTGATAAGTGATGACAAAGAACTTAAATCAACAGTAAGAGGCATCTTGGATAATGATCCATCTAATGAAGTTTATATTTTGTGTGTATGATGAGATATGTCATAATAATTGTAGCAGAAAGTGATCTAGTGGTGTATGTCTACAACATAAAAGCATATGCCTCAAGTCAATGGAACAACTCTCGAGGTCTCACAATAACATTAAAGTATGTCTATTTTTAACTATTGATTTCCCATATGGTTGTAGTCCTTTATGTCTAAATTGACTTATCCAGTGAATATGTATATCCTACTATTTTCAACCATATTTACTTATGAAGTATGTTAGTTAATACATCTCTCAAACCTTAACTAACTTTTACCTATTTATAATGAGATCAAGCATAGAAATATATGTATAACATTATTTCACATGGTAAAATGCATCATTTCAAACCACACCATTTAACACAAAATACTACATTTTATTAAACTTGACATTGCTCATCATAAAGAGGTTTAGCTCATAATGAGCAAAACAAGTACAAAAACATAAGTTTTTACCTTCAACATTTCTAAACACAAATGAAAAGAAAATATGAAACTAAGTATGACTTTGTACTCCTTGTAATCTTTCAATCAGTATGAGGTGAGTTTTGCCAACTGTCATGTCAAGATGCTCAACACTTCTTTAATGGAGGGAGAATGGAAGGAACTCTTCACTTATGGCTTGGTATTATTATTTTACTTTTTTAATAATATTTATTTCTAATTATTTCTCAATTATTTCAACTTCTGAACCACTTCCTTTCAACTTCCTTTATACCCTTTAACTTTTAGGGTTTTTATCTTGTCATTGGATCATGGGCCTTATGGATATTCTTTATTATGGACCAATAACACAAAAAATCCTTCTCATCTTCTTGAAATCAACTTCAATTAGTATAATTCCAGTATAATGGGGACAACACATCTTGTGGTAGCTATGTTGTGCAAATAGAGAAGCAACACACACAATTTTTTATGTAACAAATTTTGCATAATTTTGTATTATAGTGCTTGATCTTATCCAGTCAATTTGTATGTTCTGAGGTTTTTGGATTGGTAACCATTTTGGTTAAACATGCTCACTGGTAGATGTTAAGCCAGATGTTTTGTCATATGGGTCAGACATCATGTATAGTATGATGTTGGGACATGTTCCAGGATATGTTATACCAGAAGACTATGGCAGGGTTGTTTTGGTATTTAAAGTGTGAGTTTTTAGTGTGTTTTAATTCACACGCTGTCTCTATCCAAGGAGGGATATTTTAGGAGCTTCTGTCTTGACAGATTTATGTGTATTTCTTAAAAATAGTCTTTGAACCTTTTTAGGAAACTTTGTGTTTTATTCCTATATTTATGCAGGAAATTGTGTAAGTGATTTAAAGCTGATATCTTATGATCTGAAATTCAATAGCCCAAGTCCACGGTGATCTGAAGGCTATTTAAAGTGAACTTCAAAACCTAATGAAGTAGTGAATTCGTGTATTGAAAGAAAGGGTTTTAGGGTTTTAGTGTGCATTTGTTTTTTTGTTCATGTCTTATGACTTTTGACATTTGAGTAGGATTGTGTTATTTGTTAATTGTGAACCATTCATGTATCACTTAGGTGCTTGAATGAGACTTAGTCTTAAGTTGTAATCACTCCTAAGCTTTTAAAAAAAGTGTGGATTTCGTCTCTTTGAAGCGTGACTTCTTTTGTTCTTCGTTGTTGAGTTTGTCATTGTTGTATGACTGGTGGGAAGTGAGAGGCGTCTCATATCTTGGAGTTCCTAGGTAGAAGTTAGCACGGGCAGTGATTAGGTGAGAAACTTGTAAACATGTGGGTGTTTTTTGTGGCTTTGAACTAATATTATTATAGTGGATTTCCTTACTGGCTTGGATGCCCCCAGATGTAGGTGAATTGGACTGAACTGAGTTAACAACTAATTGTGTTGTTTACTTTCAGCCTTTTAATTTTACTACATAATTCTTCTGTGTTCATACTGTATTGATCCTAGTGTTGTGACATTTGTCTCGACATATGGTATCTATGTGCCAGAATTTCAATAGGTATCTGAGCAGGTCACCGTGTTCTATTTTTGGGTGAGCTCTAGGGAATTTGTATTATGGTACTATGGATAAGGAAGGAAGAGGAAATGTTAACATACCCCTAGTCTTAGATGACACTAACTATGACTATTGGAAGGCATGTATTGTTGCTTTTGTAAAATCCATGGATAAAAAAACTTGGAAAGCTATCATCAAGGGTTAAAAAACATCACGTGGATGAAGAAGGTAAGGAAACTCTAAAACCCGAAGAGGACTGGACCAAGGAAGAAAATGAGACTGCTCTTGGAAACTCCAAAGCCTTGAATGCTCTATTCAATGGAGTTTACAAAAACATCTTTAGGTTGGTAAACACCTGCATTGTGGCTAAGGATGCTTGCGGAAATTCTCAAGACAACTCATGAAGTCACATCTAAGGTAAAGATGTTTATACTTCAACTACTCACAACCAAATTTTAAAATTTAAAGATGAAGGAAGATGAAAGTATTCATGACTTTCATATGAATGTTCTTGAGATAGATATTGCTTAAGGAGAAAAGATATCAGAAGAAAAGTTGGTTAGGAAGATTCTTAGGTCTTTCCATAAGAAATTTGATATGAAGGTCACAACCATAGAAGAAGCCCAAAACATCAAACAATATGAGAGTTAATGAGCTTGCGGGGTCACTTCAAACCTTTGAATTGACTATTAATGAAAAAATTGAAAATATGAACAAGAGCATAGCTTTTGTCTCTAACACTGAAGATGGAAAGGAATAATGTGATCTTGATACTGATGAGGAAATGTCCAATGCCGTTGTGCTTCTTGGGAGACAATTCAACCAGATGCTGAAGAGAATGGAAAGGAAGCCAATGCCAAATCTCAAGAACATCACTCCTGACACTAGTCGGAACTATGATTCTCAAAGAAGATCAAGAACAAAAGAAAGGACCAATCAGAATAAAGGGATTCAATGTCATGAATGTGAAGGGTTTTGACACATTAGAGCATAATGTCCCACTTATCTGAAGAAACAACCTAAGGGGTTGGCTATCTTGTGGTCTAAAGATGAGTGAAAGTGATGATAAAATGACCAAACATGTAAATGCTTTAATTGGAATGTGGGAATTTGATTTAAAGTCTCGTGATGAAGAAACTCGGTATGTTGAACTAGTCGTTTCCTACAAATATATGTGCATCAAAAGTGACAAGCAACATGAAATTATCTCTCAACTTCAGAGTGAGAAGGAAGAGTATTTGTCTAACATCTATAGTATGCAGGATGAGGTCACCTTGTTGACCTCCAAACTTCAAAATATGACCAAGTCTGTAACAATGTTAAATAATGGTTCTAACATGTTAAGTTAAATTCTTCAAGTTGGAAAAATGCCTAGTGACTTAAAAGGCATATGGTTTGATAATCAAACATTGAAAGGAGACCTTAAGGCTACAAAATTTAATCCTACTAGAAAGATGGAAGATCCAATGATGTCAAAACAAATGTCTCAATACCGTGTCAGGCATCAGAATGCTCAGACAGGAAGCAAGTCCTTGCAGTGGAGATGTCATTATTATGGTATATTCGTCCATATCAAGCCTTTATGTTTCATACTATATGGATATCCAAGTCTTTTATTCAACCCAAGGCTAATCATGAATTAATGAATATTACAAAGAAATGGGTTTCCAAAGAAGCTATCACTTCACTTATTGCTCATACTTCTCAGAGCTTTAGCTAGAGAAGACTGGTATTTTGATAGTGGGTGTTCTAGACACATGACTGGTGTAGAGAACTTTCTGGTCAACATTAGGTCACACTTTTCTAGTTATGTTACCTTTGGCGATGGTTCCAAAGAAGAGATTCAATGAGTTGGAAGACTATCCAGTTCAGGATTCCATAGTCTTGAGAATGTACTTCTTGTAAGAGGATTGACTGCCAACTTGATAAGCATAAGTCAGTTGTGTGATCAAGGGTTGAAAGTAAACTTCTATAAGTCTGGATGTGTGGTTACTAATGAGAAGGATAAAGTTCTAATAAGGGGAGTCGGATCTAAGGATAATTGTTACTTATGGAAACCTCAATCATCAAAATGTTCTCCTACATGTTTGATGTCTAAAGAAGATGAAGTTCAACTGTGGCAACAAAAGTTTGTTCATTTACATATGAAAGGTATTAAGAAGATTGTATATACATAATGTAAACACCCCAAATTTGCCCTCACTCATTTCACCATGGCTTGTGATCTTTTCATATGCATAAGTTCAATCATAGCATCTCATATTGCATTTTTGATTCACTGCATTGATTCAAAGTCATCTGCATCTAGGGTTTGTGATCTGAGCAATCCAAAAGCCATTTGAGCCACTCCAAAGGTCTTAAATCACTCCAAAGGGGTCCATGCATGTTCAATCATCATATTATATCCTCCAAAGATCAAAGAAGTCAAAGAATCACAAGAACTGAGAAAGGCATGGAAGCTGAGCCAGGTTTAACTGCACAGATGACCTAGAATTAGGGTTTTGGTTTCAAAGGCCATAACTCCAAATTTTTTGGTCATTCTTGTTTCTATTGGTATCTATATGTTATGAGGATAATGCATATCAATTTTCATGAAGAAATTCAATGGGGAAGGCATCTGATCAAAAGGTGACTTCTTGAGCAAGTCAGTGCAAAATCAGGGCATCTGAGGCCCCCAATGACCCAACCAAAGGGATTTGTCCATCATTTTGAATGTGTATGATCTTTATTTGATCATATAAGATGTTAGAAGTTCACAAAATGAAGAATTTCAAGCCATTTGCAAAGTTTCCTTTTTGGGAAAGTGACTTATAATGTAAACTTGCCATTTTGGGAAAGTTTTTCAACCTCCTCTTTTTGATTCAAAAATGCTTCAAATGAGAAAACTTTGGTCATGAAAGTTGTAGAATGGATCCTCCCATTTTCAAAAAGTACAAGAACTCATTCTAATTCATTTTGGATCAAAAGTTATGGCTTGTCAAAGTTGGCAAAAATCACATAATTTCATGTTTTACACCAAAGAGGGAAAGTTGCAAAACCTCATGCCAAGGCAAAATGTGACTTCAAATGGACTTCTATGCACTACACAAACATAAACCATGGCCTAAAAATCAGAATGCACCAAAGAATTCTCAAGTTTCATGACTTGTGCATTAAGAAACTTCAAAAGGGCCAAAAGTTCACAAATTTGCAAAACCACACATAAGCTTTGATCCACTTGCTGATCTGACTCAATCCCATTTCCATGGTCATCCTTGAATCAAGCTGCAGTAGACATGACCTTGCTCTGGCCTTAAAACAGCCCATACCTCAAAGGACACATATACTTGACTTTTTGCATTTTTGCCCATACCAATCAAACTGAGCCACACCAACTACTCTGACCAATCACAGCTTCACATACATGCCTCATGGATCACATTTCACATAATCTTGGAAGATGAAACCTCCCACAAGTCAGCACTCTCCAAAATCCCTCTTGGTGCATTTTTTCTTCGAATCTCAATACACAAGCCACATACCTCAAAACAAACTTCACAGAATCACTCACCATGATCCTCTGATCATTTCCCAACCATTACTTTGCCCTGAAACCTCCCACATCAAAAACACGATTTCCCTCCCCCATTGACCTGAGCTTCTGCAAACTTCCTCTAGAGGCCATATAAACTCCAGTTGAGCATCACAAACTTTTGGGGAGGATCATTGGAGCTTGTTTGGACCAAAGAAGCAGTCAGAAAGCACCAAAAGTAAAAGCTCCAGTTCAGGTGAGCTCAAGAACATTTTTTCCAGAACTTTGATTTCTTGTTATAAAATGATTCTATGAGTTGCACTGATCATCTTGATATGTTTGGTTTTGAAAATGGTCAAGAAATAAGCATGTACTGACTGTCTGAAATTTTTCCCGTAAAAATGATTTTGTCTGCTTCTCTTGATTCATGAAAAATGAATGATTTTTGTTGTGGGGTTTATGTTTAATGATGTTCATGGTTGATTCTGGAGAGTTTGATGAAGTTTTAATGCGTATTGAGTGAGATAGGAAAATGATTGGCCGGAGAAGATGACCGGAACACTGTTCCGGTCACCTGAGAGTCATTAGGGCTCAGGATTAGGGCTAATGACATAATTAAGGAAGTTTGAATTCTGGCCGTTCGTTTGTGCGCTAAGTCAATTCCCGCGTCCCTGAGTTTGAACCACAGCCCTTGGATTGTTTGAATTTCTCATTTTTCTTTTTAAATTCATTTAATTTCATTTGTTTTATATTTAACTTCCACGAATTTTTAAAAATAGCAAAATACTTTAAAAAATTCTGAAATTTTTTGTCAAACACTTCATAATTTTCAGAACCCAAAAATATTTTTATTTTTATTTTTTGCATTAAAAATTATTTTTAAATCATTTAAATGTTTATTTTTAATTAGTTAATGGAAATTAATTAATTAAAAATGCATTTAGGTATTTAAAAATCACCAAAAAATTCACATTGCATTTAAAAACATTTAGAAACATTATCCAACTCTCAAAACAAATTTCATTTTGGTCCTTGATGCATTTTGACAATTTTCATTGGAATTAAATTTGTTTAAAGGCAATATTTTGATATTAACTTGAAAAAATCCATTCTGCCTAACCTTGATGAGTTTGATAATGGTTCTTCTTGCATTGCATTCTTCATAGCATGTAGTTTCTAGGTTTAAATTGGTTTGAATTTATCTTTCATTTTCAATTTAATGAGCCTTTTTCCTTTTAAGGTACCTTGAAACCCTAGTTGACTTAGAAAAATCATAACTCCCATTAGATTTAGATTTAGGTCTCCTCCTTTGGGCAGTGAACTTGTGTAGGGTTAGGGTTTCCTTGATCCCATTTTCAATTTTTGTCATATCATTTGCTTCTGATTTTGAGTTTTGTGTTGCATGTTGTGCATAAACCCTAATCTGCTTCTTCATTTGCATCCACCTCTCATTTGCTTGCATTCAAGGACTTGCCATGATATCTTGTGCATCCTCATGACATATAAGACATCTTAGGACATGTTAGAATCATGTTTGATCATTGCATTATTCATTTGCCATGTTATGCATTCATATCATTTCATAAACTTTCTTGAACTTCCATGGTTCAAAACATGCTTCATTTGCATCCACATCCTTGTATGATCATTCAGAACTCTTGACATGTGTTTGCATCATATCTTAGCATCATTAACATCATGTTCATGCTTCTGATTTTGGTCTGCATCTTTGCATTTCATCTCATTCTCATTGCATTTCATTTCCTTTGCTAACCTTTCAGGTGGTAAGTTGTTTTGAGAAGTGAATATGCCTTCACTTCTCACAATCTCTTCTCATCTCTCTTATGTATCATTGCTGCATTTTATCTTTGTATTAGAGTGAGCTTGCTCATTCATGTTCATCTCTTACTTTCTTTCTTCAGGCAACTTGTCTTCTTAAGTGAAGCAAGTTGTCTTGCTTCTCTCTGCTTCTTTTTCCTTTCATCTGTTTTCTTGGTGGCTTTTCTCCTGAAGATCTTTTGCAAGCCTCATAAACCCTAGGAACAACCAAGCATGATCATAATTAGGGTTTGATTAGTCCCCCATTTAGTTTTGCCTTTGTGTCATCTTTGAGTCTTCTCTTCTCATCTCATAATCAAGGGCTAAACCCTAAAGGTCTTAAGGCTTTGTGATTGAGCTTATGCCTGCATCCTTCTATTAGGATGGAGTGTATAACTTTAATCCTAAGTGTTAAGCCCTTAATGTGTTTAATTCCTTTAATCAATCCACTTAATAATCACTAAGACATCAAGCTTGTAACTTGGGCCTTGCATTAGGGTTCTAATTCTTCCTTAATTGGTTAAGAAGGACTAACCCTAGTGTTAATGGACAAGTCCCCCTCAAGTTGTCTTACAAATCATAAAATCCATTTCTTCATCTTACCATTAACTAAAATCCATTTAATAAAGGCTCTGTTTTGTCATGAGGTTAATCCCTAATCATGGATTAAGTTGAGGAGCCTTCCTCAGCTTAAATGTTCTCATCTATTATCCTTCTATTAGGATGGTGTAATGGGTCCATTAGATCCTTGATTATGGCTTAAACTCATTATTTAACACTAAACCAAAATTCCAAAAACATCTAAATAAATACAAGTAGGTTAATGATCTTAATCCTACATCATGGTGATTAACTGTGAGGTGCTTACTTCATACTTAAGGTGCTCTCATTACCCCTAATCAGAGGGAAGATGTGATGAGTTTACTAACCCTTGGTTTAGGCTTAAGCTCATTTTCTTATGACAAACTTCAAAAAGCAATAAAAGACTGAAAACATCAAAAACAAACAATAATCGTCTCCTCCGGGATTCTTTTCTCATCATCTTCACTCACAAACGAGAACTCGCTTCTTCCGTCTAATGCAAGACAATTTGCACCTGAGCCAGACAGGTCATACACTTGAGCATAGACAAGTAAGAAGTTCACAAGTCAATTTATCTTTCAGTCTCTTTGAGTAGAACTACGGTGTTCTGACTTCCTCATTGCACGAGAGGATACGTAGGCATAACTTAACAGTTATCGAACAAAAGTCTCTGTATATTCCCCCCTCCTTCCAGCATTATTTTTAAGCCTCATAGTCTTGAGCATTTCATTCTTGTTCTCACTGACACTTCTCTTATACACTTCACTTTTCTTTTACACTGACACTTGCATTCTTTCCAGCTTTGATACACAAATTGCACTGACACTACCCCTTTAAAACACAAATCTTTTGAGCGTGGATCCCTTCGAGTACGACGGACAATCTGGGTGCTAATACCTTCCCAGGTTGTAACCAACCCCCTTTCTCAGTCTCTCTGGTTCGCGACCGTCTTATCCATATCTTTCTAGGTCTATGCAGCATTACCTTTCCTTCGGGATAAAAATGCCTAGCTGGCGACTCTTTTCTTTCTGAGTTCACCCCTGTGTGTTCTCTCTCCTTTCACCGACCGTTCGCGTCTGTACCCAATTTGACTTAGGCTCATTTGGTGGGAGCGACAGCTTGGCGACTCTGTTGGGGAAACTTATACTGTAACCAGGGCTTCTGGTTCTTTTTGTGGGTTCCTCCTAGCTTTTGTTTGATTTGTATTTACTGGGGTGTTATGTGCTTATTGTGTCTATTTGCTTTATTTATTGCTTTATGTACAGCTTTATTTATTGCTTTCCTTTATAGTTTTTCATATTTCATACTGTCATTATCATTGCTGGATCTGGTTTGCTGTTTTGGTGGGTGGGGTTTCATTGAGAGTTTAAGGTCCTATACCTGGGACCTGAGTGACACCTAGGCTAGAGTGGTTCATGTTCTTTCCCATTCCATTTCGGTCTGGTGCGGGAATATGAAACACGGTTCAGATGTGGGTTTCTTCTTGAGAACTCTGTGCTACAGATTTCCTGTAGTGCTAGGACTATCTGGGAAGCCTGCTAAGTATGGATGACCTTTATTATGACCTTCAGAAACTGAGGTGAATCCGAGGAGGAACTTTTATGGTTATTGTAAACACTGTACCTCCGGGTTAGAAGTGTTTACACTTCTCATAACTGATCCAAGTCTGAGGATCTTTGTTCTAGAACACTACCTATGAGGGGGTTGGGCTGTTTACAGGTTTGCAGGTACCCATGGCCACATCATACCCTGTTACTATTTGGTTTAAGAGTACCTTGTAGATGTTTAGAATTGGCAGAATTTTTGACCAACAAAAAGTGTTGAATTTAGTTCAGGATGTCACATCAGATGTTGGGACATTATCAAACAGAGTATAAGTAAATGAACTTAATTCAGGATGTCACATCAGATGTTGGGACATTGTATCAGTTAATGAAGTAAGTTAAGTTTTCAGGATGTCCTACCAGATGTTGTGACATCTCAAACCTGCTACCAGAATTAATTAATAACTAACAGAACAGAGTAAATTCAGGGAAGTTATCTGGAATTAATTATGGATGGATTAAAACAGAAGAAGGCGCATATGTAGGGAGTTTTGTTATGTGAATTCAGCATAATCAGAAGAACTGAATCACCTAGAATCTAGGAAGTAACAAACCCTAATTCAAGGTGATGGCAGCATGCGTATCAGGATTGGATAAACCTACAGAAAGCCCAAAATCCAAACACCTATTTAAGCAACAGAAACTCTCAGAATAGTGTACGAAATTAAGAAGACCAAATAGGGTGTTTTGTGTTTTAATAGCAGGTTGTTTAATTGTACCACTTTATGAGCTTTTATGCAAAAGTGTATTTGTGTCTTGATTGAAACTGTGAAGTAAGATCAAGCTGTTTTTGTTTGAAGTATGACTTCAATTTTATTAAACTTGTAAAACATATCACTGTGTGATTGAGGGGGAGTGAGTTGGTACTCATATCTAAGTTGTGTCTTAGGTAGAAATTGCATTGGGTAGATATTAAGTGAAAGATTAAACTGGGTGGTTTAAGTCTAGAATTAATATTACTTATATTGGATTTCCTTCCTGGCTTGGTAGCCTCCAGATGTAAGTGTGGTTATACACTGAACTGGGTTAACAAATTCCTGTGTTGTTTAATTTTCTTGCACTTTAAGTTTTAGTTAAGTCTTCAAGTGTTTAAACATCTCATTCGACATCTCGTACCTGATCACAGAATTTCAATTGGCATCAGAGCAGGCACCCTGCATGTTTAACTGGGTGAGATCTAGGGACTGCAAATTCTGAAAACATGGACAGAGATGTAGGATCTGTAAACAGACCACCTATATTGGATGGATCTAATTATGACTACTGGAAGCCAAGAATGGTAGCATTCTTAAGATCACTTGACAATAGGGCCTGGAAAGCAGTCAACAATGGATGGGAGCACCCTGTCCAAGACACCAAAGATGGAACAAAAGTGTTGAAACCTGAAGAAGAATGGAGTAAGGAGGAAGAAGATTCAGCACTTGGCAACTCCAAGGCCTTAAATGCTTTATTCAATGGCATTGATAGGAACATCTTCAGACTTGTGCATCATTGTGAGCTGGCCAAAGATGTTTGGGACACTCTCAAAACAACTCATGAAAGGACATCAAAGGTGAAGATGTCAAGACTTCAACTTCTCACCACCAAGTTTGAAAACTTGAGAATGAAGGAAGATGAGACAATTCATGAGTTCTACATGAACATCTTAGAAATAGCCAATACTTCTGGTGCTTTGGGAGAAAAGATGACTGATGAAAAGCTTGTAAGAAAGATTCTCAGATCTTTGCCAAAAAGATTTGACATGAAGGTCACAACAATAGAAGAAGCTCAAGACATATGCACAATGAAAGTTGAAGAACTCATTGGTTCCCTTCAAACATTTGAGATGGGAATGAATGACACAATTGTAAAGAAGAACAAAAGCATAGCCTTGGTATCAAATACTGATAAAGAAGAAGAAAATAATGAAGAAGAACCTGAAGAAAATTTATCAGAAAACATTGCTATGCTTGGAAGACAATTCAAAAAGATTCTCAGAAAGATGGAAGACAAGACCAGACCAAGTGGAAGATACACAAACTCTTCTGAGAATAAAAGACCTTATGATGCTAATAGAAGGTCAAATAATGATGAAAAGACCAATCAAGAAAAAGGGATTAAATGTCATGGATGTGAAGGATATGGACACATCAGAAATGAATGTCCTACCTATTTAAAAAGGCAGAAGAAATGTCTCTCTGTAACCTGGTCTGATAAAGACTCAGGATGTGATTCAGAAGAAGAATCAGCTAAGCATATCACTGCTCTAGCTGGATTATGTGAATCTGAAAGTGAATCCAATGATGGGGAGCTTACCTTTGAAGAGCTTGAGCAATCATACAGAGAACTGGTTAAAAGGAGCACTGAAATATGCATGGAGAATATAAAGCAGAAGAAGCAGATTGAGACACTAAAGGATGAAAAAACAAGTGATCTAGAGATCATTGACACCTTGAAAAGTGAAGTAAGCCTTCTCAACTCCAAGTTGAAGCATATGTCCAAATCTGTTAGAATGCTGAACAGTAGCTCAAACACACTGGATGTTATTCTCAACAACAATAAACATTCAGGGGATAGAAGTGGACTGGGATTTAACAACGCTTATAAGGTTGAAGCTAGCACCAGCAAAACTACTTCAAATTCCATACAATCAAACAAGATGTCCCAACAGATGCTTCAACATCATGAAAAGAACTCAAAGTCAAACATAATGTTCCAACAGATGTCTCAACATCATGAAAAGAACATAATGAAGAAGAAGTATCAAAGATGGAGATGTCATCATTGTGGAAGGTTTGGACACATCAAACCTCATTGTTACAAGTTGCATGGATATCCAAATCAGATGTATCAGCAAACCCCTAAGCAGAAGACAGAAGACATCAAGAAAGCATGGGTACCTAAAGCTAGTCTTCATGCTGATCAAAGCTACATGCCCAAGAACAAGTTCAACAAACAACCTGGAAGCTCTTCTAATGGACACTACACAGGGCAGAGGCATCAAAAGAAACCTCAATACAAATGGTCAAAGAAGGGTGTTACATATATAGCTCATACATCTCTAAGAGTATCAGCAAAAGAAGACTGGTACTTTGACAGTGGATGTTCAAGACACATGACTGGATTGAAGAATCTGCTAGTAGACTTAAAGTCATATTCATCCAGATATGTAACATTTGGAGATGGAGCTAAAGGAGAAATCAAGGGTGTTGGGACCTTGGACTGTCCAGATGTACCAAGACTAGATGATGTGCTGCTAGTAAAAGGATTGACTGCTAACTTGATCAGCATAAGTCAATTATGTGATCAAGGTTACAGTGTAAACTTTACCAAAACTGAATGCATAGTGTCCAATAAAGAACAGGAGGTTGTCATGAGAGGAGCCAGATCTAAAGACAACTGTTATATGTGGGAACCTCAAGATTTCAGTCTCACTTCAACTTGCTCTTTAGCCAAAGAAGAAGAAATGAAACTATGGCACCAAAGACTGGGTCATCTTCATTTCAGAGGAATAAAGAAAATCATATCTATGGAAGCTGTGAGAGGTATTCCTAAACTTAAGATTGATGATGGAAAAATATGTGGTGAATGTCAAATAGGCAAGCAAACCAAGATGTCCCATCCAAAGCTCCAACATCTGACAACTTCCAAAGTTTTGGAATTATTACATATGGATCTTATGGGACCTATGCAGGTTGAGAGCCTTGGTGGTAAGAGGTATGCCTATGTGGTGGTTGATGACTTCTCAAGGTATACATGGATAAATTTTATCAAAGAGAAATCTGATGTATTTGATGTATTCAAAGATTTATGCCAAAGAATACAAAGAGAAAAAGCCAGCTGTGTGGTCAGAATAAGAAGTGACCATGGAAAGGAGTTTGAGAATAAAAAATTCTTAGATTTCTGTTCTTCAGAAGGAATAAATCATGAATACTCTTCACCAATCACTCCTCAACAGAATGGGATTGTTGAGAGGAAGAATAGAACTATTCAAGAATCAGCAAGAGCTATGATCCATGCTAAAAAGTTACCTTTGTACTTCTGGGCTGAAGCTATGAACACAGCTTGTTACATCCATAATAGAGTCACTCTAAGGAAAGGAACTTTGTCCACAATCTATGAAGTCTGGAAGGGCAGAAAACCCATAGTTAAGTACTTCCATGTGTTTGGAAGTAATTGTTATATTCTGGCTGATAGGGAGCAAAGAAGGAAAATGGACCCTAAAAGTGATGAAGGGATTTTCCTTGGATACTCTATAAACAGCAGAGCCTATAGAGTATTTAACTCTAGAACCAAAGTTATCATGGAGTCCATAAATGTGATAATTGATGATGCCCCTGCAGATGTTACAGAAGATGTTGGAACATCTGCTGACAGTCAAACTGAAGCTGAAGAAAAGAATGATCATTCTGACTTCACTCAAACTGATGCAAGGATAGAACAATCCAGCAAACCTCCCTCCATAAGAATCCAGAAGGATCATCCTAAAGATTTGATAATTGGGGATCCCAACAGAGGTGTAAGCACTAGAGCAAGAGAGGTAATTTCAGGTTCCTGTTTTGTCTCAAAAATAGAACCTAAAAACATCAAGGAAGCTCTTACTGATGAGTAATGGATTTGTGCAATGCAAGAAGAATTAGGTCAATTTACAAGGAATGAAGTGTGGGATCTTGTTCCTAGACCTGATGACATAAATGTGATTGGCACTAAATGGGTGTATAAGAACAAGTCAAATGAGCAGGGAGTTGTTACAAAGAACAAAGCTAGACTTGTAGCTCAAGGATACACACAAATGGAGGGAGTAGACTTTGATGAAACCTTTGCACCAGTAGCAAGGCTTGAATCAATCAGACTACTTTTAGGAATAGCTTGTATCCTGAAGTTCAAGCTATTTCAAATGGATGTGAAAAATGCTTTTCTGAATGGATATCTTAATGAAGAGGTGTATGTAGAACAGCCTAAGGGATTTGTTGATCCAAGCTGTCCAAACCATGTGTACAAACTAAGGAAGGCCCTTTATGGACTGAAGCAAGCCCCAAGAGCATGGTATGAAAGGCTGACTACTTTTCTTATCAAGCAAGGGTATAGGAAAGGTGGAATAGACAAAACCTTGTTTGTGAAGGATAATGAAGGAAATGTCATGATTGCTCAAATATATGTAGATGACATTGTCTTTGGTGGGATGTCAGATAGGATGGTTAAACATTTTGTCACTCAAATGGAATCTGAATTTGAGATGAGCCTAGTAGGAGAACTAACCTACTTCCTTGGATTGTAAATAAAGCAAATGGAGGATTCCATGTTCATTTCCCAAAGCAAGTATGCTAAGAACATTGTCAAGAAATTTGGAATGGACAATGCTACTCATAAAAGAACTCCTGCCCCCACACATTTAAAGCTGACTAAAGATGACAAGGGTGAGAATGTAGATCAAAGCCTATACAGAAGTATGATTGGAAGCTTATTATATCTGACTGCTAGCAGACCAGACATAGCCTTTGCAGTAGGTGTTTGTGCAAGATACCAAGCTGATCCAAAAGTTAGTCATCTAAACCAAGTCAAAATAATTCTGAAATATGTCAATGGTACTTGTGACTATGGCATAATGTACTTTCATGGATGCAAACCAATTCTCACTGGCTTCTGTGATGCTAATTGGGCTGGAAGTGCTGATGACAGAAAAAGCACATCAGAAGGATGCTTCTTTCTAGGAAACAATTTGATTTCTTGGTTCAGTAAGAAACAAAATTGTGTATCCTTATCTACTGCTGAAGCTGAATATATTTCAGCTGGAAGCAGTTGTTCACATTTGGTTTGGATGAAGCAAATGCTCACAGAGTACAATGTCCCACAAGATGTCATGTCATTGTACTGTGACAACTTAAGTGCTATTAACATATCAAAGAATCCTATCCAACATAGCAGGACCAAGCATATTGATATCAGGCATCATTTCATCAGAGATCTTGTGGAAGAGAAAGTGATCTCATTGGAACATGTAGCTACAAATCTGCAATTGGCTGATATATTTACTAAAGCCTTGGATGCTACCCAATTTGAAAACCTAAGGGGTAAATTGGGAATCTGTTTATGTGAAATATAACAGTTATGGAGATGTGCCAACATGTCATATGACATCGTGTGGCATGATCACCAGATGGCAACACCAGTCTGGTCAAGGACTCTGGGTATTCCACTTCTAGAAATTCTCCAAGTAACGGCTCTTATAAGAATATCAGCTCACTTTCAGCTATTCATCTTCTCATCATTCTCTCAAAACAACTTGCATGCTATAGCTAACTTTCAGAGATCATCAAACTCAACCAATCTTAATTTCTTCACCACATTCGAAAATGGCTCAACATCAAAACCCTAACATCTCTGAAGAAATCCTCAACAAGGAAGATGTGGTGCATGCAACCCCCATCTCTGTGGTACCCATGGATTCAACTCCAATGGACGAAATCAGAGGAAGTGTTCCTCTTGCTCAAAAGCCAAGAACTCCTACTGTAAGAAGGGCAAAGGAACCTGTTTTCAGCAAAGCCAAAGGCATGCCTTCATCATCAAACACCACTCCAAAAGCTTCAGAATATGTTGATGATTCTATAAAGGAACTGGTGAACAGGATCTTGTCTGAGCAAAGAGTTGTGAGTGGCATCTCTATCCCTCTGAACACCATGCCAGCTCCACAAGAAGAACAACAAAATCAGGCTGAAAAGGACACTCCTGCTCAACAGGATGTCCCAATAGATGTTGAAACATCTGAGGACCAGCAAAAGGCCTCCACTGATAGTGATGATGAAACATCTGAGGACCAGCACAAGGCCTCCATTGAAGATCAAGCTTCTGTTGATCCACCTGCTGAAGAGGAGACTGCTCAACCTCCTCCTGTTGTAAACTTAGAGCATGATTCTGATACAGAAATCATTGCTTCTGTAAACCCTAGCATAGCCAAAAGGCTTAGGACTAGGAAGGAAAAGAAGAATGCAGGACATGCAACTCCTGAGAAGAAACAACCTACATCAAAGAAGGACAAAGCTAAGGTTGTTTTTGGTCCAACAAAACAATGGAGCAAGGTACATACACAGAAGAGGAAAGCTGTCACTCCTCCAGATTCAGATGTTGAAGAGGATGTCCCAACATCCCCACCAAAGAAGAAACCAGCACCCTCAAGATACTCAGCTGCTGTTCCTGAAGCTCCTCTGGACAACATCTATTTCCATCATGTGTCAAGTGTGAACAGATGGAAGTTTGTCTATCAAAGAAGGGTAGCACTGGAAAGAGAGCTGAGCACCAATGCACTTGAGTGCACTGAAGTAATTGATCTCATCTCTTCTGCTGGCTTGTTAAAACAGTGTCCAACTTCTCTCCTTGCTATGATCTGCTAGTCAAGGAATTCATTGTCAACCTCCAAGAAGACTGTGCTGATGGTAAGTCTGCTGACTTCAAAAAAGTATATGTAAGAGGGAGATGTGTGGAATTCTCTCCTAGGGTTATCAACCACTATCTAGGAAGAGAATCTAATGGACCTAATGAGCTGGGAAAGACAGATAACCAGGTATGCAAGGTCATCACTGCAAATCAGGTCAAGACTTGGCCAGTTAAAGGGAAACTTTCTGTGAGCTTGCTGACAAGAAAGTATGCAATGCTGCATAGGATTGGCACTGCAAACTGGGTTCCTACCAACCACTCCTCCTCAATAGCAACTGGATTGGGCAGGTTTATATATGCTGTTGGCACCCAAACAAAGCTGGATTTTGGGGCTTATATCTTTGATTAGACATTGAAGCATGCTGGATCAACTGCAACAAAGCTGCCAATTGCCTTCCCTTCCTTGTTTTGTGGAATAATGCTGAGTCAGTATCCAGGTATCCTCACTGAGAAGGACTCAATTTGCAAGAGAGAAAGCACTCTGGCCTTCCACTACAAGCTGTTCTTGAGTCATCATGCAGCTGATGTTGAGGCACCCTCTGGGACATCTGCTGGATCTTCAAAGACAAAGACTTCAATCTCCAAAGCTGCCTTGATTGCTGAGATGAAGAATACATGCAAAGAGCTGGATGCTAGGAAGTAGAAGCTTGAGGAGATAATCCAAAGGTTGTAGATTGAAGAGAATGCTCAGAAAGCTGCTGCTTCTGATGAAGAGACTAAGGAAGAGGAAGACACTGAATATGAGGAGTCTGAGTGAAACTTGTATGTGAGGAATATGTAATATCTGCTTCTGCATTGTAATTTTGAATTAGTATCTTTGGCCCCAATTTATGTCTAACAAGGGGAGAACTGAACAAACAACAACAACAATGTATGATGCCAATTACTGATTAATGAAAAACTCGTGTTTGCTTCTGAACTAAAGCTGTGATTTTAATGAAAAATTTCTGTTGCAACAAGACTGAACACATGTATGTTTGAGGGGGAGTAAACTCACACATGACTCAACAGAAAAGAAATGCTGTACTCTGATAAAAGAAACTCTGCTGCACTCTGATAACCAGAAAAAGTATGTTAGCCAAAAATTAGCCAAAGGGGGAGTTTGTAGATGTTTAGAATTGGCAGAATTTTTGACCAACAAGAAGTGTTGAATTTAGTTCAGGATGTCACATCAGATGTTGGTACATTATCAAACAGAGTATAAGTAAATGAACTTAATTCAGGATGTCACATCAGATGTTGGGACATTGTATCAGTTAATGAAGTAAGTTAAGTTTTCAGGATGTCCTACCAGATGTTGTGACATCTCAAACCTGCTACCAGAATTAATTAATAACTAACAGAACAGAGTAAATTCAGGGAAGTTATCTGGAATTAATTATGGATGGATTAAAACAGAAGAAGGCGCATATGTAGGGAGTTTTGTTATGTGACTTCAGCATAATCAGAAGAACTGAATCACCTAGAATCTAGGAAGTAACAAACCCTAATTCAAGGTGATGGCAGCATGCGTATCAGGATTGGATAAACCTACAGAAAGCCCAAAATCCAAACACCTATTTAAGCAACAGAAACTCTCAGAATAGTGTACGAAATTAAGAAGACCAAATAGGGTGTTTTGTGTTTTAATAGCAGGTTGTTTAATTGTACCACTTTATGAGCTTTTAAGCAAAAGTGTATTTGTGTCTTGATTGAAACTGTAAAGTAAGATCAAGCTGTTTTTGTTTGAAGTATGACTTCAATTTTATTAAACTTGTAAAACATATCACTGTGTGATTGAGGGGGAGTGAGTTGGTACTCATATCTAAGTTGTGTCTTAGGTAGAAATTGCATTGGGTAGATATTAAGTGAAAGATTAAACTGGGTGGTTTAAGTCTAGAATTAATATTACTTATATTGGATTTCCTTCCTGGCTTGGTAGCCTCCAGATGTAAGTGTGGTTATACACTGAACTGGGTTAACAAATTCCTGTGTTGTTTAATTTTCTTGCACTTTAAGTTTTAGTTAAGTCTTCAAGTGTTTAAACATCTCATTTGACATCTCGTACCTGATCACAAAATTTCATACCTCATTTTGGACAGTTCTTGTGATTAAACCATGGACATGTGACTCTTTATTTGAGTCCCCAACCCTGGTTACTGGATTTCTGAACCTTCGCCTGGATTTTCTTTGAATATACATGGGCTCATATCAAGACTGATAATCAGATCCAGCTTGATTACAAACCCTTGCATATCATTTGCATACATCATCATTGCATCATTTAACATTTGTTTATTTGTTTTTCAGGGTATCCACATTATATCTGGCTTGGTTTTGACCCCTTCTTCTGCATAGACCTCTGCTTCAGTTGTCTTCATCAGTTGCCTGCTTCAGCTATTTTCATCATCACCAGCATCAGCCTATCAGTAGCTCATCTCCAGTATCAGTCTTGATCCTCATCAGCATTTGTCTTCAGCTCTTCATCAGCATTCATGGCTACTCCCAGGAAGAGCAACATATCCTACCATTTCTTTGAGCCTGTATTGACCGGTATCAGGAAGGTCCAGTCACTTATCACACCAGACCATATCCCTTTGTTTAGAGAGCATTATGGAGGTATCCTGGATATGGTTATGGACCTTGACCCTTCTCAGAGGAGCATGATCCACACCTGCCTACAGTTTTATGACCCTCCTTTGAGATGCTTCACATTTCCAGACTTTCAGTTGGGACCTCTGCTAGAGGAGTTTTCATCATTGATTGGAGTGCCTGTCAGGGGTGGAGTCCCCTTCAACCCAGAGATGACTTCCCCCAGCAATGGGGAAGTAGAAAAAGCACTATACCTAGAGCCTGCTTTGATTGAGCAAAGCATGACAACAAAAGCTGGAATCCCTGGTTTGCACTTGGACTTCTTGATTTCTCAGGCCATCCTGAAGGCCTCATTGGGAGAGTGGAGGGCAGTCTGTGCATTGTTAGCCCTCAGCATATATGGGGTTATACTATTTGCAGATGAGCCCAAATTTATCAGCAAGAATGCCATTCATCTTTTCCTTCTGAAGAACCCAGTACCCACATTGCTGGGAGATTTCTATTACTCCATTCATCAGAGGAATGAGAAACAAAGAGGGAAGTTGGTGAGATGTTGTGCTCCTCTGTTTCACACCTGGCTGCTCAGACACCTGCCTAAATCAGATGCCTTCCTGAATCCTCACCAACAGAAAAACTGGGCCAAGAGGCTCATTGCTTTGACTTCAGATGATATTAGATGGTGCACCCAGAGCACCAAAGGCAAAGACATTATCACCAGCTGTGGGCAATACCCAAATGTACCTCTGATAGGAGTAAAGGGTTGCATCAACTACAACCCTTTGTTGTTTAAGAGACAACTGGGCTATGCTTTGGTCCATCCTCCTAGAGTGCAAGATTTAGCTGAGACCCTGTATTGTGAAGTAAAACCTAATTCAGCTGTTGTCAGGCAAGCATCCTGGGCTTGGGACAACATCCAGACAAAAGGGATGGCCATTCTTGGGAGGTGTAATAATGTTGCTTCAGCTCAGTACTATGACTGGTCCCATGCTAGAGCTCAGATCACTGGAATGCCCTTCACCTTGGAGGACATACCTGGACCATCTACAGTACAGCCAGCAGCAACTGTTAGCCTGGAAGAATTTAAGAAATTGAAGGAAAGGAATGAGAATCTATCTCAAGCTTTGAAGAAGACTCTTTGGGAGAGGAGTGATGGTCGTCTGGACATTTAGAGGCTGGAGAAGCTTAGGGTGGAGCATCTTGCCAAGATTGAGAAGACAGAGGATTACATCAAGAAAGCAAGAGCTGGGGAACAAATATTGAAGAATGCTTGCAAAGAAGCCAAGATTCAGAAGGCTAGGACTGAGCTCTATCTGCAAGAGAGTCAGGCTAGGTGGGTCAGGATCACTGAAGCCCGTACTCAAGAAGATCAGAAGACTCAAGCCAAGATTGAACAATTAGAGGCTAATGAAAGGAAGCGGCAGGAAGCTTTGTTGGCAGCCCAAAAGGAGATTTCAGAGTTGAAGCTCAGAGCTGGATTGAAGAGATCAAAGGATCAGAACAGGCACAAGAAGCTGACCACTGCCATTGCCACCAGGAACCTCCTCATTAGGACCATTACAGAGCATCCAGCTGGTCCAGTGACTGAGGCACTTCTGAAGGAGGTTAAGGAGGATGAGTTTGGATTGGATGTCTGATCCTTTGCTTGTTGTTCATTTCCATTTAATGTACTTTTCTTTTTTGTTGTATTTTGACCCTCCAGGGGTATGTGTTGTAAAAACAAACTATGTATGGTTCACCATTTTGTAATATATTAGTTTACTTTCATTGGGTTTCTTTTCTCAACAACATCAAGCATCAACATCAAGCATCTTCCTCGAGGTCTGGAAAGGTCAAAACCAAGAACCAAGCCGGATACCTTGGAAAACAAATAAGCATACTGCATTGCATACTAACTCTTGTTTTGTTTTGTAGGTTTTGTTATTATTTGTTTCTAACCTTGTTGTGGTCTCAGGAAATATTGCTCGCAGAAGAGTGTTCCCTGTCAACCGTACGCACCGGTACCCTACTCGCAACAACCTTCCTGGTATCCAGATGGAGCAAGTACAGCAGGACCTGACTGAGGTCAGGACTCAGATGGCTAATGAAAGGGTGGAAATGAGGAACCAAATGGCTTAATTCATGACTGTGATGACTGGCTTGGCTCAGAGCCAAGAAAGGTTAAGGGCATTGGTAGAAAGACAAACTCCCGAGGAACCTCATCCTGGCACTGGAGGAACAAGTAATAATGAGAGGGGTCAGCCTCATGTTAATCCACCAGTATTTGGACCTCATCTAGATCCGGAAGTCCACATCCAAGGAAATGTGCAAGGAAATACTGCTGGGGGGAGAATCTTGCAAGAAGATCCCCAAGAAGAGCAGTTTACTGTCATGGGAGCTGGAGACGAAGTTTATGATAGGAGGTTTGATGAAATTGTTGAGAAATTGAGATCTTTGGAGTCTCAAAACTCCTTGGGTTTTGATGTAATGGATATGGGGTTAGTGGATGGGGTGAGAATTCCCCACAAATTCAAACCCCCGTGCTTCGAGAAATACAATGGAACCTCTTGTCCACGAACTCACCTGCAGTCTTTTCTGGGAAGACTTAAAGCATATACCATGGATGAGAAGCTGTGGATGTTTTACTTTGAAGACAGTTTGACTGGGGCTTCAAGGGAGTGGTATTCACACCTGACCAGAGCTACCATCAGATGCTGGAAGGACTTAGCTGAAGCCTTCATCAAACAATATCAATATAACCTGGATATGGCTCCCAACAGGACCCTTCTGATGGGAATGTCTCAATCTTCCAGAGAAAGCTTCAGGGAATATGCCCAAAGGTGGAGACAGCTTGCTGCTGCTGTCCAACCACCCATGTCGGAAAGAGAAATGGCCGACATGTTCATGAATACTTTGCAAGGAACGTATATTGATATACTGGCTTCCTTTTCTTCTACCAGCTTCGCAGACGTGGTTATAGCCGGTGAAAGAATTGAAAGTCTGCTAAAAATGGGCAAAATTTCTGATAATGGGGCAAGTTCATCCAGTAATCCCAGGAAGCCTTTTGTGGGACCTCGAAGGACCGGAGAGATAAATGCTATTCATGCCAGCAGGGGCAGACCTCAGTATGTTCACAGATCAGTAGCAGCTGTCACCATTCCAGCTCCGATTCCTCAGCAATCAGCATATCAACAACAACAACAACCACATTATCAACAACAAGTTCAGTATCCGCCACAGAGAACCTACAACAACAACAATAGCAATCAACAACAACGACCCTTTCAGCAAAGACCATCACAGGCAAACAGGGTGATTGACCCTATCCCTATGCCTTATGCAGCCTTATTGCCACAACTCCTGAAGCTAAACTTGGTTGAGTTAAGGACATTGGCACCTCCAGATCCCTCCAATCTCCCTAAGAATTATGATGTCAACGCTAGGTGTGCTTTCCACTCCAATGCACATGGCCACAATACTGAGAAGTGCAGGGCCCTGCAAATGAAGGTTCAAGATCTGGTGGATTCTAAAGCCCTCAACTTCGCACCTCCTCCGAATGTCAACAGAAATCCTATGCCTAATCATGGTGGGCCGAGGATTAATGCCATTGAGGAAGACAAACCATCTACTTTGATCACCAGTGTTGCACAAATTCGAACACCTCTGGTCGAAATTAAAGCTCAGCTTCTAGAGTGCCAGGTGTTCCCCGGGTGTGAGCTCGGTTGTGGGTATTGCAACATTGCAGTCAACGGGTGTGAAAATTTGAGAAGCGGCATAGATTGTCTTATCAAGGATGGAATCCTTCAAATCTCGAAAACGGCGCCTACAAATCCAGCAATTCCTTTGACAACAATTCCTGCTTCTTCTACAACAGCAGCAACAATCATTCCTACCTATTCATCAATATCATCAGCAATGGATCCGTCCATCACTTCAACAAGTCAAAATTCAACAACCATATCTTCTACAACATCAACATCCATGTTATTAGCAGAATCTTCTACAACGCCAACAAAAACTAATGAAGATGTCTCAGCAGTTACAATCTACTATGATCCATCAAATGTTCCTCCAAACAACAATTTCCAACAACAAGCGGTGGCACCTTCTGCCAGATCACCGGTCACAATTTACTACGATCCGCACACCATTACAGTACCCTCCTCTGCAGCAGTCAGTCCAGTTACTATTACGGTACCTGGACCAGTTCCTTATGAAAGTAGTAATGCCATACCTTGGCATTATAGCTCTGATCTCTACTGCAACGGGGAAAAAATCACTCTGGATTCATCAACCTCTTCTCCACAAATTGATAATGTTGGGGGAGGCGGAGGCTTCACCAGAAGCGGACGCCTTTTATCCTCACAAACACAAAGACCTAATGTTGAAGCAGAAGCTGCTGCCAAAGCAAAAGGAAAGAGTGTGGTAACTGAAGAGCCAACTGTCAAAGACACTCAGAAGACATCTTTTGAACAAGATGTAGACGAGTTCATGAGAATTATAAAAAGGAGTGATTACAAGGTGGTGGACCAGCTTCACCAAACACCCTCCAAAATCTCCATATTATCATTGTTGATGTGTTCCGAAGCTTACAGGAACGCATTGTTGAAAGTCCTGCACGCAGCATACGTGCCGGAGGAGATTAATGTTAATCAGCTAGAAACTGTGGTTGCAAATGTCAACACCAGTCATGGACTGGGCTTTACCAATGCTGACTTAACAACAGAGGGACGCAACCATAATAAGGCTTTGCATATCACCTTGGAATGCAAGGGTGCTGTTCTATCTCATGTACTGGTGGACACGGGGTCGTCACTCAATGTCCTACCAAAGAAAGCCTTAGTGAAGCTGGAGTATGATGGCTTGGCATTGCGTCCGAGTAATTTGGTGGTGAGAGCATTTGATGGCTCTAAGAGATCAGTGCTTGGAGAGATTGATCTGCCTGTGATGATTGGCCCGCAGACCTTCAAAACTACCTTCTATGTGATGGACATTCAGCCGGCCTACAGCTGTTTGTTGGGTAGACCCTGGATCCACGCCGTTGGCGCTGTTACGTCTACCCTTCACCAGAAGCTGAAATTCGAGTGGGAAGGCCAGATCATCACCATCTGTGGGGAGGAAGACATCTTTGTTAGCCATTTGGCTACATATAAGTACATTGAGATGGATGGAGAAATCCATGAAACCATGAGCCAAGGGTTCGAGGCCCTGAACATTAATGAAGCATCTGCTGTACTGGGGACCTCCATAACGTCATATCAGCAAGCCCAGAATGTTGTTGAAGAGGGTACTGCCCAAGGCTGGGGCAAGCTGTTGCCCGTGGAAAAGAAAGAAGACAGATTTGGGTTGGGTTACAAACCAACTCAACAAGATCAATCAGAGGCTGCCAAGGAGCCCAATTTTGTCAGCGGGGGGATGCTCACCCCGGATGCTGTGAACAATGTGGAAGACGAGGAAGAAAGCGACTGCAATCTGGAAAGCTGGATACGTCCAAGGATCCCGGGGAGCCAAGTCCTTAACTGGTCTTCCCAGGAAATTATAAGGGTTACTCCTGCAGAGTAATTATTATTTCCTGTATCTTAAAGCATGCATCAAGTCTTACATCTTGCCCAAGATGTCAAGACTCATTTTGTAATCGGGCCATCTTGTAATTTTGTGCAAATGGATTAATCAATGAATATCGGACATCTTTTGCAAACGAGTCTCTTTTCCACTCACTGTCTCTTCATTTTTTCACTTTTGTACAAAACAATAAAATGACAATGTTTTTCAGAATAAATAACTTCATTTTCACTTTTTCTAAATAAGATAAAACTGATCACTAAAATAAACCAATCTAAACCCTTGCAGAAAGTGCCCTTCAGATTGCACCGACAACAACACTGCTATGACTTCATATGACTTTGACAATCCAATCAATAAAGCGGATGAAGGGGTTGAAGAAGATTATGAGCTACCTGAAGAGCTAGCCAGGTTGTTAAGGCAAGAGGAGAAGGTTATCACTCCTCATCAGGAGGAGATTGAAACGATCAATCTTGGTACGGAAGAAGACGTGAAAGAGGTTAAGATCGGGGCCTGCCTACAAGATTCAGTAAAAGAGCAACTGATTGACATGCTTCGGGAATATGTGGATGTTTTTGCTTGGTCTTATCAAGATATGCCAGGGTTGGACACCGATATTGTCATGCACAAGCTACCTCTGAAAGAAGACTGTCCGCCAGTAAAACAGAAGTTACGCCGTACTCGCCCAGATATGGCAATGAAGATAAAGGAAGAGGTACAAAAACAGTGGGACGCCGGTTTCCTTGCTGTGACTAGTTATCCGCCGTGGGTTGCTAATATTGTACCTGTACCTAAGAAAGACGGCAAATTGAGGATGTGTGTGGATTACCGGGACCTGAACAGAGCCAGCCCAAAAGATGACTTCCCATTACCTCACATCGATGTATTGGTCGACAATACGGCTCAGTTCTCGGTATTCTCCTTCATGGACGGATTTTCAGGATACAATCAGATCAAGATGTCACCTGAAGACATGGAGAGGACAACTTTTATCACACCCTGGGGCACGTTCTGTTATAAGGTAATGTCGTTCGGACTGAAGAATGCGGGTGCCAATTATCAACGGGCTATGGTAACATTATTCCATGACATGATCCATAAAGAAATTGAATGTTATGTGGATGACATGATTGCCAAGTCCCTCACGGAAGAAGACCACCTGGTAAATCTGTTGAAATTGTTCAAGCGTCTGAGGAAGTACCAGTTGAAGTTAAACCCCAACAAATGCACATTCGGGGTGCGATCCGGTAAGTTGCTGGGATTTATTGTAAGTGAAAAAGGGATTGAAGTTGACCCTGACAAAGTCAAAGCTATTCAAGAAATGCCTGCACCGAAGACTGAAAAAGAAGTTCGGGGGTTTCTAGGTAGATTGAACTACATTTCAAGGTTCATATCTCACCTTACAGCAACCTGTGAACCTTTGTTCAAGCGGTCAGGTGGAACGAAGACTGCCAGAAGGCTTTTGACAAAATCAAGGAATACTTACAAGAGCCTCCGATCCTTATGCCTCCAGTTGAAGGAAGACCTCTAATCATGTACTTGACAGTATTAGAAGAGTCAATGGGGTGTGTGTTGGGCCAGCATGACGAGTCTGGTCGAAAAGAGTATGCAATATACTACCTAAGCAAAAAGTTTACCGACTGTGAACAACGTTATTCACTGCTCGAGAAAACTTGTTGTGCTTTAGCGTGGGCTGCTCGCCGACTAAGACAGTATATGTTGACCCACACTACTTTATTGATTTCAAAGATGGATCCAGTTAAGTACATTTTTGAGAAGCCAACACTTAGCGGACAGGTTGCAAGATGGCAAATGATCCTCACAGAGTATGACATTCAGTACACATCTCAAAAGGCCATCAAGGGCAGTGTACTATCTGACTATCTAGCTGAGCAACCCATTGATGATTACCAACCAATGAGATTTGACTTCCCTGATGAAGACATCATGTTCCTAAAAGCAAAAGATCATGAAGAGCCTATTCACACTGAAGGGCCTGACCCGGAAGAAGAATGGACTATGATGTTTGATGGGGCTGTTAATATGAATGGTCGTGGTGTTGGGGCAGTACTCATTACACCTAAGGGAGTTCACATGCCTTTCTCGGCAAAACTCACCTTTAACTGCACTAACAACGAAGCTGAATACGAAGCTTGTATTATGGGTCTTAAGGAAGCCATTGACCTCAGGATCAAGACTTTAACTGTATTCGGAGATTCAACTCTGGTAATTAATCAAACCAATGGCAAATGGTACACGCACCAAGATCATCTGATACCTTATCGGGATTATACAAGGAGGTTACTGACTTTCTTCACAACAGTCAAGCTTGAGTACATCCCTCGAGATGAAAATCAGTTTGCAGATGCTCTAGCTACCATTTCATCCATGATCAAAGTTCAAGCTGCCAACTTTGTACCTCGGATTGCAGTATCCAGACTCGACAGACCAGCATATGTATTCTCAGCAGATGTTGTTAAGGATGATAAGCCTTGGTTCCATGACATTAAGTGCTTCTTGGAGGATCAAATGTACCCACCTGGGGCATCTTCCAATGATAAGAAAACATTAAGGAGGCTAGCTGGTAGTTTCTTCCTGAATGCTGATGGTTCCTTGTACAAGAGAAACTTTGATATGGTGCTTCCCAGATGCGTTGATAGGACAGAAGAAGACTTGTTAATGCACGAAGTGCACGAAGGATCCTTTGGTACCCATGCAGGAGGGCATGCCATGGCTAAAAAGTTGTTGAGATCAGGCTATTACTGGATCACAATGGATGCGGACTGTTGTGCCTATGCCAGAAAATGTCATAAATGCCAGATTTATGCGGATAAAGTGCATGTGCCTCCAAATCCTCTGAATGTGATGTCTTCACCCTGGCCCTTTGCCATGTGGGGCATTGATATGATTGGCAAGATTGAACCGACTGCTTCAAATGGCCACAGATTCATCCTGGTAGCCATTGACTATTTTACCAAGTGGGTTGAAGCAGCTTCCTATGCAAATGTTACAAGGCAAGTGGTAGCCCACTTTCTGAAGAGAGACATCATCTGTCGATATGGAGTGCCCGAGCGAATCATTACTGATAATGGTTCTAACTTGAACAATAAAATGATGGCAGAGCTATGTCGGGACTTCAAGATCCAACACCACAATTCTTCTCCTTACAGGCCAAAGATGAATGGCGCTGTTGAGGCAGCTAACAAAAATATCAAGAAGATTGTGCAAAAGATGGTAGTCACCTACAAAGACTGGCATGAAATGCTACCATTTGCCTTGCATGGGTACCGAACGTCAATCAGAACATCCACCGGGGCAACACCATATCAGCTTGTGTATGGTATGGAGGCAGTCCTACCTGTTGAAGTTGAATTACCCTCCTTACGGGTACTAATGGATGTTAAACTGAATGAAGTAGAGTGGGTCCGATCCCGATACAATCAACTGAATCTGATTGAAAAAAAGAAATTAGCCGCAATCTGCCATGGGCAGCTGTATCAGAAAAGAATGAAGAAAGCCTTCGATCAGAAAGTCAGGCTCTGAGAATACCAAGTAGGGGATCTTGTGCTGAAAAGATTCCTCCCTCCTCATACAGACCACAGGGGCAAGTGGACTCCGAATTATGATGGGCCATTCATAGTAAAGAAAGTTTTCTCCGGTGGAGCGCTGATGCTCAGTACTATGGATGGTGAAGACTTTCTGTCCCCTGTGAATTCAGATGCAGTTAAAAAATACTTCGCATAAAAAGACCCGTTGGACACAAAAACAGAATGTAAGTCCAGGCAAAAATAGGGCATCCCGGCGAGTCAAAAACAGAATAAAAGACTCGGGCAAAAATAAGGGAAAATAAATAAAAAAATGTGCACCCGCTGAGTTGAAGAGCCGCATTGGACAGCTCAGGCAAAAACGGGTATCCCGGTGGATTGAAAACCCGAGAGGGCGATCCACGCAAAATAAGGGAATGAGCGAACAACTGCATTCTGAATTCGTCTGTATCACTTACAACATAGCAAGCTTCGAAAGGTTAAAAGCATCGGTCAGAATCAACCTTCTTCAGAAAGCAAGATGAGAAGAACGTAAATGTCATACAAGTCATAGCAAAAAGGGAAGCTTCTTGAAGCATCGTCAACATTGCCAGCATCTTTTTGTTTCTCAATTTGTAACAATCTCCTCATTTTAGGGGATTTGTTTCTATGACTATATCTTGCCAATTCAGGGCACACAAATTAATAAAATCAAATTTTCAGTCATGATTTGTCTCGTACATTTTATTTTCATTTGCAAAATGTCCGATGTCCTTAAGATATTGATTGCATAAATACAGTTGCTCCCCTTCTAAAAGAAAATAATAATTACGTGCTTACAGGGAATATATTTACACCCGGGAGTGTCTAAACTCCTATGATGGGATCCAGCAAGGGATACCCTGGGATACTTGTGTGTCTTTTTGTCTTTACAGGATTGCAGGCATTCAAAGCGCAACATGGGGCATGAAAGCTGCTCCCCACCAGAGCTGCCAGGCATCATTTCTCCAGCACATCTGTCAGAGCAGTACCAGAAGGTGCTCATATCCCCAGCTGAGTTGTCAAGTATCATCCTCAGCAGGATCCCACATAATTCTCTAGGAAGATCTTTCAGTGATCTTTCTTCTTCCCCAACCGAGCTGTCAGTCATCATTCTTCCCCAGCCAAGTGCTAGACAGGGAACCATCTCCCCACAGAGTTTCAGCCTCTATCCAGAAGAGCAACGCCCGAAGATCTCACGGCAGAGTAACGAATGCTTCTACAGACCCCAGCTGGGTCCTTCATTACCGAGATAGATCTATCAGTGATCTATTTCCCCAGGCAGAATCATGTATGTCAGATCTACCAATGATCTCATCCCCAGCTGGGATGTCCACTTCAAAGCAGATCAGCCAGAGATCTCCACAGCAACAGGATCCGGATCCCGGATCGGTATCTTTGTATAATCATAGCATTCGCATCATATTTGCCCCCAGAGCGTAGCATTCCGTCCAATACGGAGCATTACAGCAAAAATCAAACATATTGCATAATCATAAGCCATGATCTGAATCAAACACTTGTAAATACCAACAGTACCACATCAGCAGAATGCAAAATACCTATCAAAACTCCCCGACAGAATATCAAAGCATTTCCTTTACACTCACAAATACCGAAACATGCTCCTTTTGACACTCGTCCATGTCATCATTCCCCAGTAAAGTCGCCCAAACAGATACTTATACATTATAGTTGCTTCTTGACACTCGTCCGTGTCATACCCCCAACAGAAAGCCAAAGCGTTCCCTTTGCACTCACAACACATGTGTACATATATATACACTTCCTTGATGCCCGTCCGTGTCACCTTCCCCAGCATAAATACTTAAACACTGATTGTAAATCAAATACTTGTTTATAATACACTTTTTCCGACACTCATCCGTGTCGTGCTCTCCCTAGCAAGTTGAACACTCGTTTGTGTCTCACTCATGTTTACTTATTTCAGATACTCGTCTGTATCTTGTATATACCACTTAAATCCCCTCAGATTCGACACTCGTCCGTGTTCTTTGTTAACCAGCTGATACTCGTCCGTATCATCATCTCTGAGCATGCGTCAAGCGTTTGTCTCTACCGATACTCGTCCGTATCATAGTCTTAAGGATGCTCGTCCGCATCTTTAATCCATGCACAATGTTAGATACTTTTCCCTTTTTCTAGAATTTAGACACTCGTCTGTGTCTATTATTCCCCAGAAGAGTCCCCTCAGAGTCAACACTCGTCCATGTTCTTTTTTAACTAATTGGTACTCGTCCGTATCATCATCTCTGAACATGCGTCAAACGTTTGTTTCTACTGATACTCGTCCGTATCATAGTCTTAAGGATGCTCGTCCGCATCTTTAATCTATACACAGTGTCAAACACCTATACCTTTCATCTCTTGAATGTAGACACTCGTCCGTGTTTACCATTCCCCAGCAGAATTGATTTTCTCCTATCTGACATTCGTCCTATGTCATGATACCTTTTCGGCAGCCGTACCCTGCCAGGTGATCGTCCTTCACCTTTTTGATGATCGTCCTTCATCATTTCATCTGATGGTCGTCCCCATCGTTGATCTTGTTATCTGACATTCGTCCTGTGTCATGATAAACCCCGAGAGCAGCCGTACCCTGCTAGGTGATCGTCCTTCACCTCTTGATGATCGTCCTTCATCATGCTTATCCGATGGCTGTCCCCATCGTCGACCTTTTATCCGGAATTCGTCCTATGTCGTGATGCTTTTGGCAACCGTACCTTGCCAGGTGATCGTCCTTCACCGATAGATGACCGTCCCTCATCTTATCCTCAACAGAGCAGCCGTCCCCTGCTAGGTGATCGTCCTTCACCTTTGATGACCGTACCTCATCATTTATTTATGCTTCGAAATTGATGGTCGTCCCCATCATTCACTTTACCTTTAATCCCCAGAGAGTCTTATAACTTTACCTGATGGCCGTCCCCATCATAATCTCTTATATCCCCAGCTTGTCGGCCATCCCCGTCATTGCTTTACCCCCAGCAGTCGTCCTCTGCTCGACGGTCGTCCTCCGTCGCCTGCATTTTATAATCATACTTTGTTTTCTTTTACAATCTATATCCCTTTTCTTCTTCATTCTGTGAGTGCAAATTTTGGACTGTCTGTGGTATTCAACCACAAGTTATCTTGTTTGCCTGTTAAGCTGTTGCTTACATCCTGCACAGCTAACTCATGTTTGAATAGGGGCAGCTGTAAACACCCCAAATTTGCCCTCACTCATTTCACCATGTCTTGTGATCTTTTCATATGCATAAGTTCAATCCTAGCATCTCATATTGCATTTTTGATTCACTACATTGATTCAAAGTCATCTGCATCTAGGGTTTGTAATTTGAGCAATCCAAAAGCCATTTGAGCCACTCCAAAGGTCTTAAATCACTCCAAATGGGTCCATGCATGTTCAAGCATCATATTATATCCTCCAAAGATCAAAGAAGTCAAAGAATCACAAGAACTGAGAAAGGCATGGAAGCAGAGCCAGGTTTAACTGCACAGATGACCTAGAATTAGGGTTTTGGTTTTAAAGGCCATAACTCCAAAATTTTTGGTCATTCTTGTTTCTATTGGTCTCTATATATTATGAGGATCATGCATATCAATTTTCATGAAGAAATTCAATGGGGAAGGCATCTGATCAAAAGGTGACTTCTTGAGTAAGTCAGTGCAAAATCAGGGCATCTGAGGCCCCCAATGACCCAACCAGAGGGCATTCTCCATCATTTTGAATGTGTATGATCTTTATTTGATCATAGAAGATGTTATAAGTTCACAAAAATGAAGAATTTCAAGCCATTTGCAAAGTTGCCTTTTTGGGAAAGTGACTTATAATGTAAACTTGCCATTTTGGGAAAGTTTTTCAACCTCCTCTTTTTGATTCAAAAATGCTTCAAATGAGAAAACTTTGGTCATGAAAGTTGTAGAATGGATCCTCCCATTTTCAAAAAGTACAAGAACTCATTCTAATTCATTTTGGATCAAAAGTTATGGCTTGTCAAAGTTGGCAAAAATCACATAATTTCATGTTTTACACCAATGAGGGAAAGTTGCAAAACCTCATGCCAAGGCAAAATGTGACTTCAAATGGACTTCTATGCACTACACAAACATAAACCATGGCCTAAAAATCAGAATGCACCAAAGAATACTCAAGTTTCATGACTTGTGCATTAAGAAACTTCAAAAGGGCCAAGAGTTCACAAATTTGCAAAACCACACATAAGCTTTGATCCACTTGCTGATCTGCCTCAATCCCATTTCCATGGTCATCCTTGAATCAAGCTGCAACAGACATGCCCTTGCTCTGGCCCTAAAACAGCCCATACCTCAAAGGACACATATACTTGACTTTTTGCATTTTTGCCCATACCAATCAAACTGAGCCACACCAACTACTCTGACCAATCACAACTTCACATACATGCCTCATGGATCACATTTCACATAATCTTGGAAGCTGAAACCTCCCACAAGTCAGCACTCTCCAAAATCCCTCTTGGTGCATTTTTTCTTCGAATCTCAATACACAAGCCACATACCTCAAAACAAACTTCACAGAATCACTCACCATGATCCTCTGATCATTTCCCAACCATTACTTTGCCCTGAAACCTCCCACATCAAAAACACGATTTCCCTCCCCCATTGACCTGAGCTTCTGCAAACTTCCTCTAGAGGCCATATAAACTCCAGCTGAGCATCACAAACTTCTGGGGAGGATCATTGGAGCTTGTTTGGACCAAAGAAGCAGTCAGAAAGCACCAAAAGCAAAAGCTCCAGTTCAGGTGAGCTCAAGAACATTTTTTCCAGAACTTTGATTTCTTGTTATAAAATGATTCTATGAGTTGCACTGATCATCTTGATATGTTTGGTTTTGAAAATGGTCAAGAAATAAGCATGTACTGACTGTCTGAAATTTTGCCCGTAAAAATGATTTTGTCTGCTTCTCTTGATTCATGAAAAATAAATGATTTTTGTTGTGGGGTTTATGTTTAATGATGTTCATGGATTGATTCTGGAGGGTTTGATGAAGTTTTAATGCGTATTGAGTGAGATAGGAAAATGATTGGCCGGAGAAGATGACCGGAACACTGTTCCAGTCACCTGAGAGTCATTAGGGCTCAGGATTAAGGCTAATGACATAATTAAGGAAGTTTGAATTCTGGCCGTTCTTTTGTGCGCTAAGTCAATTCCCGCGTCCCTGAGTTTGAACCACAACCCTTGGATTGTTTGAATTTCTCATTTTTCTTTTTAAATTCATTTAATTTCATTTGTTTTATATTTAACTTCCACGAATTTTTAAAAATAGCAAAATACTTTAAAAAATTCTGAAATTTTTTGTCAAACACTTCATAATTTTCAGAACCCAAAAATATTTTTATTTTTATTTTTTGCATTAAAAATTATTTTTAAATCATTTAAATGTTTATTTTTAATTAGTTAATGGAAATTAATTAATTAAAAATGCATTTAGGTATTTAAAAATCACCAAAAAATTCACATTGCATTTAAAAACATTTAGAAACATTATCCAACTCTCAAAACAAATTTCTTTTTGGTCCTTGATGCATTTTGACAATTTTCATTGGAATTAAATTTGTTTAAAGGCAATATTTTGATATTAACTTGAAAAAATCCATTCTGCCTAACCTTGATGAGTTTGATAATGGTTCTTCTTGCATTGCATTCTTCATAGCATGTAGTTTCTAGGTTTAAATTGGTTTGAATTTATATTTCATTTTCAATTTAATGAGCCTTTTTCCTTTTAAGGTACCTTGAAACCCTAGTTGACTTAGAAAAATCATAACTCCCATTAGATTTAGATTTAGGTCTCCTCCTTTGGGCAGTGAACTTGTGTAGGGTTAGGGTTTCCTTGATCCCATTTTCAATTTTTTGTCATATCATTTGCTTCTGATTTTGAGTTTTGTGTTGCATGTTGTGCATAAACCCTAATTTGCTTCTTCATTTGCATCCACCTCTCATTTGCTTGCATTCAAGGACTTGCCATGATATATTGTGCATCCTCATGACATATAAGACATCTTAGGACATGTTAGAATCATGTTTGATCATTGCATTATTCATTTGCCATGTTATGCATTCATATCATTTCATAAACTTTCTTGAACTTCCATGGTTCAAAACATGCTTCATTTGCATCCACGTCCTTGTATGATCATTCACAACTCTTGACATGTGTTTGTATCATATCTTAGCATCATTAACATCATGTTCATGCTTCTGATTTTGGTCTGCATCTTTGCATTTCATCTCATTCTCATTGCATTTCATTTCCTTTGCTAACTTTTCAGGTGGTAAGTTGTTTTGAGAAGTGAATTTGCCTTCACTTCTCACAATCTCTTCTCATCTCTCTTATGTATCATTGCTGCATTTTATCTTTGTATTAGAGTGAGCTTGCTCATTCATGTTCATCTCTTACTTTCTTTCTTCAGGCAACTTGTCTTCTTAAGTGAAGCAAGTTGTCTTGCTTCTCTCTGCTTCTTTTTCCTTTCATCTGTTTTCCTGGTGGATTTTCTCCTGAAGATCTTTTGCAAGCCTCATAAACCCTAGGAACAACCAAGCATGATCACAATTAGGGTTTGATTAGTCCCCCATTTAGTTTTGCCTTTGTGTCATCTTTGAGTCTTCTCTTCTCATCTCATAATCAAGGGCTAAACCCTAAAGGTCTTAAGGCTTTGTGATTGAGCTTATGCCTGCATCCTTCTATTAGGATGGAGTGTATAACTTTAATCCTAAGTGTTAAGCCCTTATTGTGTTTAATTCCTTTAATCAATCCACTTAATAATCACTAAGACATCAAGCTTGTAACTTGGGCCTTGCATTAGGGTTCTAATTCTTCCTTAATTGGTTAAGAAGGACTAACCCTAGTGTTAATGGACAAGTCCCCCTCAAGTTGTCTTACAAATCATAAAATCCATTTCTTCATCTTACCATTAACTAAAATCCATTTAATAAAGGCTTTGTTTTGTCATGAGGAGCCTTCCTCAGCTTAAATGTTCTCATCTATTATCCTTCTATTAGGATGGTGTATTGGGTCCATTAGATCCTTGATTATGGCTTAAACTCATTATTTAACACTAAACCAAAATTCCAAAAACATCTAAATAAATACAAGTAGGTTAATGATCTTAATCCTACATCATGGTGATTAAGTGTGAGGTGCTTACTTCATACTTAAGGTGCTCTAATTACCCCTAATCAGAGGGAAGATGTGATGAGTTTACTAACCCTTGGTTTAGGCTTAAGCTCATTTTCTTATGGCAAACTTCAAAAAGCAATAAAAGACTGAAAACATCAAAAACAAACAATAATCGTCTCCTCCGGGATTCTTTTCTCATCATCTTCACTCACAAACGAGAACTCGCTTCTTCCGTCTAATGCAAGACAGTTTGCACCTGAGCCAGACAGGTCATACACTTGAGCATAGACAAGTAAGCAGTTCACAAGTCAATTTATCTTTCAGTCTCTTTGAGTCGAACTACGGTGTTCTGACTTCCTCATTGCACGAGAGGATACGTAGGCATAACTTAACAGTTATCAAACAAAAGTCTCTGTATATTCCCCCCTCCTTCCAGCATTATTTTTAAGCCTCATAGTCTTGAGCATTTCATTCTTGTTCTCACTGACACTTCTCTTATACACTTCACTTTTCTTTTACACTGACACTTGCATTCTTTCCAGCTTTGATACACAAATTGCACTGACACTACCCCTTTAAAACACAAATATTTTGAGCGTGGATCCCGTCGAGTACGGCGGACAATCTGGGTGCTAATACCTTCCCAGGTTGTAACCAACCCCCTTTCTCAGTCTCTCTGGTTCGCGACCGTCTTATCCATATCTTTCTAGGTCTATGCAGCATTACCTTTCCTTCGGGATAAAAATGCCTAGCTGGCGACTCTTTTCTTTCTGAGTTCACCCCTGTGTGTTCTCTCTCCTTTCACCGACCGTTCGCGTCTGTACCCAATTTGACTTAGGCTCATTTGGTGGGAGCGACACATAAGATATCAGAGGAATCCCAAAGCTTAGGATAGAGGAAGGAAAAACTTGTAGTGAGTGTCAAATTTGAAAGCAAACCAAGATGTACCATTCGAAGGTCCAACATTTTACTACTTCAAAGTGTTGGGACTTCTTCACATGAATTTAATGGGTCCTATGAAATTTAATAACCTTGGTGGAAAGAGGTATGTTTATGTTGTTGTTGTTGACTTTTCAAGATTCACCTGGGTGCATTTCATCATAGAAAAATCATATATTTTTGAAGTTTTTGAAGGATTATTCCATAAGCTTCAAACAGAAAAAAGAAAGCAAAATTTTCAAAATTAGAATTGACCATGGAAAGGAATTTGAAAATAGCAAGTTTGCTAATTTTCTCTCCCATAAAGGTATCAGTCATGAGTTCTCCTCTCTTATCACTCCTCAATAGAATGGAGTTGTTGAGAGAAAGAATGTGACTCTTCAAGAGTCTTCTAAGGTCATGCTTCATGCTAAGCTTCTACCTTATCATTTTTGGGCTGAAGCAATGAATACTGCATGTTATATTAGTAATAAGGTTACCTTGAGAACTGGTGCTTCAACTACTCTTTATGAAATATGGAAGGAAAGAAAGCCTATTGTTAAGTACTTCCATGTCTTTGGAAGCAAGTGTTATATTCTGGCAGATCGTGAACAAATAAGGAAAATGGATCCCAAAAGTGATGAAGGGATATTCCTAGGCTACTCCACAAATAGCATAGCCTATAGAGTTTTCAAGACAAGAACCAAGGAAATGATGACGTTTATTAATATTGTGATAGATGACTCAAATCTAGAGAAGCATACAAATGTCGAAGATGATGTTGAAACATCACCGCAGGTGACTGTTACTGAAGATAATGTTGCTGATAATAACAACAACAATGAACTTGTTACTATGGAAGATGATGTAAATCAGGTAAATAAAGGTCCCTCTATCAGAATTCAGAAGCATCATCCTAAGGAACTCATAATATGAAATCTTAATGAAAGGATTATTACTAGATCAATGGGGGTGATATCCAATGCTTGTTTTGTCTCAAATATTGAACCATAAAATGTAAAAGAAGCTTTAATTTTGAATTAATGCCATGCAATAAGAATTGAAGCAATTCAAAATGAATGAAGTTTGGGATTTAGTTCCTAGACCTAGGGGGACAAATATCATTGGCACAAAGTGGTTTTATAAGAATAAATCTGATGAAAATGAAGTGGTTACCAGAAATAAGGCCATACTTATGGCTCAAGGGTACACTCAAATAGAGGGAGTTGACTTTGATGAGACTTTTTCTCCAGTTGCTCATCTTGAATCTATAAGACTCTTACTAGGGGTGACATGTTTGATAAGATTCAAGTTGTTAAATATGGATGTAAAAAGTGCCTTCTTGAATGGGTTCTTACAAGAGTAGGTCTATGTTGAACAACCAGAAGGGTTTATGTATCCCACGTTTCCAAATCATGTGTACAAACTGAAGAAGGCTCTTTATGGTCTAAAATAAGCTCCTAGGGCTTGGTATGAAAGGTTGGAGTAATTCCTGATCAAAAATGGGTACATAAAGGGAGGAATAGACAAGACTTTGTTTGTTAAAGAAATGGATGGCAAGCTCATGATTTCTCATATATATGTGGATGACATTGTCTTTGGTGGGATGTCAGACCAACTGGTTTAACATTTTGTCAAATAGATGCAGTTTGAATTTGAGATGAGTCTAGTAGGAGAATTGACTTATTTTTTTGAACTTCAATTAAGACAGATTGAAGATTCTATCTTCATATATCAAAGTAAGTATGCCAAGAACAGAGTAAATAAGTTTGGTATGGAGAAGGCCAGTCACAAAAGGACTCTTACACCTATTCATTTGAAGCTTTCCAAAGATGAAAATGTGGTTAGTATGTACCAAAGTCTTTACAAAAGCATCGTAGGAAGTCTATTATATCTGACTGCTAGCAGACCTGGTATCACATTTGTTGTTGGGTTTTGTGATAGGTATTAATCTGAGCCCAAAACAAGTCACGTTTATCAAGTAAAGAGGATTATGAAGTATAGGAATGGTACTAATGACTATGTGTTTTACTCACATGGCTATGATGCCATGTTGGTTAGATATTGTGATGTGATTGGGAAGATAGTGCTGATGACAAGAAAGCACTTCTGGTGGATGTTTCTTCATGGGAAATAACCTTATCTCTTGGTTTAGTAAGAAGCGGAATTGTGTGTATCTATCCACTGCTGAGGCTGAGTATATTGCAGAAGGAAACAATTATTCTCAGCTACTTTAGATGAATTAGATCCTAAAGGAGTATAATATCAAGCAAGATGTCATGACATTGTACTGTGACAACTTGAGTGCTACTAACATATCTAAGAATCCTATACAACATAGTAGGACAAAACATATTGACATTCATCATCACTTTATCTAGGATCTTGTTGAAGACAAATTGGTCATTCTTGAGCATGTAGCCACTGATAAGTAAGTGGCTGATATATTTACTAAAGCTTTGGATGCAAACTAGTTTGAGAAACTAACAGGTGAACTGGGAATTTGTATTTTTGAAGAATTGTAGCAATTAACCTTGATTATGTAGGATACAAGGAAGAGGATAAAGTTGGTGTCAAATTTGTGGCTAAAAAGGGGGAGAAGTGGTGATAGTTTTGTTTACAGTGTTGTGAAAAGAAAGATATATCTGGGTACAAATCATGGGAATGATCATGATCTTTACATTTCTATGTTTTATTTTGTGATGCAGGGTTGTTGGTTGTGGTAGGATGTTATTCTATATGTTCTGACATCATTCCATTAGATGTCTTGGCATTATGTTTGGTTGTTCATTGTTGACTAATTAAGATATGCAATTCAGGGGGAGTTTGTTTTTGTTGCTGCTAATAGTGTTGTTTTTGTGGATATGGTTCTTGATGTGTGGTATTCTTCAGTGGTTTTTATTTTGTTTCTTATTTTTGTGCTTCTGATTTTTTATAAGAATGTTTTAGCCAAAATATTCCAAAGGAGGATATTTTAAGTTCTAAGGTTTTTGGATTGGCAGCCATTTTGGTCAAACATGCTCACAACAAGATGTTAAGCCAGATGTTTTGTCATCAGGGTCAGACATCATGTTCAACATGATGTTGGGACATGTGCCAGGACATGTTATACCAGAAGACTAGGGAGGGGTTGTTTTGGCATTTAAAATGTGAGTTTTATGTGAGTTTTAGTTCACATATTGTCATTATCCAAGGAGATATATTTTAGGAACTTCTGTCTTGATAGATTTGTGTGTATTTCTTAAAAAGAGTATTTGATACTTTTTAGGAAACTTTGTGTTTTGTGCCTATATTTATGCAGGAGATTGTGCAAGTAATTTTAAACTGATATCTTGTGATCTGTGATTTAATAGCCCAAGCCCACGATGATCTGAAGGCTATTTAAAGTGAAGTTCAAAACCTAATTAAGTAGTGAAGTCGTGTGTTGAAAGAAAGGGTTTTAATGTGTATGTATTTTTTATGTGTTCCTCTCTTATGTCTTTTAACATCTGATTAGGATTGTGTTATTTGTTAATTATGAGTCATTCATGTAACCTTTAGGTGCTTTAATTGGACTGAGTTTTAAGATGTAATCACTCCTAAGCTTTTAAGCAAATAGTGAATTTTGTGTCTTTGAAGCATGACTTATTTTGTTCATTGTTCTTAAGTTTGTCACTGTTGTGTGACTTGTGGGAAGTGAGAGAGGTCTCTTCTAGGACTTCCTAGGCAGAAGTTAGCATGGGTAATGATTAGGTGAGAAGCTTGTAAACCTATGGGTGTTTGTTGCGGCTTTGAACGAATATTGTTATAGTAGATTTCCTTTCTAGCTTGGATGCCCCCATATATAGGTGAGTTGCTACAAACTGGGTTAACAAATGATTGTGTTATTTACTTTCAACCTTTTAATTTTACTACATAATTCTTCTGTGTTCATATTGTCTTGATCCCAGTGTTGTGACATTTGTCTCGAAATTTGGTAGTTGTGTGCCAGAATTTCACAATTTTTCATATCTCTTTTGTGGAATCTTTTGTTTCATGTGATACGCTTTTAACCAGGACAACAACTTTTGATGATGATTACTAATGATAACAACAAATTGATGATGACAATTAAAGTCAAGCATAAGTGATTAAGCGGATAAAGATGCAAACCTAAGTATTAAGGTTTGATGGAATTGATTATCTGATGATGTCAACAAAATGGAATATAAGCTCAATCCCTATCTCAAGAGAACTCTTTAAAATGTCTACAAATTAAAGCATATGACAAATTCTTGAAGTGCAAGAAATCCTTACCTTAGTCTGAGTGAATACTTTGTAGAGCATAAAGGAATTCTCGTAAAAGTGCATGGCTAAATCACACACACACACACAGATATATATATATATATATATATATATATATATATATATATATATATATATATATATATATATATATATATGTTAAAAATGATTTATCTCAAGAAAATATCTTCAATAGTATCTTGAAGTTGTGCCAGATGAATTGGGAGTTATCACAATTATTGTGAGCAAAGTTTTGCCTTTTCTAATCCATTGGGACATTGATCTAATCAATTAGCTCAATTCAAAAATGAGTCCTGAATGATTAAGATAACATCTTAATGATGTGAAACTGTGATATATATATATATATATATATATATATATATATATATATATATGTATGTATAAATATATATATATATATATATATATATATATATATATATATATGTGTGTGTGTGTGTGTGTGTGTGTGTTATTTCTTATTTTGAACTTAAAATCGATTGTATTTGAAATTTTTAATCAATAGGAACTGGTTTCTAATCGATTAGATTGTCTTAAAAAGCATTAAAATCAAATTATTTTTTGAGCCAACCTCTAGCCTATAAATAGAGGTCCCTTCCCTCATTACAAACCATCTAGAATCTTTTTTTAACACTTATCTCTCTCTCTCTCTCACTCACTCTCTCAACTTTTTCTTTTACTTTCTATCACTAATATTTTAGCTGAAGTGCTTCTACAAGAAAGTTCTTTTGTGAGTGAGGATAAGTTGTAATTCTCGAAGGGTAGAATTGTGAAATTCACCAAGGTAATTTTTTTGTTTAAACCCTGGTTGAATATTATCCATTTAGAGATCTTTTGGGTTAGAAGCTAAACCCATAAAAGCATTTTGGTTTGGGAATGTGTGATCAAGCCCTTGTTTAGGTTCAAGATTAACACATGGCAAAATCTCTCATAGGTTCTTGGTTAGCCCATGGTAAAATGAATGTTAGTTTAAAGCTTAGCCCATTAGTAAAATCTTGGATAAGATTTGATATTAGCTCGATATTAAAATCTACAAGTTTATTGGTTAACCCATGTAAAATCAAGGTTTAAGGTTGGTGAGCTTAACCTGTGATAAAAGCTTGAAAATTTGTTTAGAAGGTTGAAGACTTATCTCTCCAAGATTCTCATGGAAAGAAGACTAGTCGCTTTGATCCTTCGTTTGGAAGAGAAGAATCAAACAGCTAAATTCCTAATCTTATTATTTGGTTGGAAGTTAATTGTTTTCCTTCTATAAGGGTGTTCGTGAGTATTACCTACTAAAGGCTCTCAACAATTATTGGATTCTATCAAGATCAATTATTAGGGTTAGCAGTTTGTCGTTTTCTTGTTTGACCTAACCTATATAATTCCTTGTCTTCTCTCTTTCCCTCAACTCTTTATATTATGCAATTTATTTTACCACATCCTAATATTTAAACTATCTACAAAATAGTTTTAAACTCTAATTTTAATTCACAAGTTTTTCAAAACAACACAATTTACTCCCTTCTCTTCTGTGGGAAGTACCATGTCCAACAAGTGCCATCAGAGCCTAACTCCTGTTTAAGGACTAATCATCTCAGGATGAAGATGACTTTTGACAAGAGATCTTTTTTAAACACACTACAAATTTTAAATAATAGTATGTTTGATATTTGAAAAGATAGGTTTAGAATGTTTTACAAAGTATAAATCATGAATTGTTGGAGACAATAGTCAATGATCAGGTTATTCATACTCATCAAGTAAATGATGAAGTAGTAGATAAACATGTTTCCCTTTGGAGCGAAGTGGAAAAGAAAAAGCTTGAGGTATATTTTAAAACCAAGAACTTAATAATAATTTCTTTAGATGATAGTAAACTTTATCATGTTCATCGTTGTAAAAACTCCATGGAAACGTGTCAGATACTCTTAAAATGATATATGGAGTATCTCCAAGTATCAAACACGAGAAGATGAACACACGAGGTAGAGAAGGTGAAAATACATATTTTGGAGGTTTTTCAAAATTTAGAAAATTTGAAAATTATGTTAGAAATTATATCACTAACAAAAATCTAAGAATTAAGAGTTGGAAGTTTACTCCAATCCTTAAATCAAAAGACAAGAGTCTTCATGAATTTTAGGAAAAATCAAGAAAGAATGAAATTACATAAAAGTTGAACAAACTAGTTCAATTACTCAGAAATGAAGGAATACAAACCAAAGAATCATCATCCTCATCATATTCCTACCATACAAATCCTATGCAATCCTTAGAAAGAACATACTTAAGTTGGATTATCCTCGAAAGATTCAACATAAAATGAAGCTCCCTCTTTTTCAAGGAATGATAAAGTAGAAGAAGTTTCTTCAATACTTAAAAGAAGAAGAGGAGGAGAGACATCAACCTCGAGGAGAAATATGAAAGAATCTTCCTTCAACGAAGAAGATGAAATATTCTTAAAGGCATCCAATGAGGTAGATGTTATTCCATGTGTCAAACCATCTTATGCTCAACTGTTTAGAATGAGTAGTCAATTAGTGGAGAAAAATGATAAACTAACAGAATGTATCCTGAGGTCTTAAGGAATCTATAAGACATCTCAATGAAATAAATTATTCATTCAAGATAGAATAATTAAGCTTAGAAAGTACAAAGAAGAATGTAAACATTATGACTCCCTTATAAAATAAGTAACTGATTTACGTGAAACCCTGGGAAAGTTTACCCAAGGGAAAAAGAAGCTTGAACATATCCTATCAAGTCAAATATTCTCCATAAATAAAAAATAGATATGATTTAAAAGGATATGAAGCCTAGGAAAGGTATATATCATAAGGAAAAGAAGTGACCGTTTTATAAGTGCACACATTGTAAGAGAATATGTCACTTTGAACCTTTTTGTTTTGATAAAATGAAAATATCTAAAGGTAACAACCTTAGATCTTATGGAACTAATTCACCTGGGCCCAGAAGAATATGAGCACCAAATTTGTACCCTTAATATTTTTCATGTATGCTTTGCAGCTCCGAGATTTGATGATTATTAATGAAGATGTGCAAATAAATAGTATACTTCTAGAGTATACAATATTTATGAAGTCTCTTATCTAAGTATAGACGATGGAAAGTATCAATATTTGTGATCAAAGCAAATTATTTGAGAATATCTAAAAGTTTAGGATCCTTGGTGATCAGATGAATGGACATGTCTATAATGGACTTTCTCATTTTATTGTTTATAGAAAGTCTCGCATCCAATGATGTGTAGAGAAGAATACAGCATATTACATTTGGCATTTCCCGTTTTAGGGAAGTATTTATCAAGACTTTTTGATAAAATAAGTATATATTATTGTAATGTGAAAATAATTGGATAACTCTGATTAAACCCTTAAAATAATCAATTTATATTTTTTTATCATCTTAATAAATTATTTTCTAACCAAAAAGATGAGTATTTTTGTGTTTTATAGAAATGAGGTGTAAATAAAGCCCAACAAGGTTGCAACACACAAATACCAAAGCAATATAAATTGAATTAGGCTAACATAATAAATTGGAACTAACATACAATCGATTAGATCATGTGAAAAAATATAAATTCGAACGTTGAATCTCACCACAACGGCTAGTTGGGTGATGTATAAATATGTTTATTTTCAACGTCTGTCTCTCGAAGTCTACAGTTGCTAATCAATTAGAACCCGCTTCTAATCGATTAGGCAAAAGCTATATAAAGAGGTAATGTTCTCATATTTATTATCTCATCATTCCATCACTTGTGAATTTCATTAGAAACATAGTAGCTCTGTCACCCATCCATCATAACCTCAAAATGGAATAAATAGAATCCGCTCCTCCAAACCTTCATCTTCATACTTCTCTGGAGACTTCTCCTCTCAATATCAAGAAACCAACTTCAACCTTCACTGTGCTGATAGAGAACTATTTCTTTCTCACTACTTGGATAAAGAACTATTCAAGAATTGTTCCTTCATGGAAGCCTTCAACTTCCCTATATTAAGGAATTTTGTGTTTGAAAAACCTCAAGAAAGGTACCCCGAGTTGTTAAAAATGGTCTATGCTAATCTCTCCTACAAATATGGCGTCATCATCTCCGAAGTCAAGAAACACCCCATTACCAAGTCTATTGAATATTTTTCTCAAGTGTGCAACATACCCTTCATGGAGCAAGATTATGATCAATTAGATCTTTAAGGTAACCAATTTAATTACGACATTCATGCCTACTCTCTTCTCATTGTTCCCCCCTTATGGAATTCTTTATACATTCATTGTTGTCCTTAGTCGCCCAAATAGTAGACTAATTCGCTATACATTGAATCATGTACTTTTCCCAAGGAAATGTAACTATAACATCCTTAAAAAATCACACATCCCTACAATTTGGTATTTAGAAAACAAAATTGAGAAAAACTAGGAAGATGCCATGCTTCACCACATGTTAGATAGCAAGAGGAAAAACCTTACCTTACCATATGTAGGACTTATAACAAAAATCCTATCCTACATCGGTTATGAGTTCCGAGAACAAGAACAATATTTTATGCATGAAAAGATAGGGCAAGCGGTTATAAGCAAAATGGAATTTGCTATTGAAGAAGGGGAATTTTTCCATTACCACCGGTAAGAGATAGGAAGTGAAGAAACACTAACCTTCCTTCATCCTCCTCAAGAACCCTCAATGTGACCTGTGATGAGCAAAGGACAATGAATGCAAATATTGATAAGATCATCCAAAAATGGAGAAAAGAAACATCATCTTACCAATAGTTTCAATTAAGGAGGATGATGTTGCGATAAAATAATTTTTCCTAAGTTGCTTATGTTTTCAATTCCTTGCTATTTCCCTTTTGTAATTTCAAATTTGCAAATTCTTCTCTATTTTTTCATATTTTTTCAAATAAATAAAAGTTCTATTTTTTTAAATACCTTATTTACCTATGTTTGCATATTTACTTTTCGTAGTGCATCTTTACTTGCCTTTATTATTTTGACAAAGGGGAAGAAGTTTACTCTCTAGGGGAGTAGAGTATAGTGGAGTATAGTGGAGTATAGTATACTCTCTAGTTAACTCAAGGGGAGTTTAATTACTCCAAACCTACATGTTCTATTTTTGTTTTGTCACCTCCCTTAAGATATGTATTGTAATCATAAAAAAAGGTGGAGAATGTGGAACCTTATTTTGCTAGTGATATGCTTTTAATAAGGGCAACAAAATTTGATGATTACAACTAATGATGACAACAAATTAACAATGTCAACCAAATTGAATTTAAGCTCAAGCCTCATCTCAATTAAACTCAAGAAAGTGTCTATAAAAGAAAGCATCTGACAAAGTCTTGAAGTGAAAAAAGCCTTACCTTAGTCTGAGTGAATACTTTGTAAAGCATAAGGGAATTCTAATTAAAGTGTATGGCGAAATCTCCCACATATTAAAAAAAATTAAGATTATTTTCCTCAAGAAAATATCTTCAAAAATATCTTGAAGTTGTTCCAGATGAATTGGGAATTGTAAGAATTGTTGTGGGCAAATTTTGGTATTTTCTAATCGATTGGGACATTGATCTAATCAATTAGTTCAATTCAAAATTTCTTCCTAAGCAATTAGGACATCATATTAATGATATGCAACAATTGGCATCTATTATTCCTTTTTTGAACTAATAATCAATTGTATTTGAAATATCTAATCGGTTGGCAATAGGTTCTGATCGATTAAACTGTCTTAAAAACTATTAAAATTAATTTTCTTTTTGAGCCAATCTCTAGCCTATAAATTGAGGTCCATTACCTTATTTAAAACCATTATTGATAATGTTTTTACACTTATCACACACACACACACACACACTCTCTCTCTCTCTATACTTTTCGTTTTACTTTCTCTCACTAATATTTTAGCTGAAGTACTTCTGCAAGAAAGTTCTTTTATGAGTGAGGGTAAGTTGTAATTCTGGTAGGGTAAAATTGAAAGATTCACCAAGGGAATTTTTTGTTTATATCTTGGTTGAATATTATCCATTATGGATTTTTTGGGTTAGAAGTTAAACCTATAAAAGATTTTTATTTGGGGATTGTGTGACCAAGTCCTAGTTTAGGTTCGAGGATAATCCTTGGTTAAATTTCTCATAGGTTCTTGGTTAGCTAGTGGTAGAACAAAGTTTAGGTTTAAACCTAGCCCAATAGTTAAATCTTGGATAAAGTTCGAGATTAGTTAGCCCAGTAGTAAAAGGGGAGGTTGTATAAAAATCTCCCAATTTATTGGTTAGCCTGTAAAAAACCAAGGTTTAAGGTTCGCGAGCTCAATTTGTGACAAAATCTTGCAAAGTTTGTTTAGAAGCTTGAATACTAACAGTTTAAAGATTCTCGTAGAAAGAATACTAATTGATTTAATATATTGTGTGGATAACTTCTTCGATCTGTGGAATTCCTACTCTTATTCAGCAGAAGACTCAAACTATTGAATTCCTAGTCTTATTGTTTGGTTAAAAGTTAGTTGTTTTCCTTGTATGAAGGAGTTCATGAGTATTACCTACTAAAAGCTCTCAACATTTAATAGATACTCTCAAGATTAATTCTTTGGGAGAGGACTAATTCATTTCCTTTTCTGATGAACCTCTATAATTCTTAGTGTTCTCTCTATCCTTCAACTCTTTATTTTTTGCAATTCTTTCTGTGATTTTTTTTTCTATTGCTTAATATTTAAATTATTTACGAAATGATTTTAAACTCTTATTTTAATTCGCAAAGTTTTTCAAACCCATGTTTTTCGGGACCTTTCACCCCCTCTTGTGTGGGAAGTTACATGTCTAATAACTTGCACTCTAATCTTCACATTGTTTCCAAGTCAGCCCTAATGCTAAGAAGTTCCATTCCTTGTAACCTCTCTTGTCTCTATAACCTGCTAGAATTTGAGGTTGAAATGACACTCCAATTTTGTCGTGCCAAAACTTATCATAAGGCAGTCCTACATAAGTGACAAACACATACAACTCATGAAAGAGACAACCTATTATGCTTAACACAAAATGAACTAAAGTAGCAAAATGAACTTAATTTAACCTAATAAAGCTTCCTAACAACAAAATAAAGTCAAGTTTTAAGGATTGATTCTCTCACAAATAGTGAGTTATCAGGTGGTAAGGATCCATCTTTAAGGGTTCGACACTTTGATCTCATCTAAGGGCGACAAGGATCTTTCTTTGAGGTTCCAACACTTTGATCGCCTCTATGGGTGGTAAAGATCCCTCTTTGAGGGTCCAACAATTTGATCGTCTCTAAGGGAGGAAAGGGTCTATATTTGAGGGTCCAACACTTGGATTGCCTCTAAGGTGGCTAAGATCCCTCTCTGAGGTCCCAATTTTTATGAACAACTCAAAAGGTGGCAATGATCCTTCATAGGGATCCAATATTTTGACCATCTCAAAAGTAAATTTTCTTCAGTATTATTTAGCTTACCTATAAAGAGAGAGAAGAGGAAGCAATGGAAATATCTAATAAATAATATAGTGGGAGCCTCATTAAAAAACCCCTCCTCTTATAAGTCAGACAATAAAGAAATTCATCCCCGAAAAAACAAGATATTCTTAATAGTGGCAGAGATATTATGCACGTCTAATAAAAAATAGCGACAAAGCAAACAAACAACAACAAACCAAACATAAAATGGCGGTAAAGTAAATAGGCATCAAGGGGCACTATCGATGAGACTTTGGTGTTCTATCTTCTCATCCTTATAAGGTGGAGCCTCTTCATCCCGAAGAGCTTCTTCTGGCGGCTTGATTCCCAAGCCAACTTTCCTTGTATTCATGCCCAGAGTTCGAGCACTATTTACCTTGAGACTCTCTACGTAGCAATATGTTTTGGCAATTTCCAAATCTCCTATACAAGGAGACACCAAGCTATTTAAAAGCTAGATACCCTATAATCATGTTATAAGAAGAGGGGCGTCTATGAATAAATACTTTACCTTTACCTCCTATGTTTTTTTCTAACTCTAAAGGTGGTCCTCAGCATTATATAGCCTTTTATTTATACTTGTGCCCAAGAGATTCCAACTAGAGATCCCTTGAAATACTTTAAGTCATCTGGGTCAAATTCGAGACTGTTAAATGCATCTCGTTAAAGGATATGCATGATGCTCCTATGGTCCACGAGGACACTTCTGATATCCCAATCATTGTACCTACTTGTGATGACCATGGGGTCATTGTTGTGCGTATTTTTCATAAAAAGGTGATCTCATTCTCTGGAGTCTTAGTCTCTCCCTCCTTCAAATCATTAGGGATATCTTCCATATTCATTACCTGGAGGGCGTACCTTTTTCTACGGAGGTAGTCTTCATACCCCCAAAAAATCCTCTTACAATTGTATTGAGTGTGTGATGTATGAACTTGTTGCCCTCTTCTTTGGATGAATCTTTTCTTGTTCTATATCTGGGACTTCTTACATCATCACACCCTTGGGAGTTGGACCCGCCTGACCCTTGGGGAGGCATCCTGTTTGACATTCTTTTTTAGGCGACCCTCTTGGATTAGCCGTTTGATATCCTTCTTGAACTGGTAGTAGCCTTCTGTACAATGCCCTTTAAAATATGGAACTTATATCATCTTCTTGGATTAGGTCCCATAACTTCTTCCTTTGAGGATGGAGGCGCATGAAAATTATGCAGGTGGAGAACCTCATGAAAGATTTGTCACTGCGAGTATATTTCGGATCCGTCGCATGTAATTCAAGTGGATGATGTTCAGGTGAGGGATAATCTGACAATTGAAGTTTTTCCATGAGGATTTAGGGTAGGGTATTTAAGCAAATACGAGTAAATATATTTCCTTAGTGAGTTTATTGTGGGTGGACCAGCTGGAGAGAGTTGGACCTGGGAACGAGAAGATTAGATGAAGGAGTCATACCCGACTCTGTTTACTTAAGGTAGTTTTCGAGGAAAAAAATTATTAAAGTAGGGGAGAGTTGTAACACTCCAAAAATCTAAATTTGATTATTTATTTATTTGATTTAGAAAGAATTTAGAGATTTTGGTAAATGTGGAGAATTTTGGGAGAAAATGAGTATTTTATATAATATAAATAATTGGTGTATTATTATACTATTATTATTATTAGTATTTGTAAACACCCCAAATTTTCCCTCACTATTTATCACACCATGGCTTGTGATCTTTCATTTTTGCATTAACATAAGCATTACATCTCATATTGCATTCTTGCTTCAATGCATAATTCAAATTCATCTGCATCTAGGGTTTGTGATCTGAGCAATCCAAGAATCCATCTGAGCCATCCCAAAGGTCTCAAAGCTTTCCAAGAGGGTCCATGTGTGTTCTACCATCATATTATGCTCCCAAAAGTTCATGGAAGTCAAGAGATCACAAGAACTGGCAAAGGCATGGAAGCAAAGCTAAGGTTTTCACTGCACAGATGACCAAAATTAGGGTTTTGGTTTCAGAGGCTTTAACTCCAAATTTTTGGGCCATTCTTGTTTCTAATGTTCTTAGCATGTTATAAGGATCATGTGTACCAAGTTTGATGAAGAAACTCATTGTGGAAGTCATCTGTTCACTAGGTAACTTCCTGAGCAAGTTAAGTCAAAATCAGGGCATCTGAGGCCCCCAACAATGGAACCAAAGGGGTATTTTCATCAAATTGAAGTTATATTATCTTTATTTGATCTTATAAGTGGTTGTAATTTCACAAGATTGAAGAATTTGGAGCCAATTGCAAACTTGTCATTTTTGGAAATGACTTGAAATGCAAACTTTCCATTTTGGGAAAGTTTTTCAACCTCCTCTTTCATGACCAAAAATGCTTCAAATGAAAAATTATTGGTCATGAAAGTTTTAGATTGGGTCTTTCCCTTTTCAAAAAGTACAAGAACATGTCTTAATTCATCATAGAACTCAAGATATGGCCTTTCAAAGTTGGCAAAAATCACATAATTTCAAGTTTCATGTCAAAGAGGGATTTTGCATTTTGGCATGTTCAAGCATTCTAATGACTTCTAATATGCACAAAAATTTCACAATATGTAAAATGAACCTCTAAACATCAGAATTGTGCATTGAACCAAGTGTTTCCATGACTTGAACTTCAAGAAATCACAAAAGGGCCAAAACTTTCAAAATTTGCAAAACATGTGATAACTCTTCATCCAAGCCTTCCAGCACATCAAAACCAGTCCCATGGCCATCCTTGAACCCATCTGATGCCGGACACCCCATGAAATCTCCTCTGACCCGTGCCCATACCTCATAGTACACCATCTTGACTTTTTGCAAAAGCTCCCATACCAATCAGCCTGTGCCACCACCCACTTTCTGAGTAATTCCATTGGCTTAAACAAACATTATGCAAGCCATTTCATAACACACAAGAGCCTGAATCATCCCAACACTCAGAATCCACAAAATCCATCAAAACCTTCTTCTCTTCAAATCTCAAGAACCAGCCACTAAAACTTCAAACTTCTTCCACCAATCAACTCAAAAACACCTCAGGATCATTTCCCACCCTTCACCATAGCCTAAAACACCCTCAATCAGAAATACGATTTCTGCATACTCAGAACCAAACACTTAAAAATAGCCATCACAAGCTTGCTCTAAGCTCCTCATTATCATCAAGGAGTTCATTAGGGTGGATTTGAACCAAGAGGGAAGCTAGAAAGCTCAAGAACACAAAGCTTCAACTCAGGTAGCTATGATGAACTTTTTTTTCCAGAACTTGCTATTTAAGTTAAAATATGATTCTACATGTTTAGCTGGTCATCCTGATATGTTTATTTTTGAAAATAGTTGAGAAACCAGGATGTATTGATGTTCTGAAACTTTTTGATCTGAAAATGTTTTTCTTCGATTCATATGTTTGATGCAAAATAAATGTTGTTTGTGGCCTGATTCTTGTTTAGAATGATTAGGGGGTTGATTCTGGAGAGTTTGGGGGGTTTGGGGAAGCCTAGGAAAGGAGATAGCATGAACGGCTCGCCGGAGAAGATGCTCCGGTCACCTGAAAGTGATTAGAGTTAGGATTAGGGCTAATCTCCCCAGTTTGAATGTGGGCCGTAGGATTAGGATTAGCGCGTGTTTGGAGGGTCCAGATCATTTCATTAAACCCTAAATCTGAATTAATTAATTAATTTAATTAGGTTTTTAACCAAGAAGCCATCCTGACCATTGATTCATGTGCGCAGTCAATGCCTCCTTTCCCAGTTTGAATCTCAACCATCAGATGCGCATACTTTCCATTTTATTTCATTTTCTTTGTATTTTCTTTCCCATTTTATTTAAAATATCAAAAAGCATCCAAAAAATATTTTCTTTTGCATTTTGACTTTAAATATTTTTATCATTCCAAAAATAATTTTTATTTTATTTTTTGCATTAAAAAAGCATTTTAAAAATATTTAAATGTTATTTTTAATTAATTAAAGTATTTTAATTAATTAAAAATACATTTAGGTTTCTAAAAATCACCAAAAAAATCATGAATCATCCCAATGCATTTAGAAACATTTTCAAACTCTTCACACAAATTTATTTTTAGGTTTGATCATAGTTTACCAATTTTCTTTGAATTAAGGGTTATAAAAATCACATTTTTGAACCCTAACTTTAAAAAATCATTTCTGCCTAACAAAGAAGAGTTTGAAGTTGATTCTTTTTGGATTGAGTTACATATTGCATGTAGTTTATATGTATTTTTCCTCATAAATTTATCTTGCATTTTCAAATTGATTTGCATTTTTTCCTTTGAACCACCCAAAAACCCTAGAAAACTTAGGAAAATCATAACTTTTGATAGGTTAGGCTTCTGACCTTGTCCTTTGGGGTGTGACCTAATATGGGGTTAGGGTTTATTTGAGCTTGATTGAAATTTTTTATCATCTCATATGCTTCTGTTTTATCCATTTGCATCTCACATATCCATGTAACCCTAATTTCTCATGTTCATTTGCTTTCACCTTGCATATGCATCATTACATGAACTTGTCATGCCATTTCAAGCATTAATGGGCCATCTTAGACATCTTAGGACATGTTAGAACCTTGCTTGACCATTTCTTCATCTATTTGCCATGTTTAGCATTCATTTCATAAACTTTCATGTGTTTTCAAACTTCAAAGCATGCCTCCTTTGCATCTCATCTTTGTATGATCACACATATGCATTTTTTATGAATTTGCATCATCTTTCATGACATTTACATTGCATGAACACTTCTGACTTTGGTCATTTCATCTCATTTCACTTCATTTCTTTATGCTTTATACTTTATGCATTCATGCTAACACCTTTCAGGTTTGGTAAGTTATTTTGGGAGGCGGATTTGCCTTCACCTCTCACTTCTTATTATCTCTTTCATATGAATTCTTGTTTTTCCTTGAAGTGAATTTAATTCACTTGTGTTCCATCTCTCTCACTTTCTTTCTTTAAGTTACTTATCTTCTTCAATGAAGTAAGTAACTTGTTTCTTCCTTCTCATCCTTCTTTCATCTGCTTCTTCCCTTGGTGGCTTCCTTGAAGATCTTTCTTAAGCCTCACAAACCATAGGATATCCAAGCATGAGAATAATTAGGGTTGTGATTAGTCCCCCTTAGCTTTTTATCCTTTGAGTCTCCTTGAGTCTCTTTTCTCATCTCAATAATCAGAGACTAAACTCTTAAAGTTTTAGGACTTTGGAATTAGGGTTATGCCTGCATCCTTCTCTTAGGATGGAGTGTATAACTTTAATCCTAAGTGTTAAACCTTTAATTTGTTTAAACCTCTTAATCAAATCACTCAATAATCATCAAGACTTTATCTTGTAACTTGGGCCTTATATTAGGGTTCTAATTCTTCCTTATGGTTAAGAAGGACTAACCCTAATGTTTAATGGACAAGTCCCCCTCAAGTTGTCTTACAAACCATAAAATCCATTTCTTAATCCCACCTTTAATTAAAATCCATTTAATAAAGGCTTGTTATATAATGAATTTAAGCCCGAACCATGGATTAAGTTAAGGTATCTTCCTCAGCTTAAGTGTTCTCATCTATTATCCTTCTATTAGGATGGTGTAATGAGTTCACTAATTTGTGATTAGAGATTAAACTCATTACTTAACACTAAACAAAAACCCAAAAACATCTAATTAATCACAATTAGGTTAATGATCTTAATCCTACATCATCAAGGTAATTAAGTTGAGATGCTTATCTCATACTTAAGTAAGCTCATTGTCCCTGATCAGGAAGGATATAATGAGTTTACAACCTCTTTGATTTAGGATTAAGCTCATTAACTTATGCAAAACACCAAAAACAATAACAAAACTGAAAACACAAAAACAAACAATAATCGTCTCCTTCGGGATTCTTTTCTCATCACACTCATTCACAACGAGAATTTGCTTCTTCCGTCTAATGCAAGACAGTTAGCACTCGAGCCAGACGAGTCATACACTTGAGCATAGACAAGCAAGCTGTTCACAGTCATTTTATCTTTCAGTCTCTTTGAGTCGAACTACGGTGTTCTGAATTCCTCATTGCACGAGAGGATACGTAGGCATAACTTAACTGTTATCGAAAAAAAGTCTCTGTGTCTTCCCCCTCTTTCAGCATTCTCTTTTAAGCCTTAGTTCCTAAGTATTTCACTTCTTTTTGCACTGACACTTGTATATTCTTTTCCAGTTTTTGCACACAGATAGCACATACACTACCCCTTTAAGCACAATCTTGTAAGCATGGATCCCTTCGAGTACGACGGACAATCTGGGTGCTAATACCTTCCCAGGTTATAACCAACCCCCTTTCTCAGTTTCTCTGGTTCACAGCCGTCTTATCCATCTCTTTCTAGGTTTATGCAGCATTACCTTTCCTTCGGGATAAATATGCCTAGTTGGCGACTCTATTCACTTCATTCTCATTTTCTCTCTTCGCCGACCATTCACACTTGTACCGGGATGCAAATCTTCGGGAGCGACAATATTAATAAAACTATATAGAAGAAAGGGTAAGGTGGTATTTATTAGAAAAGAGTAAGGATAATTTGGGAAAATTATAAACTGGGATAATTTTACCAAAGAAGGAGAATATGATCAGTTTCTCACATTATCGTATTTTTGATGAAGAAGAGCTCTAAAGAAAGGAAAAGAAGGAGAGGAAGCTTAAGGTCCTGAAGTTACTAGGAACCTTGGAGAAGAGTGTCAATCTACGGAATACTTTAAGGTATAAGGAGATTTCATAACTTATTATAATTTTATAGGGTTTGGTCTAGGAATAGATTAGGTTCTTATAGAGTGTTGATAAATTGGGATGTTTGATGAATTAGATTGATTTAGAATGTAAGGTGTTGTTGTATGTGGTTTATGGGAACAATTGGTGCACTTTGATGTTGTAGAAAACTGGGTTTTGGTGGTATTTGAAGTCAAAACGCAGCAGAAAAACGTTTTGGGAAAAATGGGTTTTGTCGATCTCTGACACGAGCACCCGTGTCAGCCTTCTGGATGGGAAAAACTGATTTTTTTTGCTTCAGTGTGCCTGACACGGGCAGTGTCACGCGACACGGCCACCCGTGTCAGACCAATGTGTTTTGTTTTTTTGCTGAGTTTTGATGATTGAGGCGTATGTCTCTAACACGTGTCGTGTCATAGGACACGGCAGGCCGTGTCAGGTGTCTATTTTGGTGATTTTTGATGATTTTTAATTCCTTTTCGTGCCGATTTTTGTAGTCGATTTGGTTGTTGGTGTATAGATGATAAAACACGATTGTATGATAATTATATGCTGAATACGAAATGAAATGATGCACATGTTGATTTTTGGTGATTATGAGGAATATAGCATCGTTGCATTTCATAGCATATTTTGTTGGGGCTTCGGCCTATTGGTAGCTTCAATCCCATTGTGTGGATTACAGTGATTTGGTGATTATGTTGTGCTCCTTTTTGGAGGGTTGATGGCCAGTTTCCATCGCATGGAGAAAATCGTACCACATGCATACTTTGCATTTCATTATAGATGACATTGCATATATATATATATATATAATATATATATATATATATATATATATATATATATATATATATATATATATATATATATATATATATATATATATATATATATATATATATGAAGTGATTGTGTTTGCGATGTGCGGAATTTTGTTGATAATGTTATGATGTTGTATGTTTAATCTATTTAATTCCATGTCTTTATATTGCTATAATGAATTATGATTTCTCACCATGTCTGCTTGTAAATGTTGCCTCCTTTGTGGGTAACTTGCAGATGATCAAAAGTAGCTTCGCAGTGCTAGAAGATTCAGAGTCTTGGAGTGTGTCTTTTATTATTTTAGGATTTGTTTGGAGTTTTAACCTGCTTTGTGTCATGTAACATCAGGTTGGGATTAGTTGCGAAATTTTTTTTTCATTTTATGTTATGATGAAAGACCATTTGAATTATGAAGCTAATTTGAATGAATACTTTTATTTCAAGAAGTGAAACGTTGTTTTGAATTACCAAGAATTAATCTGTTGTGCAAATTCATATTTATGTTTATGATGATTGTGTAACCCATGTTACGGGATATGACAATGATTGATTGATGTTTTGAATAACGTGTGACACCTTTCTAGTTGATGTACTTTGATATTATTTTTATATAAATTATATATGGGCTAGAAGGGTGTTACATTAGTGGTATCAGAGCAGTTCGGTCTGTCCGGCCAAGTCTTGTTGTTGGCAGTCTGTCATCGGTCATTTTTTGTTAACGATTATTCCTTTCTGATGTCATGAGTGTTGTATAGAATGGATATAAACAACAAGCGTGCTCTTGTTGATGCTATTACAGCTCTTGCTCAGACTACGACTCGAAGCAATTCTCATGGTGAGTTGCGTGCCTTTTAGAAGTTTCAGAGGAATAACCCACCTGTTTTTGAAGGAACTCATGATCCGACGAGCGTGCAAAAGTGGCTCAAGGAAATTGAGAAGATTTTCAGTGTGATGGCATGTGCTGATGCGCATAAGGTGCAATTTGGAACCCATATGTTGTCTGAAGAGGCTAAAGACTGGTGAAATAATACTCGTCAGCGTTTAGAGGATATTGGTATTGTGGTGACTTGGACTATGTTTAAGACATAGTTCCTTAAGAAGTATTTTCCCAAAGATGTTTGTGGTAAGTTGGAAGTGGAGTTCCTTGAATTGAAGAAAGGGAATATGACGGTAGCAGAGTATGCTACCAAATTTGAGAGGCTGGTGAAGTTTTGTCCTCACTACAATAGGGCATATACTGAACTTTATAAGTGTCTCAAGTTTGAGAATGGGCTGAGACCAGAGATTAAACAAGGAATTGGATGCCAACAAATTTGTAGGTATGTGGAACTAGTGGATAAAAGTCGAATTTATGATAAGGATTGTCAAGCTCGATCGGATAACAACAAACAGATGAGTGAGAAGAAAGACAAGGGCCAGTTTAGAGGGAAACCATATGTAACTCTTGGTGATAAGGGGAAACAGAAGGTATCAGATGAGAAAAAGCCAAGAAGGGGGGCTGCTAATGTACCTATTAAGTGCTATAAGTGTGGAGAGTCAGGTCACAAGGCTGATGTGTGTACCAACAAGGTTCTGAAATGTTACCGATGTGGTAAGCCTAGGCATATAATTGGTGATTGTCCGAATGAGGGTTCGACCTATTTCAATTGTGGTGAACAGGGACATATCAGTTCTCAATGCCAGAAACCAAAGAAGACTGCTACTGCTACCCAAAATACTGGAAGAGTGTTTGCTTTAGCTAGTTCAGAGGTTCCGAAGAAGGACAACTTGATTTAAGGTACTTGTTTTATTAACAATGTTGAGTTGATTGTTATTATTGATACTGGAGCTACGCATTCATTTATCTCCCTTGAGTGTGCTACTAGGTTGGATTTAAATTTGTCTAATATGGATGGTGGTATGATAATAGAGACTCCTGCTAATGGTTCTGTGACTACCATGCTTGTTTGTTTGAAATGTCCTTTGACAATATTTTAGAAGAATTTTGTGATGGATTTGGTGTGCCTACCTTTGCACAAAATCGATGTTATCCTTGGTATGAACTGGTTGGAATTCAATTATGTTCATATTAATTATTATAGTAAGACTGTAAGGTTTCCTGAACTAAGTGAGAATGGTGAGATGATGTTCCTATCTTCTAAGCAAGTGGATGAACTTTTATAAGATGAAGCCTTGATGTTTGCGGTGTTTGCATCATTGCAAGTTGATGATGAAGTCGTCAGTGTAAAGTTGCATGTGGTTAGTGAATTTCAAGATGTGTTTCCTGATGATATAAGTGATTTAACTCCGGAACGTGAAATTGATTTTGCTGTGGACTTAGTACTAGGTACGAGTCCGGTATCGATGGCTTCTTATAGGATGTCTACTTCAGATTTGAGTGAGTTGAAGAAACAATTAGAAGAATTGTTAGATAAGAAGTCCATTCGACCTAGTGTTTCTCCGTGGGGTGCTCCGATGTTATTGGTTAAAAAGAAAGATGGTAGCATGAGTTTATGTGTTGATTATCAACAGTTGAATAAGGTGACTATCAAGAATAAGTACCCACTTCGGAGGATTGATGATTTGATGGATCAGCTGGTAGATGCTTGTGTGTTCAGTAAGATTGATCTGAGGTCTGGTTATCATCAGATTTGAGTTAAAGTTGATGATATTCCGAAGACAGCTTTCAGAATGAGGTATGGTTATTATGAGTATATTGTGATGTTGTTTGGGGTTTCTAATGTGCCTGGAGTGTTCATGGAATATATGAACAGGATCTTTCATGAGTATCTTGATAAATTTGTGGTGGTTTTCATAGATGATATATTTGTATATTCTAAATCAGAAGAAGAACATTCTGAGCATTTGAAGATTATGTTACAAGTATTGAGGGAAAAGAAATTGTATGCTAAGTTGTCAAAGTGTGAGTTCTGGTTGAAGGAAGTGATTTTCCTCGGCCATGTAATTTCAAGTGGTGGAATTTCTGTGGATCCTTCGAAGATTCATGCGGTATTGCAGTGGGAGACTCTGAAGTCTACTACTGAGATTCATAGTTTTCTTGTATTGGTTGGTTACTGTCGTAAGTTCATTGAGGGTTTTTCTAAGTTAGCTTTGTTGTTGACACAATTGAATCAAAAGGGCCAAGCGTATGTGTGGGATGTTGCTTGTGAAGAGAGTTTTGTGGAACTAAAGAAAAATTTGACGAATGCTCCGATGTTGGTCTCGCCAAATCCGAATGAGTCCTTTGTGGTTTATTATGATGCTTCCAAGATGGGTCTTGGTGGAGTTTTGATGCAAAATGATAAGGTGGTTGCTTATGCTTCTAGACGGTTAAGAGTTTATGAGAGGAATTACCCTACTCGCGACTTAGAATTGGTTGCGGTGGTGTTTGTACTTAATATTTGGAGGCACTATTTGTTTGGTTCGAAATTTGAGGTATTCAGTGATCATAAAAGTTTGAAGTACTTTTTCGATCAGAAAGAGTTAAATATGAGGCAGAGGAGGTGGCTTGAATTATTAAAGGATTTTGAGTTCGATTTGAATTCCCAACCTAGTAAGGCAAATGTAGTGGTTGATGCTTTGAGTAGGAAGTCGTTGCATATTTCGATGCTTATGGTGAGAGAAATTGAAATGATTCAGCAATTCAGAGACATAAGTTTGTTGTGTGAGACGACTACAGATAGTGTAAAATTAGGTATGTTAAAGCTAACTAGTGAATTTTTGGAAGAAATTTGTGAGGGTTAGAAATATGATTTGAAACTAGTTGATCAGTTGATGCTGGTTGATCAAGGTGGTGCGGGTGAATTTCGAATTGATGAAGATGGAGTTTTGAGATTTCGGGATAGAGTATGTGTTCTGGATATCCCTGGAATTAAAAAGATTATTTTAGAGGAGGGACATAGAAGTCGACTGAGTATTCATCCTGGTGCTACGAAGATGTATCAAGATTTGCGTAGATTGTTTTGGTGGCCAGGCATGAAAAGAGATATTGTTGAATTTGTGTATGCATGTTTGACTTGTCAGAAGTCAAAGATTGAACATCAGAAACCTTCAGGTATGACACAACCGTTGAATTTTCCTGAGTGGAAATGGGATAGCATTTCTATGGATTTTATGACTGGGTTACCGAAGACAACAAGAGGTAATGACTCGATCTGGGTGATTGCAGATAGGTTAAATAAGTCGATGCATTTCTTGCCGATAAAGATTAATCATTCTATGCAGAGGTTGGTTGAGATTTATATCGATGAGATTGTGAAGTTGCATTGTGCACCTTCAAGTATTGTGTCAGATAGAGATTTGCAGTTTACATCAAGGTTTTGGAAGATTTTACAGGATGCTTTGGGTACTAATTTGAGGATGAGTTCTGCTTATCATCCGTAGACTGATGGTCAAACAGAAAGAACAATCCAATCTTTAGAAGATATGTTGAGGGATTGTGTGCTAGACCAAGGAGGATCTTGGGATAATCATTTGCCATTGATTGAGTTTACATACAACAACAGTTTTCATGCTAGTATTGGAATGGCTCCATATGAAGCGTTGTATGGTAGACGTTGTCGAACTCCATTGTGTTGGTATGAATCAGGAGAGATTTTGGTGCTTGGACCTAATAATGTTCAAGAGACAACTGAGAAGATTAAGATGATTCAGGAAAGAATGAAGACGTCGCAGAGTTGTCAGAAGAGTTACCATGATAAGAGAATGAATTCCAAGATGGAGATCGCATGTTCTTAAGAGTTACTCCTATGACTGGTGTAGGACAAGCTTTGAAAGCTCACTCCGTGTTTTGTTGGTCCATATCAGATTATGCAGAGGATATGATAGGTTTCCTATCACGTTGCTCTACCGCTATCACTTGCAAATTTACATGATGTGTTTCATGTGTCACAGTTGAGGATGTATATTTCGGATTCGTTGCATGTAATTCAAGTGGGTGATGTTCAGTTGACGGATACTATGACAATTGAAGCTTTTCTTGTAAGGATTGAGGGTAGGGAATTGAAGCAACTACAAGGTAAAGAAATTGCCTTAGTGAAGGTATTGTGGGGTGGACCAGCTGGAGAGAGTTGCACCTTGGAACGGAAAGATTAGATGAAGGAGTCATACCCGATTCTATTTACTTCAGGTAATTTTCGAGGACAAAAAATCTTAAAGTATGGGAGAGTTGAAATACCCCGAAAATTTGATTATTTATTTATTTATTTAATTGATTTAGAAAGAATTTAGAGATTTTGGTGTGTGTGGAGTATTTGGGAGAAAATGAGTATTTTTATATAACATAAATAATTGGTGTATTATTATACTATTATTATTAATAATAATACAAATATATATGAAGAAAGAGCAAGGTGGTCTTTATTTGAAAAGAGTAAGGATAAGTTGGGAAAAATCATAAATTGGGATAATTATACCAAAGAAGGAGAATACGATCAGTTTCTCACATTATCGTATTATTGGTGAAGAAGAGCTCTGAAGAAAGGAAAAGAAGGAGAGGAAGCTTAAGGTTTTGAAGTTTCTAGGAACCTTGGAGATGAGTGTCAATCTTCGGAATTCTCTAAGGTATGGGGAGATTTCATAACTTATTATAATTTTATAGGGTTTGGTCTAGGAATAGATTAGGTTCTTATAGATTATTGATAAATTGTGATGTTTGATGAATTAGATTGATTTAGAATGTTAGGTGTTATTGTACGTGGTTAATGTTAGATTGATTTAGAATTAGATTGGTTTATGTGAATTAGATTGGTTTATGTAGGTCGGCTGTATGTCCATCACAAAGAAGGTAGTTTTAAAGGTCTGCGGGCCAATCAACACAGGTAAATCAATCTCTCCAAGCACCGATCTCTTAGAGCCATCAAATGCTCTCACCACCAAATTACTTGGACGCAATGCCAAACCACCATACTCTAGCTTCACCAAAGCTTTCTTTGGGAGGACATTGAGCGAAGACCCAGTGTCCACCAGCACATGAGAAAGAACGGCACCTTTGCATTCTAAGGTGATGTGTAAAGCCTTGTTATTGTTGCGTCCCTCCGTTGTTAAATCAGCATTTGTGAAGCCCAGTCCATGACTGGTGTTAACATTTTCAACCACAATTTCCAGCTGATTAACCGTAATCTCTTCCGGCACATATGCTGCGTGCAGGACCTTCAACAATGCATTCCTGTGGGCTTCGAAACACATTAACAGTGATAATATAGAGATTTTGGAGGGTGTCTGATGAAGTTGGTCCACCACCTTGTAATCACTCTTTTTGATTATTCTCATGAACTCATCTACCTCTTGTTCAAAAGACGTCTTTGAAGTTTCTTTGACAGCTGGCTCTTCAAGTACCACATTCTTCCCTTTTGCCTTAGCATCAACTTCTGCTTCAGCACTATGTCTTGGTGTTTGTGAGGCAAAAAGGCGTCTGCTTCTGGTGAAGCCTCCGCCTCCCCCCACATTGTCAACTTGTGGTGAAGAGGTTGATGAATCTAGAGTGATTTTCTTCCTGTCGCAGTAGATATCAGAGCCTTAGTGCCAAGGTATGGCATTACTGCTTTCATAAGGAACAGGTCCAGGTACCATAATGGTGACTGGACTGATTGCTGTAGCGGAAGGAACTGTGATGGTATGCGGATCATAGTAGATTGTGACTGGAGATCTGACAGGAGGTGTTGCAGTTTGTTATTGGAAATTGTTGTTGGGATGAACATTTTCTGGGTCATAATAGATCGTGACTGTTGAGACATCTTCATTAATGTTTGCTGGTGTTGTAGGCGTTTCTGTTGATAAGATGGGTGCTGATGTTGTAGAAGTAAATGTTGCTGAACTCTGATCTGTTGAAATAATGGATGGGAGAATTGCTGGAGTTGTGGATGAATCAGTGGGAATGATAGTTGTTGCAGTTGTAGGAGGGTCTATTGTTGCTGAAGAAAGAATTGTTGATGTTGAAGGAGAATCCATTGTTGCTGAAGAAAGAGTTGTTGAAGGAGTTGTTGTAGTAATTTTCAAGATTCCATCTCTGATAAGGCCATCTATGCCAAGCCTTAGCCTCTCACAACCATTAATAGCAGTCTTGCACAATTCACAGCAGGCCTCACAGCCCGGGAACACTTGACATCTTAAAAGATGAGCTTTGACTTCTGCCAATGGTGTTTGAATCTGTGCAACATTATCAATCAGTGTAGATGGTTGGTCCTCTTCTACGACATTAATCCTGGGCCCACCATGATTAGGCATAGGATTTCTGTTAACATTCTGAGGAGGTGCGAAATTGAGAGCTTTGGAATCGACCAGATCTTGAACCTTCATTTGTAAGGCTCTACACTTCTCAGTATTGTGACCAGGTGCGTTGGAGTGAAAGGCACACCTAGCATTAGCATCATAATTCTTTGGGAGATTGAGAGTATCTGGTGGAGCCAACTTCCTTAACTCAACCAAGTTAAGTTTTAGGAGTTGTGGCAATAGAGCAACATAAGGCATAGGGATGGGATAAATTACCCTATTTTCCTGAGATGGCCTCTGTTGAAAGGGGCGCTGCTGTTGGTTGTTGTTGTTATTGTTGTAAGTTCTTTGCTACGGAAAATGAGATTGTTGCTGGTAGTGATGTTGTTGTTGTTGTTGAGGAAATAATGGTTGTTGTGGAACTGGAGCCGGAATAGTAACGGCTGCTATAGATCTGTGAGAATACTGAGGTCTGCCCCTGCCTGCATGGATTGCATTTGTTTCACCTGCCATTCGGGGTCCTGCAAAAGGTTTTCTGGGATTGTTGGAGGAACTGGCACCATTGTCAGAGATTTTGCCCATCTTCAAAAGACTCTCAATTCTCTCACCAGCTATAACTACATCGGCAAAACTGGTAGAGGAGAAAGCAGCAAGTCTATCAATATAAGTTCCCTGCAAGGTGTTCATAAACATGTCAGTCATTTCTCGTTCTGACATGGGTGGCTGGACAGCAGCAGCAAGCTGTCTCCACCTCTGAGCATAATCCCGAAAGCTCTCCCTTGAAGACTGAGACATGCCCATTAAAAGAGTTCTATTGGGGGCAATGTCTAGGTTGTACTGGTATTGCCGGATGAAGGCTTCGGCCAAGTCTTTCCAACATCTTATGGTGGCCCTTGTTAGATGCGAATACCATTCTCTTGAAGCTCCAGTCAGGCTGTCCTCAAAATAGAACATCCATAACTTCTCGTCCATGGTATAAGCCTCGAGTCTTCCTAAGAAAGATTGCAGATGAGTACGCGGGCAAGAGGTACCAATATATTTCTCAAAGCAAGGGGGTTTGAATTTGTGGGGAACCCTCACCCCATCTACCAGCCCCATATCCATTACGTCAAAGCCTAAAGAATTTTGGGATTCCAAAGACCTTAGTTTTTCAGCGATCTCATCCAATCTTCTGTCATACACCTCATCTCCAGCCCCAATAACAGTGAATTGTTCTTCTTGGGGATCCTCTTGCAGGATTCTGCCCCCAGCAGTATTACCTTGAATATTTCTTGGGATGTTAACATCTGGGTTCAAATGGGGCCCATACTCTGGTGGGTCGATACGAGGTTGTCCTCGTTCATTATTGCTGGTTCCTCCTGTCCCAAGGTGGGGTTCTTCAGGTGTCTGTCTTTCTACTAGCTCTCTTAGCCTTTCTTGGCTTTGGGCTAAGCCAGTCATCACAGCCATAAACTGGGTCATTTGGTTTCTCATTTCGACTCTTTCATTTACCATCTGATTTCTCACTTCATTTAGGTCCTGCTGTACCTGCTCCATCTGAATGCCCGGAAGGTTGTTACGTGTTGGGTACCGGTGTGTGCGGTTGACAAGGAACATTCTGCGACGAGCAATGTTTCCTGAAAGCACAACAAAGTGAGAAACAAATAATAAATAAAAACCTACAAAACAAAGAAAATGTTAGTATGCAATGCAGTATGCTTATTTGTTTTCCAAGGTATCCGGTTTGGTTCTTGGTTTTGACCTTTCCAGACCTCGAGGAGATGCTTTATGATGTTGAGAGAAAGCCCACCAAAATAAAACAAACTGATATATTACAAATGATGAAAATACATAGTCTGTTTACAATACATGCCCATGGTGGGTCAAAAATACAACAAAAAGGAAAAGTACATCAAAAGAAAAGAAATACAAGCAAAGAGGAATCAGACATCCAATCCATAGTCATCTTCCCTGACCTCCTTCAGGAGTGCCTCAGTCACCGGACCAGCTGGGTGCTCTGTAATGGTCCTAATGAGGAGGTTACTGGTAGCAATGGCATTAGTCAGCTTCTTATGCCTGTCTTGATCTTTTGATCTCTTTAACCCCGCCCGGAGTTTCAATTCTGATATCTCCTTCTGAGCTTCCAACAAAGCTTCCTGCTGCTTCTTCTCATTGGCCTCCAGCTGATCAATCTTGGCTTGAGTCCTCTGGTCTTCTTGTGTACGGGCTTCGGTGATCCTGATCCACCTAGCCCGGCTTTCCTCCAGATAGTGCTCAGCCCTAGTGTAAACACCCCAAATTTTCCCTCACTAAGTTCACGCCATGGCTTGTGATCTTCTCATTTGCATAAGTTCAACCATATCACATCATGTTGCATTTTTGGTTCACTGCATTGGTTCAAAGTCATCTGCATCTAGGGTTTGTGATCTGAGCAATCCATGAGCTATCTGAGCCACTCCAAAGGTCATCAATCATCTCAAGAGGGTCCATGTATGTTCAAGCATCATATTATATCCTCCCAAGAATAAGAAAGTCAGAAAATCACAAGAACTGGCAAGGCATGGAAGCAGAGCCAAGCTTAATTGCACAGATGACCTAAAATTAGGGTTTTGGTTTCAGAGGCCATAACTCCAATGTTTTTGGTCATTCTTGTTTCTATTGGTCTCTATATGTTATAAAGATCCTACACACCAATTTTCATGAAGAAATTCAATGGGGAAGGCATCTGATCAATAGATGACTTCTTGGGCAAGTCAGTGCAAAATCAGGGCATCTGAGGCCCCCAATCATCCAACCAAAGGGTCTTCTCCATCATTGTAGGTGTACATGATCTTTATTTAATCTTATAAGAGGTTAGAAGTTCACAAAATTGAAGAATTTCAAGCCATTTGCAAAGTTGCCATTTTGGGAAAGTGACTTGTAATGCAAAATTGCCATTTTGGGAAAGTTTTTCAACCTCCTTTTTCTCAACCAAAAATGCTTCAAATGAAAAATTCTTGGTCATTAAAGTTGTAGATTGGATCATTACCTTTTCAAAAAGTACAAGAGCTTGATCTAATTCATCCTAGAACTCAAGTTATGGCCTTGCAAAGTTGAGAAAAATCACTAAATTTCACTTATGCACCAAAGAGGGAAACTTGCAAAAACTCGTGACAAGGCAAAATGTGACCTCTAATTGACTTATAAGCATTACACAAACATGATACATGACCTAAAACTCAGAATTTCCCAAAGAATCACTCATTTTCATGCCTTGATCATCAAGAATTCTCAAAGGGGCCAAAACCTTCACAAATTGCAAAATCCCCCAAAACTTCCCATCCACTTGTGCCAGCTCCTCAAATCAGTTCCCATGGACCTCCCTAAAGCCAGCTGACTCGAGCCATGCCTCCAAGCCAGCCTGCCATGAGCCCATACCTCAAAGGACAACTTTCTTGACTTTATGCAATTTGAGCCATGCTAATCAAACTGTTCCACAACAACTCTCTGACCTATCAAGGATTGATACATGGACCAAAAGCAAGCCTTTTCATACAAAAAGCAAGGTTGAATCCTCCCACAACTTAGCATACACCAAAACTCCCTCTTATGCATTTTTCTTCGAAACTCAGCACATAAGCTTCAAACATCAAAACAAACTCCATAGAACAACTCACCATCAACCTCTGATCATTTCCCAACCATCACCTTGCCCTGAAACCCCCCATATCAAAAACACGATTTCTCTCCCCCTTTGAACTGAACTGCATCAATCTCACAAACCAGCCATAAAAAACTCCATCCAAGCATTGCAAGCTCCTCAGGAAGATCATTAAAGGCATCTTGGACCAAAGAAACAGCCAGAAAGCTCCAGGGTTGAAAGCTTCACCTCAGGTAACCATGCGAATTCATTTTTCCAGAAGCTGTATTTTAAGTTCTTAAATGGTTAAGTGTGATCCCATGAGCATGATGAACTTTGAATTATTGAAAATAGTTGAGAATTGAGGATGTATGGCTTGTCTGAAATTTCTGCAGTTTTTGTTCTTGGCTTCGATTCATGTTAATGGTTGGAAATAAATGAGGTTTGAGGTTAGGGATGAGTTTAGAATGGAGAGAGGAAGCAATCTGGAGCTTTAGAGCTCCAGAAATGGCCTAGGGAGCGTTTTAGGAATTTCTCAGGTGAGGGGTGGTCGGAGAAGATGACCGAAGGTCATTTCCGGCCACCTGAGAGTAATTAGGGTTTGTAATCAGGTTTAGGGTTTAGTTTGAATTTGGAGCGTACGATCTTATTTCCCGCGTGTGTTTGATGGCCCAGATCGTCCCACTTAACCCTAATCCACTTAGTTAACATAATTAATTAGATTTTAAATTTAAATTTGCCAGTTTGAACCTGGACCGTCCATTCACGCGCCAGTCAACTCCCGCACGTTTCATTTTAATCCTGGCCTTTAGATTGGTTTACTTTCCATTAAATTCATTTATTTTCATATTTTTGTCATTTGTTTTGCATATTTATTTTAAAATACATAGAAAATCCAAAAAAAATATTTTCTTTTTGCATTTATATTCTAAATAATTTTCTTAACATAAAAACAATTAATATTTTAGTTTTTACATTTTTAGACTATTTTAAAAATATTTTAATGTTTATTTTAATTGATTAATGAAGATTAATTAATTAAAATAGCATTTAGGTTTCCAAAAATCACTAAATAATTCAGAGAGCATTTCCAAACATTTACAAACTCACAACACAAATTTATTTTTGGTTTTGATCATACTTTGGCAATTTTCATTTGAATTAGGGTTCTTTAATTTGAATATCTTTAACCCTAACTTCAAAAATTCATAACTTTTGATCCAAGTTGAGTTTGTGAATGGTTCTTTTTGCATTGTGTTATGCATCCTTTCAAGCATCTAAAGACATTTTTGTTTCATTTTTATAATGCATTTTCAATTTGTTTGGAATTTTCCCTTTAGGATCACTCTTAAAACCTTAGGAACTTAGAAAAATCATAAGTCCTTCTAGGTTAAGCTTCTGACTTTCCCCTTTGGGCAGTGACCATGTGTAAGTTTAGTGTTCTTTTGATTTCATTTTCAATTTTTTATCTTACCATTTGCTTCTGATTTTGAATTTTGCATCTCCTGTTGTCCATAAACCCTAATTTTCATCTTTACTTGCATCCATCTTACATAAGCTTGCATACATGAACTTGCAATGACATTTTGTGCATCCACATGGCATATAAGACATCTTAGGACATATTGAAATCATGTTTGATCATTGCATCATTAATTTTTCATGTTTTTGTTTTCATTTAATGTCATATGCATTCATGAACTTTCATGTTTCTTACATGTCTCATTTGCATTCCAATCCTTTGTATGTTCATCCCCATCTCATGACATACATTTATGTCATCTCTTTGCATCATTTGCATCATAAATATGCTTCTGACTTTGGCTTTCATCTTTGCATTCCCTCTCATTTTCATTTCATTTCATTTCCTTTTGCTAACTTTTCAGGTGGTAAGTGTTTGAGAAGTGAATTTGCCTTCACTTATCATAATCTCTTCTCATCTATTTTATGCATTCATTGTTGCATTTTATCCTTGTGAATTAGAGTGAGCTTTCTCATTCATGCTCATTCTCCTCTTTCTTTCTTCAAGCAACTTATCTTCTTAAGTGAAGTAAGTTGTCTTGCTTCTTTCTGATTTCCCTTCCTTCATCCTGCCTCTTCCTTGGTGGCTTTTCTCTTGAAGATCTTCTTGCAAGCCTCATGAACTCTAGGAACAACCAAGCATGATCACAATTAGGGTTTGATTAGTCCCCCCATTAGTTTTACCTTTGTGTCATCTTTGTGTCTTCTCTTCTCATCTCTTAATCAAGGACTAAACCCTTAAGGTTTTAAGACATTATGATTAGGGTTATGCTTGTATCCTTCTATTAGGATGGAGTGTATAACTTTAATCCTAAGTTTTAAACCCTTAATGTGTTTAAATCCTTTAATCAATCCATCTGATAAATCACTAAGACATCAAGCTTGTAACTTGGGCCTTGCATTAGGGTTCTAATTCTTCCTTAATTGGTTAAGAAAGACTAACCCTAGTGTTAATGGACAAGTCCCCCTCAAGTTGTCTTACAAACCCTAAAATCCATTTCTTAATCTCACCATTAACTAAAATCCACTCTAATAAGGCTTTGTTTTGTCATGAGGTTAATCCCTAATCAGGGATTAAGTTGAGGAGCCTTTCTTAGCTTAAATGTTCTCATCTATTATCCTTCTATTAGGATGGTGTAATGGGTCCATTAAATCCTTGATTATGGCTTAAACTCATTACTTAACACTAAACAAAAACTCCAAAAACATCTAAATAAATACAAGTAGGATAATGATCTTAATCCTACATCATGGTGATTAAGTGTGGAGTGCTTACTCCACACTTAAGGTATTCTCATTACCCATAATCAAAGGGAAGATGTGATGAGTTTACTAACCCTTGGTTTAGGCTTAACCTCATTTTCTTATGACAAACTCAAAAAGCAATAAAAGATTGAAAACCCAAAAACAAACAATAACCGTCTCCTCCGGGATTCTTTTCTCATCTCATTCACTCACAAACGAGAACTTGCTTCTTCCGTCTAATGCAAGACAGTTTGCACCTGAGCCAGACAGGTCATACACTTGAGCATAGACAAGTAAGCAGTTCACAGGTCAATTTATCTTTCAGTCTCTTTGAGTCGAACTACGGCGTTCTGACTTCCTCATTGCACGAGAGGATACGTAGGCATAACTTAACAGTTATCGAACAAAAGTCTCTGTATATTCCCCCTCTTCCAGCATTATTCTTTAAGCCTCATAGTCTTGAGCTTCACAGTCTTTCCTTACACTGACACTCTTTTATTTTACTTCACATTTCTTTTGCACTAACACTTGCATTCTTTTCCAGCTTTTGTACACAAAATAGCACTGACACCACCCCTTTGAACACAAACTTTCAAGCGTGGATCCCGTCGAGTACGACGGACAATCTGGGTGCTAATACCTTCCCAGGTTGTAACCAACCCCCTTTCTCAGTTTCTCTGGTTCGCAACCGTCTTATCCATCTTTTCTTAGGTCTCTGCAGCATTACCTTTCCTTCTGGATAAAAATGCCTAGTTGGCGACTCTTTTCAGTTCACCCTCGTGTTCTCCTCTCTCCCCGACCGTTCGCGTCTGTACCCTATTTGACCTAGCTTCATTTAGTGGGAGAGACACCTAGCTTTCTGAATCTTGGCCTCCTTACAGGCATTCTTCAATATCTGTTCCCCGGCTCTTGCTTTTCTTATGTAGTCATCTGTCCTTTCAATCTTGGTCAGATGCTCAGTCTTGAGTCTTTCCAATCTCTCAATGTCCAGACGACCGTCATTTCTTTCCCAGAGAGTCTTCTTCAGGGCTTCAGATAGCTGATTATTCCTCTCTTTCAGCTTTTCAAATTCCTCCAGGCTAACAGTTGTTGCAGGCTGTACTCTAGAAGGCCCAGGTGTGTCTTCCAAGGTAAAAGGCATCCTGGTGATATGTGCTCTAGTACGGGACCAATCTAAGTACTGAGCTGAAGCAACATTGTTACATCTTCCAAGAATGGTTGTTCCCTTTTTCTGGATGTTGTCCCAAGCCCAGGCAGCTTGCCTAACAACAGTTGAATTAGGTTGCACTTCACAGTATAGGGTCTCAGCTAAATCCTGTCCTCTGGGAGGGTGAACCAAGGCATATCCTAATTGTCTTTTAAACAGTAAGGGGTTGTAATTGATGCAACCTTTTACTCCTATCAAAGGCACATTAAGGTATTGCCCACAGCTGGTAATAATATCCTTGCCTTTGGTGCTTTGGGTGCACCATATGATATCATCTGATGTTAAGGCAATGAATCTCTTGGCCCAATTCTTCTGCTGATGTGGATTCAAGAAAACATCTGATTTAGGCAGGTGTTTGAGTAGCCAAGAGTAGAACAAGGGAGCACAGCATCTGACCAACTTCCCCCTTTGTTTTTCATTTCTCTGATGGATGGAGTAGTAAAAATCTCCTAGCAATGTAGGCACTGGGTTCCTCAGCAGGAACAAGTGGATGGCATTCTTACTGACAAATTTAGGCTCATCTGCAAACAATATAGCCCCATATATGTTGAGGGCTAAAAGTGCACAGACTGCCCTCCATTCTCCCAATACAGCCTTCAGGATGGCCTGAGAAATCAAGAAGTCCAGATGTAAACCAGGTATCCCAGCTTTTGTTGTCATATTTTGCTCAATAAGGGCAGGCTCCAAGTATAATGCCCTTGCTATCTCTTCACTTCTGGGAGCAGTCATTTCTGGGTTAAAGGGGATACCCCCTCTGATAGGCACTCCAACCAACAAAGAAAACTCCTCCAATAGAGGCCCTATCTGAAAGTCAGGAAAGGTGAAGCACCTAAGTGGAGGGTCATAAAACTGCAAGCATGTGTGGATCATGCTTCTCTGAGAAGAATCAAGATCCATAACCATGTCTAAAATACCCCCATAATGCTCTCTAAATAGTGGGATGTGGTCAGGTGTGATAAGTGACTGGACCTGTCTGATACTAGTCAATGAGGGCTCAAAGAAGTGGTAAGATATGTTGCTCTTCCTTGGAACATCCATGAGTGATGTTGAAGAAGCTGGAGTCAAATGTTGATGAAGATCACAGACTGAGAAGCTGAAGGGGAATCTCTGACAGACTGATGGAGGTGATGAGGGAGGTAACTGAAGCAAATGCTGAAGAAGATAGCTGAAGCAGAGGTCTAAGCAGTAGAAGGGGTTAAAACCAAACCAAAATATAATGAGGTGGATACCCTGGAAAAAAAATAAACAAATGTTAAATGATGCAATGATGATATATGCAAATGATATGCAAAGGTTTGTGATCAAGAGCTGGATCTGATTATCTGTCTTGGTATAAAGGTCCATGTATGTTCAAAGGTCCAGATGGAGGCTTAGAAATCCAGTAACCAGGGTGGGGGACTCAAATAAAGATTCACATGTCCAGGGTTAATCACAAGAACTGTCCAAAGTGAAGTATTCTTAAACAATACATTAACAGGGTATGATGTGGCCAAGGGTTCCTGCAAACCTGTAAACAACCTAACCCCCTCAGATGTAATGTTCTAGAACAAAGATCCTCAGACTTGGATCCATTATGAGAAGTGTAAACACTTCTAACCCGGAGGTACAATGTTTACAATAACCATAAAGGATCCTCCTCTAATTCACCTCAGATTCTGAAGGTCATAATAAAGGTCATCCAGACTTAGCAGGCTTCCCAGATAGCCCTAGCACTACAGGAAATCTGTAGCACATAGTTCTCAAGAAGAAACCTACATCTGAACCGTGTTTCATATTCCCGCACCAAACCGAAATGGAATGGGAAAGAACATGAACCACTCTAGCCTAGGTGTCACTCAGGTCCCAGGTATAGGACCTTAATCACTCAGTGGAACCCTACCCACCAAAACAGAAACCAGATCCAGCAATGATAATGACAGTATGATGTAAAAAAAACTGTAAAGAAAGCGGTAAATAATGTTGTACACAAATCAACAAATAAAGCAAATAAATAAACACAAATAGCACATAACACCCCCAGTAAACACAAATCAAACAAGCGCTAGGAGAAACCCACAAAAAGAACCAGAAGCCCTGGTTGCAGTATAAGGGTCCCCAGCAGAGTCGCCAAGTTGTCGCTCCCGCCAAATGACACATGGCCAGAAGGGGTACAGACGCGAACGATCGGCGAAAGGAGAGAGAACATGAAGATGAAGTGAAAAGAGTCGCCAGCTAGGCATTTTTATCCCGAAGGAAAGGTAATGCTGCATAAACCTGGGAAAAGGATGGATAGGACGATTTTAGACCAGAGAAACTGAGAAAGGGGGTTGGTTACAACCTGGGAAGGTATTAGCACCCAGATTGTCCGCCATACTCGACGGGATCCACGCTTGAAAGTTTGTGCTTGAAGGGGGTAGTGTCAGTGCTATTTTGTGTGCAAAATCTGGAAAAGAATACAAGTGTCAGTGCAAAAGAAATATGAAGTGAATGAAAGGAGTGTCAGTGTAAGGAAAGAGTGAAATGCTCAAGACAAGGAGGCTTAAAAGTATAAGGCTAGAAGAGGGGGAATATACAGAGACTTTTGTTCGATAACTGTTAAGTTATGCCTACGTATCCTCTCGTGCAATGAGGAAGTCAGAACACCGTAGTTCGACTCAAAGAGACTGAAAGGTAAATTGACTGATGAACTACTTACTTGTCTATGCTCAAGTGTATGACCTGTCTGGCTCAGGTGCTAACTGTCTTGCATTAGACGGAAGAAGCAAGTTCTCGTTTATGAGTGAATGAGATGAGAAAAGAATCCCGGAGGAGACGATCATTGTTTGTTTTTGGGTTTTCAATCTTTTATTGCTTTTTGTGGTTTGTCATAAGAAAATGAGCTTAAGCCTAAACCAAGGGTTAGTAAACTCATCACATCTTCCCTCTGATTAGGGGTAATGAGAATACCTTAAGTGTGAAGTAAGCACCTCACCCTTAATCTCCATGATGTAGGATTAAGATCATTAACCTACTTGCATTTATTTAGATGTTTTTGGTATTTTTGTTTGGTGTTAAGTAATGAGTTTAAGCCATAATCAAGGATTTAATGGACTCATTACACCATCCTAATAGAAGGATAATAGATGAGAACATTTAAGCTAAAGAAGATACCTCAACTTAATCCATGATTAGGGATTAACCTCATGACAAAACAAAGCCTTTATTAGAGTGGATTTTAGTTAATGGTAAAGTTAAGAAGTGGATTTTATGGTTTGTAAGACAACTTGAGGGGGACTTCTCCATTAACACTAGGGTTAGTCCTTCTTAACCAATTAAGGAAGAATTAGAACCCTAATGCAAGGCCCAAGTTACAAGCTTGATGTCTTAGTGATTATTAGGTGAATTGATTAAAGGATTTAAACACATTAAGGGTTTAACACTTAGGATTAAAGTTATACACTCCATCCTAAGAGAAGGATGCAGGCATAACCTTAATCACAAAGCCTTAAAGCCTTAAGGGTTTAGGCCCTGATTATGAGATGAGAAGAGAAGACACAAAAGATGACACAAAGGTAAAACTAATGGGGGACTAATAAAAACCCTAATTGTGATCATGCTTGGATATTCCTATGGTTTATGAGGCTTGCAAGAGGTCTTCAGGAAAAAAAACCCACCAAGGAGAAATCAAGATGGAGGGAAGAGAAGCAGAAGAAACAAGTCAACTTACTTCACTTAAGAATATAAGTTGCTTGAAGAAAGAAAATGAAGGAAGAACATGAATGAGCAAGCTCACTCTAAGACAAATACAAAATGCGGCAAGGATGCATAAGAGAGATGAGAAGAGATTGTGAGAAGTGAAGGAAAATTCACTTCTCAAAGTACTTACCACCTGAAAAGTTAGTGAAAGGAAATGAAGTGAAATAAAAATGAAATGAATGCAAGAATGCAAACCAAAACCAGAAGCACATTCATGATGCAAATGATGCTAGGAGATGATGCAAATGTATGTCAAGATATGTGAATGATCATACAAGGGATGATGATGCAAATGAAGCATGAAAGGAGGCATGAAAATTCATGAATGCACATGAAATGAAATGAATGCATAACATGGAAAATGGATGATGTAATGATCAAACATGATTCTAATGTGTACTAAGATGTCTTATATGTCATGTGAATGCATGAGATGTCATGGCAAGTTCATGAATGCAAGCATATGCAAGGAGTATGCAAATGAAGATGAGAAATTAGGGTTTTTATGCAACATGAGATGCAAATGGCAAAGACAGAAGCAAATGACATGATAAAAAATTGAAAATGCACTCAAAGGAACCCTAAACCTATACTAGGTTATCATCCAAAGGGGGGGGGGGTCAGAAGCTAAACCTAAAAGGAGTTATGAATTTCCTAAGTTTCTAGGGTTTTTAGGTACCTTAAGAGGAAAAATGCCAAATAATTTGAAACTTCCAGATAAAAATGAAACAAAAATGTTTTTGGATGCTAGAAGCCATGCATAGAACAATGCAAAAAGAACCATTCACAAACTCAACTTGGTTTAAAAGTTATGAATTTTTGAAGTTAGGGTTGGAAAATGAACAATTTTAAGAACCCTAATTCATTGAAAAATGTCAAAGCATGATAAAAAACAAAAAGAAATTTGTATGGTGAGTTTGTAAATGTTTCTAAATGTCTAAGAATGTTCTCTGATTTTTTTGGTGATTTTTAAATACTTAAATGTATTTTTAATTAATTAATTTTCATTAATTAATTAAATAAAAAATTTAAATAATTTAAAAATACTTCTTTAATGCAAATAATAAAAATAAAAATATTTTTGGTTTCTGAAAATTAATAAAATGTTTGATAAAAATTTTCAGAATTGTTTGATGATTTTTACTATTTTTAATAATTCGTACAAAATAAATAAGAAAAAAATGAAATAAAATTAAAATAAATGGAAAGTATGCAGAATGGAGGGACATGATTGAAACTGGGTTTAAAGGGATTGACTGGCGCCACATCCAATGGCCCAAATTCAAAATTAACTAATCTTAATTAATTAATTAAATAATCCTAATTAATAACTAATCACAAGATCCTAGCCACTCAAACACGCGCGGGAGAACAGATCAAAGGGCCCAGATTCAAAGTTTGCCCTAACCCTAATTAGTCACTAACTGACTCTCAGGTGGCCGGAGAAGACCTCCGGTCATCTTCTCCGGCCAACTCCTCACCTGAAAATTTCCAAATCACTCCCTAGGTCATTTCTGGAGCTCTAAAGCTCCAGATTCATTCCTTTCACTCCCCTAAGATCAAATCCAACCTCAAAAACAATTTATTTTCACTCAATCTTAAGATTCGAAGCCATGAACAAAAATGGTGAAACTTTCAGACAAGCAATACATTCTCAATTCTTCATCATTTTCAAAAATAACAAGTTCAATGCACCCAGGGGAACATGCTTAACCATTTAGTAACTTAAAATAAAGGTTCTGGAAAAATTAATTCTCATGGCTACTTGAGATGGAGCTTTCAACCCTTGAGCTTTCTGGCTGCTTCCTTGGTTCAAAATGCCTCCAATGACCTCCCTGGAGAAGCTTTGATGCTTGGAGAGCTTTGAGAATGGCTGGTTTGTGAGTTTGCACTCAACTGGTCAGAAAATCGTGTTTTGTTTGTGATGTGTTCTTGGCTGTTTTGAGGGGTGGTTTGTGATCAGTGATTGATTTGGAAATGAATGGTGGTGTTTGTTTTGAGTTTGAACAATTGTGTTGTGTGTTTCGAAGGAAAATGCGAGAGGTGATTTTTGTGAACTATGGAAATGCTGATGATTTAGGCTGAGTTCTTGTGTGTTATGACTTGCATAAAGTCCACATATCAAGTTGTGATAGGTCTGTGGAGTTGGTGTGGGCTATGCTGATTGGTATGGGTAAAAATGCAAAAAGTCAAGATTTCTTGTACTTGAGGTATGGGCAAGTGGCAGGCTTGGTACAATGGGGTGTCTGGTGCAGCAAGGATCAAGGATGGCCATGGAAATCACTTTGAGGCAATTCAGCATGTTTGTGAAAGGTTCTTGGTCATTTTGCAATTTTGACAAAGTTTGGCCCTTTTGAGATTTCTTCATGGGCAAGGCATGAAATGTTGTGATTCCTTGGGAAATTTTCAGCAAAATGAGTCATGTGATGTTGTTATGATATTTAGAAGTCAATTAGAGGTCACTTAGAGCTTGGTAAGTGAATTTGCAAAAATCCCTCTTTGGCATGAAACTTGAAATTATGTGATTTTTGCCAACTTTGGAAAGCCATAACTTGAGTTCCATAATGAATTAGATCTTGTTCTTGTACTTTTTGAAAAGGGAATGATCCAATCTACAACTTTCATGACCAATAATTTTTCATTTGAAGCATTTTTGGTTGAGAAAGAGGAGGTTGAAAAACTTTCCCAAAATGGAAAGTTTACAATACAAGTCATTTCCATTTTTGGCAACTTTTGGTTTTGCTCACTTTCCTTCAAATTTGTGAAATTCTAAAGAATTCAATGATCAAATAAAGACCATATAACTTCAATTTGATGAAAAATCCACTTTGGTTCCATGTTGGGGGGCCTCAGATGCCCTGATTTTGCTTTGACTTGCTCAAGAAGTTACCTAGTGATCAGATGACTTCCACAATGAATTTCTTCATCAAACTTGGTATGTATGATCCTTACAACATATTGAGACCAATAGAAACAAGAATGACCAAAATATTTGGAGTTATGGCCTCTGAAACCAAAACCCTAATTTTAGGTCATCTGTGCAGTTAAACCCTAGCTCTGCTTCCATGCTTTGCCAGTTCTTGTGATTCTTTGACCTTCTTGATCTTTGGAGGATATAATATGATGATTGAACATACATGGACCCTCTTGAGATGATGGAAGACCTTTGGAGTGGCTCAAAAGGATCTTGGATTGCTCAGATCACAAACCCTAGATGCAGATGAACTTGAACCAATGCAGTGAAGCAAAAATGTCATATGATGTGATATGATTAGACTAATGCAAGTATGAAAGATCACAAGCCATGGTGTGAAATTAGTGAGGGAAAATTTGGGGTGTTTACACATGTCAAAGAGGGATTTTTGCATATTGGAATTTCAAGCTTCTAAGTGACCTCTAATGCACTCAAATGTATCATAGCATGTCAATACAACTTCAAATGATCAGAATTGGCCCAAAGATTTGGCATTTTCATGGCTTGATTCATAAGAAATCTCAAAATGGCCAAAATGCATAAACCTTGTAAACTCTTGATCCAAGACATCCAGTTGCGTCCTATTGATCCAAGGGTCATCCATGATCCAAGTTGAGGCAATCCATGCTCAGAAATCACCTTTGTCCCAACCCATACCTATGGTACACATAAGCTTGACTTTTTGCATAAAGCTCCCATACCAATCACACAGTGCCACACCCACTCTCCTAACCAATAGTATGGCTCATACACACCCTCAAGACTCTATAAAAGCAAGCTTCATGGCCTAAATGGACACATAACTTCAGATTGAGAAAAATTCCTCAAAACCTTCATGCTATCGGATTTCACAAACCAGCCAACAAAAACCAAAATTTCTTTCACCATTCAACTCCTCATAGCCTAGGGATCATTTCCCACCCATCACCATAGCCCGAAACAACCTCAAGCCACAACACGATTTCTGCAAACTCAGAACTGAAACACCCAAACCAACCACTCTAAGCTTCATTCAAGCTTGCCAATAGCCTCAGGAGGTCAAAGGGGACTGGATTACACAAAGAAGAGGCCCATAAAGCTCCATTTCAAAGAACTCCATCTCAGGTAACCTTCATGAACTTTTTTTCCAGAAGCATGATTTTAAGTTCTAGAATGAATCTACATGCTCCCCTGATCACACTGATATGATTAGAATTAAAAATAGGTTAGAAATGAGGATTTCATGATGTTTTGAAATTTTTGACCTAGAACTTGATTGTTTCGATTCAGCCTGATGATGCATGATAAATGAATTTTGATTGTTTATTAGAGTTGTATGATGTTAGGAGAGTGTTTCTGGGCAAGAAATTTGAGGTTTAGATGCTTGTGTAGGATTTTGGGATTTTGTTTCACCGGAGAAGACGACCGGAGCTTAGCTCTGGTCACCTGAAAGTGATTAGGGTTTAATCACATTTAATTCCCTAGATTCATTCCTGGCCATTGGATGGTGATTAGGGTTAGGCATTGAACGGCTTAGATTAACTCATTTAATATTAATTCTGATTAATTAAATTAATTATAATTAATTAGTCAGTTTAAATATGGGCCATTTGATCACGCGCGAATTTCAGGTTTAAACCTAGGCCTTAGGATCCTCATACCCCAAGTCAATGTGACTTTGAATCTGGCACGTTAATCCCTCCCCCCTTTGATCTCAGCCTTCCATTTTGCATACTTTTCATTTTCTTTTTATTTTATTTCATTTCTTTTGTTTTAATTATTAAAAATAGCAAAAATCATTTAAAAATTCTGAAATTTTTTATCATCACTTTAATTAATTTTCAGAACCCAAAAATATTTTATTTTTATTTTTTCCATTAAAAATGCATTTTTAAATAATTTAATTGTATATTTTAATTAATTAAGTCCATTTAATTAATTAAAAATACTTAAAAGTATTTAAAAATCACCAAAACATTCAGAGAGGTTTCTTAAACATTTAGAAACATTTACCAACTCATCCCACAAATTTCTTTTTGGTTTTGATCAAACTTTGCCATTTTCCTTTGAATTAGGGTTCCTAAATTTCATATTTTTCAACCTTAACTTCAAAATTTCATCTCTCTCAAACCAAGATGAGTTGGCATTTGATTCTTTTGGCAATCTTTCACACTTGACCTCTAGTTTCTAAATATATTTTTGTCTCATTTTTATCTTTCATTTTCAAATTAATGTGAATTGTCCCTTTGAGAAGTATCCAAAACCCTAGCCAATTTTAGGATGACCATAACTTGAAATTGGTAAACCTTTAGAACTCACCCTTTGGATGGTGACTTCATGAGTGCTTAGGGTTCCCTTGGATGCATTTTCAATTTTTTATCTCTTGATTTGTTTATGCTTTTGAATTTGTACATATCTTGCTTTCAAACTAACCATTTCAGGTGCATTTGGTAAGTTAATCAGGATGTGGATGTGCATCCATATCCAACCTCTCTTTCTCTCTTTATTTTTATGCATGTTGTTTATGTTTGAAGTGAATCTCATTCACTTATGTTATCTCTTGTTCTTAGGTTACTTAAATTCTTCATGAAGTAGGTAACCTAACCCTTCTCTCTCTCTCTCTCTCTCTCTCTCTCTCTCTCTCTCTCTCTCTCTTTTCATCTACTTCTCCTCCTTTGGTGGCCAACTTGAAGACTTATCTTGATGCCTTACAAAGCTTAGGAATATCCAAGCATGATAACTGTATGGTTGTAAATAGTCCCCCCTAGTGTTTACCTTTTGAGTCCCCTTGAGTCTCTCTCTCATCTTATAATCAAGGCTAAACAGTTAAAGTTTTGGGACTCTGAATTAGGGTTATGCCTGTATCCTTATCTTAGGATGGAGTGTATAACTTTAATCCTTAATGATAAACCTTTAAGTTGTTTTCACCTTCAATCAAAAACACCTAACAATCATTAAAGACTTAAGCTTATAACTTGGGCCTTATATTAGGGTTACATCTCTGCCTGGTGGTTCAGAGGGACTAGCCCTAGTGTTCAATGGACAAGTCCCCCTCATGCTAAAGTCTTGCAAACATAAAAAAAACACTTTTTCATCCAACCTTTAATTAAAATCCACTTAATAAAGGCTTGTTATATAATGAATTTAATCCCTAACCATGGATTAAGTTGAGGTATCTTCCTCAGCTTAAGTGTTCTCATCTATCATCCTTCTCTTAGGATGGTGTAATGAGTTCACTAATCTTTGATTGGAAATTAAACTCATTACTTAACACTAAACAAAAAACCAAAAACACCTAATAATTACCAAAGTAGGTTAATGATCTTAATCATATATCATCATGGTAATTAAGTTGGGATCTTCATCTCATGCTTAAGTAGACTCATTATCCCTAATCAGGGAGGATATAATGAGTTTACTAACCTTTGATTTAGGCTTAAGCTCATTTCCCTATGCAAAACACCAAAAACCAATAACAAAACTGAAAACACAAAAACAAACAATAAACGTCTCCTCCGGGATACTTTTCTCATCACACTCACTCTTAAAACGAGAACTCGTTTCTTCCGTCTAAAGCAAGACAATTAGCACTCGAGCCAGACGAGTCATGCACTTGAGCATAGACAAGCAAGCCGTTCACAACAAAAACACTTAGTCTCTTTGAGTCGAACTACGGTATTCTGACTTCCTCATTACACGAGAGGATACGTAGGCTTAACTTAACAGTTATTGAACAAAAGTCCCCAGATCTTCCCCCTACTCCTTTCTCCAGCTTTTCTTTTCAAAATCCTAATCTTGAATTCCACATCCTTTTGCACTTACACTTTGTACATTCTTTCCCCTTAGCCTTTTATGCACAGTTTAGCACAAACACTATCCCCCTTTAAACACAATCAAGTAAGCATGGATCCCGTCGAGTACGACGGACGATCTGGGTGCTAATACCTTCCCAGGTCGTAACCAACCCCCTTTCTTAGTATATTTGGTTCACAACCGTCTTATCCATATCTTTCCAGGTTTATGCAACATTACCTTTCCTCCGGGATAAAAATGTCTAGCTGGCGACTCTATTCAACCTCAACCTCCAACATCACCGACGGTTCGCGTTTGCACCGGGACAAAAGTCTGGGGAGCGACAGCTTGGCGACTCTGCTGGGGAATATCTTTGCAACCAGGGCTTCTAGTTCTCTTGTGGGTTTCTCCTAACGCTTGTTGTATTTTTTTTACTGGGGGTGTTATGTGCATACTTGTTTATTGGTTGCTTTCTGTACAGCTTTATTTATCGCTTTCATTTACTGCTTTACGCATTTCATTTTTATCATATCATTTGTGCTGGATTTGTTGGTTTCCCTTAGTGGGAGGGGTATTCCAGTGAGAAAGGCTCAACAAAAAGGCCTGAGTGACACCTAGGATTATAGTGGTTTTGTATTCTTTCCCATTCCATTCGGTCTGGTGCGGGAATATGAAAACACGGTTCAGACATGGGTTTCTTCTTGAGAACTATGTGCTACGGATTTCCTGTAGTACTAGGGCTATCTGGGAAGCCTTCTAAGTCTGGATGACCTTTCTAGATGACCTTCAGCATCTGAGGTAAATTAGAGGAGGATTATTTATGATTAGGGTAAACATTGTACCTCCGGGTTAGAAGTGTTTACACTTCTCATAATAGATCTGAATCTGAGGATCCTTGTTCTAGAACAATACCTGTGAGTGGGTTGGGTTGTTTACAGGTTTGTAGGAACCCTTGACCTCATCATACCTTGCTACTGGAGTTTGTTTGTAAGGTTGTACTATTTTGGACTAGTTCTTTGAAACCCTGGATTAATGACTCTTTATTTGAGTCCCCCACCTAGTTACTGGTTCTCAGCCTTCATCTGAACTTTGAACACTCACGGATCCTACCAAAGGCAACTGAATATCCAGCACATGATCACAAACCCTTGCATATCATTAGCATACATCATATTGCATCATTTAACATTTGTCTATTTGTTTTACAGGGTATCTATCTCTTCCTGGTTTGGTTTTGACCGTTCTTCTGCTCAGCTTATCTGCTTCAACACTTCTTCAGCTATCCTCTTCAGTTGTCTCCTTCAGCATGGTTCAACCAGGAAAAGCAACATCACCTACCACTTCTTTGAGTACCCTCTGGCAGGCATCAGGCAGATACATGCTTTTATCACCCCTGATCATGTTCCCTTATTCAAAGAGCATTATGGTGGGATCCTGGACATGATCATGGACTTGGATGCATCACAAAGGAGCATGATTCATACCTGCCTGCAGTTTTATGACCCTCCTCTCCGTTGCTTCATTTTCCTAGATTTTCAGATTGGTCCTTTGCTGGAAGAATACTCTATGTTATTGGGTGCCCCTATCAGAAGAGGAACTCCTTTCAATCCTGAAATGAATCCTCCAAAGAATGAAGACATAGCCAAAGCATTACATCTAGAGGCAACCATAATTGATGAGCACATGACTTCCAAGGCTGGAATCCCAGGCCTCCATCTGGACTTCTTGGTCACTCAGGCTACCAAGCAAGTTGCAGTAGGGAATTGGGAAACTGTGTGTTCTCTCCCGGCTCTCAGTATTTATGGTATCATTTTGTTTGCAAACAAGCCTAAGTTTATAAGCAAAAATGCCATCCACATCTTCATGCTCAAGAACCCAGTTCCCACCTTGTTAGGAGACTTTTACTACTCAGTTCATCAGAGGAATGAGAAACAGAGAGGGAGACTAGTGAGATGTTGTGCACCTCTCTTCTACAGTTGGTTGATGAGACATATGCCGAAGACGGAAGCTTTCATGAACCCACATCAGTCAAGGAATTGGGCTAAGAGGATGATTGCCTTTACTTCAGAAGATATCATATGGTGTACTCAGAACACCAAGGGCTGAGACATAATAACAAGTTGTGGGCAATACCCAAATGTGCCACTTATTAGAGTAAAGGTTTGCATCAATTACAATCCTTTACTTTTCAAGAGACAGTTAGGGTATGCATTGATACATCCACCTAGGAAGCAGGACTTAGCAGAGTCTCTTTATTGTGCCTTTCAGAACAATCATGCCATTGTCCGACAAGCAGCTTGGGCTTGGGACAACATACAGACTAAAGGAACTGCTATTTTAGGGAAATGCAACAACATAGCTTCTGCTCAGTATACTGAATGGTCTCAAATCAGAGGACATATTACTTGTATGGCATTCACCCTAGAGGATGTGCCAGGGCCATCAGCAGTTGAGCCTATAGCCACAGTCAGTATGGAAGAGTTTGAAAGGATGAAGGAAAGAAATGCCCAGCTAGCTGAAGCTTTGAAGAAGACCCTTTGGGAAAGGAATGATGGTCGTCTGGACATTGAGAGGTTATAAAATCTACGCATCGAGCATGTAACCAAGATTGAGAAGACTGAAGACTACATCAGGAAAGCCCGAGCAGGGAAACTTGTGTTGAAGAATGCATGCAAAGAAGCAAAGATTCAAAAGGAAAGAGCTGAGCATTATCTGGAAGAGAGTCAGGATAGATGGGTCAGGATAACTGAATCTCTTTTATTGGAAGACCAGAAGATGCAAGCCAAGATAGAGCAGTTGGAAGACAATGAGAAAAGAAGCCAATAGGCACTGCTAGCAACTCATAAGGAGATCTCTGAGCTGAAACTTCGGGCGGGGTTAAAGAGATCCAAAGAACAAGACATGTATCAGAATATGAGAAATGTCATTGCAACCAGAAAACTTCTCATTAGAACCATCACAGAGCATCCAATTGGGTTAGTGACTGATGCTCTCTTGAAGGAAGTCAAGGAGGATGCATATGGATTGGATGTTTGATTTTCTTTGTACTTGTATTTTGGCTCACCATGGTGATTTTGTTTGTTGTATTCTTAAATTTAAGTCTATTTTGATTCACCATGGGAGTTTGTTTATAATTCATGAACTATTTGTATTTTGGCATTGGCACTTATGGTTATGGTTATTTCCCTTATGAACTTAGTTAGCTTCAACATCTTGATTCCCGAGAGGTCTGGAAGGTCAAAACCAAGAACCAAACCAGATACCCTCTGAAGACAAATAGACATATTGCATTACATGCTAACTTCATATTATTTATGTTGCAGGAGTTTGGTTGTTGTTTTCTCACCCTACTGATTGTTTTAGGAAATATTTCTCGTAGGAGGGTCTTTCCCGTCAATCGCATCCATAAATATCCAACTCGCAACAACCTTCCGAGTCTACAAATGGATCAGCTACAACAAGAACTGACAGATGTGAGGACTCCGATGACTGATGTGAGGACATAAGTGAGGACCCAGATGAATCAATTCATGGCTGTAATGACTGGGCTGGCACAGACCCAAGAAAAATTAAGGGAGTTAGTCTAGCGACAAACTCCAGAAGATAACCATGCAGGTACTGGGGGTACAAGTAACAATGCGTGCAATCAGCCGCAGACTAATCCACCAGAGTTTGGGCCCCAAAACAACCCTGAAGTCAATGTTATTGGAAAACACTAGAGATTGTGTTCTACAGGAAGATCCTCAGGACGAGAAGTTTACAGTGTTGGGTACTGGGGTTGATGAAGTTTATGACCATCATCTGGACGAGATATCTGAGAAGCTAAGATCCCTGGAATCACAGAATTCTTTGGGGTTTGGTGTGATGGATATGGGCCTAGTTGAGGGAGTGAGGATTCCTCACAAATTCAAACCTCCATGCTTTGAAAAGTATAACGGTACCTCTTGTCCTCGTACCCACTTGCAATATTTTCTGGGAAGATTGAAAGTGTATACCATGGATGAGAAACTGTGGATGTTTTACTTTGAAGACAGTTTAACCGGGGCATCCAAAGAATGGTATTCACATTTGTCAAGCGCCACTGTCAGGAACTAGAAAGATCTAGCTGAGGCCTTTATACGCCAATATCAGTACAACCTGGATATGGCACCTAATAGGACCCTCTTGATGGGTATGTCTCAATCTTCAAGGGAAAGTTTCCGTGAGTACGCTCAAAGGTGGAGACAACTTGCTGCTCCTGTCTAGCCACCTATGTCTAAAAGAGAAATGGACAATATGTTTATGAATACCTTGCAAGGGACCTACATTGATAGACTTGCTGCCTTTTCTTCTACCATTTTTTCTGATGTAGTTATAGTAGGAGAAAGAATTGAAAGCCTATTGAAGATGGGTAAGATTTCTAACAATGGTGCTAGCTCTAGCAATGCAAGAAAACCCTTCTCCGGACCTAGAAGGACATGAGAGACCAATGCAGTACATGTTAATAGAGGTAGACCCCAGTACTTGCAAAGATCAGTGGCCGTAGTCACCATTCCTACTCCAGCACCTCAGCAACAACAGTATCCTCAGCAACAACAGTTCCCACAACAGCAATAAAGATCTTATCACAACAACAATCAACAACAACGTCCTTTCCAACAAAGGCCTTCTCAAGTTAATAGGATGATCGATCCCATCCCGATGCCCTATCCAGCCTTACTCCCACAGTTATTGAAGCTTAACCTGACTGAACTGAGGACTTTGGCTCCACCAGATCCTCTGAATCTTCCAAGAAATTATGATGTCAATGCCAGATGTGATTTTCACTCCAATGCACCTGGCCATTCAACAGAGAATTGCAGGGCACTGCACATGAAAGTCCATGACCTGATTGACTCCAAAGCTTTGAATTTTGCGCCTCCACCATATATCACAAAGAATCCAATACCGAATCATGGTGGGTCGAGGATTAATGCCATTGAGGAAGACCAACCAGCAGTTCTGATTGATGACATTTGTTGTACCCCAAAATTTGCCCTCCCATAATCAAGACAATCTCTCTCAAGATTTCTAAATGATCATAAGGTCCTCAAGACTCCCAATTGGTCAAGAAGTATGGAAGTTTCCTCAGACAATGCCTTCTCCTAAGCCAAGTGTCCAAAACTAGGGTTTTGTGTTTCCTAAGGTTAAAATGCGTTTCAAGGCCTCAAGTGAGATTCATAACATCCCACATGTATTCAAGAATCCGTATGTCAAGTTTCAAAGCTTTCCCAAAGAGCTTGCCCAGTCGACTGATCAGATATGCAAAAATCAGTCAAAGTAGTTAAAAAGTCAAAACTGAGGTCAACTGTGGTCAAATTAAAGTCAAACTTCAAGATTTTTTGCCAACATCAAGTTTATGAAGTAAAATTCATCATTTGATCAAGGGTTGATCATGATTTATCAAGGAAGTTTCAGATCATCAAGAATCAGGAGTTTCTAAATTAGGGTTTTCTTAAGGAAAGTCAACTAAACTTTGACAACCCATAACTTTCACATGCTTCATCAAAAAATTCTCATCCAAAGCTTATTTTGAAGGAAATTGAATTCTCTACATCTTTGTGTCTCACAAGCCAAGCCTAAAAATGCTTCATTTAGAAGGTATGAGCTAAAACATTATAGGTCATTTCAAAAGTCAACAAAAAGTCAACATCTTCCAAAGGGCATAATTTGAAAATGGTAAAGGATATGGATATGAGACCAAATAGGTTGGTTAGAGGACTCTTTAAGCTTTCCAAAATGTCCAATAACACCTTCATAGCCTTAAAATTGAGGGATTTATGCCTTTGCAAAGTCGGGAAATATTTGAGGGGTATATTGAGCAAATGAGGTCTTAAAACCAAATTTTTCCAAATGGGCTTGCAATTTTGTAATCCAATCCTTACAATGACATCATGCATGACCCAATGCTTATTTATTCAGATTTTTATAATTTATTTTATATTTATTTGGATTTTATTCATTAAAATTCATTTTAAATCAAAATAAAATTATAAAAATACAATTATTTGATTGGATCCTTCTTCTAGAAACTCTTAAAGGTCATTTAAAGTTGATTGAGAAGTTCCAAATTCGTGCTAAGGCATTATGGCATGAATATATTTGATTTTTTGACCAAATTGGTAAGAGTATTTCTTCACATTCAAGCTATCCAAAAGCCCACAAAACATCTGATTTTTTTGACCTAAAATGATTCCTCTATAAGTATACAACATGACCAATACACAAGGGGACGAAAAAAGGGAGGAGAAGAGGACATTCAAAGCTTGCTTTTTATCAAAAAAATTCAATATTAGGTTTTGCACTTCAAGGCTTCCTAAAGGAATTCTAAAGGTCTCATTGTGTTCCTGAGAACTCTTAGAGCATGTATCCATCTTCAACATCATCAAAATATCAAGGATTCATGCAAACCGAATCCATATAACCTCCATACTTATTTTTTTCGATTCTCATTACATATGCATTATTCACATGATTTGATCTTATATTCTTGTTATTGATGATGTTTGTAAGGTTTCTGGACAAATTTCGTTAAGTTTCATGGATTAAAACACATTCTGCCATTGTTAGGTTTTAAAGACGAAATTGGAGTTTTGAGATTTGACTAATATAAATGAGTTTTAAAAGCATAAATGAACTGAGCTTGTTGTGTTGAATACAATGGTTTGTTCAATTTGGTAAAATTTTGCAGGTATCATGATCGTTGAGGAATCCTAGGGTTTCCTGCAAGTTTAAATCGCAAGAAAATTCGCAATAGATTTCGCAGGTAAAATCACATGTCTAGAGGTAGAAGAAGGAGGCAGCGCACGAATCATAAATTCAAATTTAAAACTATGTTTTTGTTTTATTTGTCTCATATATATATATCACAGGTGCATTGTTGGTCCAGTGGTAAAGGCGTTTGAAGCATAATTCTAAGGGCGTGGGTTCAAGTCTTGCCCTCAACACTTTTTATTATTATTTCAATTATTCAATTCGCCATTATAATATAATGTTGTTTGTTCGTTCTATGTCATCAGCTGCACGCGCAACCCATTGGAGAAACCCTAATTTGGTGAGGGTGAGGTCCTGGGATTAAAACCAGGCCTCACCATTATTTTTGGATTTTTGTTTTCTTCATTTTTCTATTTTAACTATTTTTCTTAATTTTAATTAACTAAGCAATTAAAAAAAAGAAACTATTATAATTCCTAATTAATTTCTAACAAGAATTTTCTTTTATCAAACAATTTTTAATAAAAATTTAGTTTCTTAGTTTTTTTTAAAATTTTGTAAATAAGTGTATAATTAACTTAGTAATTAGGGTTTATTTGATTTTAATTTAAATTTCTTTTATAATACTGATTATTCCTCACAACCCCTAATTTTCCTAATAAAAAAACTTAACCTAAATGCTATCCCTAATTATTATTTTCAATATTTTTTATTTTTTGCTTTATTATTATTGGTTATTTAATTTTGCTTTATTATTCTATATTTAATATTTTTTACTTTATTTATCTTATTAGAAAAATTGTATAGGTTATTATATTATAATTTATTATTCTCGCTCGATTATTTTGTAACTGCCCATAAGCCATGTAATAGCGTAGATTTTATTTCCGTATTTTATTTAATTTATTTAATTGCTTGGTTAATAAATAGGGAGTGGTAACTTAATTGAAATTAATCGAATTTAGATAATTAATTCAATAAGATAAATATTTTAAAATAAACACTCACACACGTAAGTCGATCTTTGATCGCCATCTTGCACTTCCTAGGGTATTCCTCTTGGTTGCCTTAAAATAAAATGGTCAAGTCCCTCGAATATAGGGATGTCTTAAGCAAAGGCCCTTCGAATATAAATCATCATAGTACCTACAGTTTAAAAGATCAAGTCCCTTCGAGGTTTCCTACGATAAAGATCTTGTCCCTTCGAATAAAGGATGATAGTCCCTACGAATTGTTAAAGACATCCCTTAAGTTGCCTTCTATGACCATATGATGACCTTACATTTGTCCCTTTACATCCAAGGTAATGACTACCTATTCCTTAATAATAGGGATAGTCTTACCATTGAAAGAACATACGAGAACATGAAAGACTTAATCTAGGGTAGGTACATCTTAGTTGCTTGCTCACATTTCAAAATACTTTTTACACCTCAATTTCTTAAACATTTTTCAAAACAAGGCTTTGTATACATCCATACGAGGATCATTACAAAGTACTTAGAAAAATTTCTAATCACACACTACACTCTTCAAAAACAATTTAAGTGAGCTAAGTAACTAAGAGCCCATGGATAACCATGGATATAAAGGGTGCTAACACCTTCCCTTTGTATAACCTACCCCCCGAACTCAAGTCTTTTAAAATAAGTCTTTCCTGTTCTTTTATGTCCTTTCCATTTGGATAAAATAAAAGTCGGTGGCGACTCTTGCTATCCGCAACATGACTAAAAGTCAGTTCTCCCACCGTGTTACAGAACTGGCGACTCTACTGGGGAATTACTAAGTAAAATAGGGGTACCCTTAGGAATTAGATCACTTAATTGTTTGTCTTGTTTGCTTTACTTTCTTGTTGGGCTTTTTGTGTGAAATATCCTAACCCGGATCTAGTGTACCCTAGGTAAATGGCAATAGACCAAGGAAGATGTACAGTGTATACCGATATGGTTGATCTGGTGGCCATAGTTAGTGTAACTTCTTGGTTGGTGCTTATGTTCCTTAAGTAAGTTAAGGATAATATGGGGCTGCCATATGTTGTCAATACACTAACTAACTTTTAGAACCATAGTTATCCCATCTTGGCCTTTAGAAAGTAGTGACATAGCTGGCTTTAGAGAAGTCTAAAGTTTGTTGATACTCGATACTACACTCATTGAGATCCTAAACTTGGAGGGTTTTGGTTGGCAAGTAAGTTGCCTATTGAACAAACATCCTTGGGAAGGATCAGTGATATTGAGATCCCTTAGAACCTGGTTACTTTTGTAGGACAGGATGAACCATCTAAACTTCAGGGGAGGGTACTTACCTTTAAACCTCATGAAAGCCTCTAAACCTAGGGCTATTGTGTGACTTGTTTGTGTGTGCCACATGTTTTTGATTGAGCATAACATCATGACATCATGCATCATAAGCATAGAATTTCACTAACCATTTCAAGGACCAAAGGATTTATCTTTTTTCTTTGTTGAAGGTCATGGCTTCTGCTCGTAGGAATACTATCCGGATCAACTTTGTAGGGATACCTTCTAAGCTTAAGGAATTGGTCTCTCAAGTTTCTGAAAACTCCCAATTCATCAAGAGGCATGGTCACCTACTGGATTTAGTCACTTCAGAGTTCATTGAAGACATGATGAGTGTCCTATTTCAGTTCTTTGATCCTAAACATCATTGTTTCACATTCCCCGACTATCAGCTGGTTCCTATAATGGAGGAGTTCTCCAAACTATTGGGTATACCTATCTTTGATCAGAGACCCTTCACAGGCTTAGAGAAGGAGCCTAAACCTGAAGTCATTGCTGCAGCCCTACATCTGAAGAAATCAGACATTATCCTAGAAACGAGAAGCGGAGTTAAGGGTATTCTCGCTAAGGTATTGATGGAGAAAACTCAAGTGTTCCTGAAGGCTATGAGTTATGATGCTTTTGAGGATATCCTAGCCCTATTGATCTATGGCTTAGTGTTGTTCCCTGATCCATACCAGTTCATAGACGTACACGCCATCAACATATTTCTCACTCATCATCCAGTGCCTACATTACTTGGAGATATCTTACATTCTCTTCACACTCGTACTACGAAGACACGAGGAACTCTGATGTGTTGTATACCTCTGTTATCTAGGTGGTTTATTTCTCACCTTCCTCGATTTGTGATGAAGAATGACCAAGGGTTAAGGTGGTCTAAGAGAATCATGTCATTTTCTCATTCAGACATTCATTATTGCTCTCGATCTATGGAGAATGTTACTATCATTGACCGTTGTGGGGAATTCCCTAATGTGCCACTCCTTGGCATAAGAGGGAGAATTACCTACAACCCTTCTTTAGCACTACGTCAGTTTGGTTATGCTCGGAGTAATGGTCCTCATGACATGCTTATTTAGGGTATTGTGTTTGACTACGACAACGATCTTCGGAGTTACCATCAAATGTTTATACGAGCTTGGAACAAGGTGAACAGGATTGACAACAACACTTTGGAGCCAAAGTATTCTATTCCTATGGAGCCTTATCTCAGATGGGTTCAATATCGTGCTCAGATTCTTATGATGTCATATCCTGATGTTCTACCAGTCACTATGAAGCCTGTTGCTGAAGGAGATGTTCCTTATACCATCCTTCATCCAGACATGCCTACTGATTTGGAAGAATTGCAGAAGTCCTGGATTCAGTTGAAGGAGCAAAGGGATACTTTTGAGACTCATTTCAGAGCTTATCAAGAAAGAATTCTGGAGCTAACAAGAAAACTTCACAAAGAGCGAAACCTCAACAAGTATCTCCACACAAAGAGGAAGCATCCATGGGAGACTTAAAACCCCATATATTTATTTTTGTACTTTATTGTTATTTATTTTCATTGTAAGCCCAAGGGGCAAAATTTTATTAAACATTTACTAATAAAAATTTGTTTTTGTTTTTCTTTAAACAAATTTAAATCATGCAGTCCTTGAAAACATTGCATATACATCTACATACCATATCATTGCATGACAGGTTTCTATAGCAGGTTTCTCAATCTTCTCGCTGTTTATTTCAGCAGAAATGGCTCTCGAACAAATTATCAAGGATCTCCAAGCTTAGAATGCTCAGTTCCAAGAACTGATCATGAATTTGTCCAAGGGGCAAGAAGAGTTGAAAGCATCCCTCTCTGAAAATCCTAAAGATAACAAGAATGGTCAGTTGGAACAATTGAAAGTTGAGATGATATATAATGAGGATCCAGATGAATGGCCAAGTGGCTTTTATTCAAAGTTTAGCTCAGGGGCAAGAAGAACTGAGAACCTTTGTCCACAAACTTCAAAGTAATGGAGTCAGGAATCTAATCGTTAGTCAACCTTCGTTAAAACAAGCCGACTTGGTTGAAAGGAAGATGAGGATAAAGGAAGGTAAAAGACAGGTTACCACTGATTGTTCTTCAGTTGAAGAAAAAAGACCTGGTAAGGTTAATCCACCTCAACACAAGGAATGTAGAAGACATTTTATTAAATTCAGCACTCCGATGTCGCAAGTTCTGCAATGCTTGTTGGAGATGAAACTAATTTCCTTGAAAAATCCTCCTCAAAATCCTAATACTTCCTCTCCTCGCTATAATCCCAAGGCAAGGTGTGGGTATCACTCCAACTGTCCCGGACATGATACTAATAGTTGTTGGACATTGAAGAAAAAGATTCAAGACCTGATTGTCGAAGGAATCCTCGAGGTTACGCCAGAAGGCCAAATTGAATTCTACTATCGTCCATCAAACATCGAAGCTACAAGACAAGTTGCCCAAAGTAGCAAGAAATAAAGCCTACCTATTCCTGTTGAGATATGGGGCACCTTGGGATATCCAAGTGGAAAATTTGATTTCATGGTGAAATATACTGCTCCTGAAAGTTCATAGATTGCAATTGAAGACATTCAGCCAACTGGATGGGACAACATTTGAACTTTCATTTGTAATTTCTTTTATTTTGTTTAAACACTTAATATTATGTTAAACTTTTGTTTTCATTAATGCATTGCATATGTTTGTCTTGAATTAATCCATTCATTTCACTATATTTTGAACTATGCTTCATATTTCTATTTTGTGATATTTAACTCTTGATAAAGCTATAAGCCTGTAGAGGGAGGATGACAAAAACAATATTGTAATCTTATGCAGTATGCTTTTGAACAGACTATGCTGACGATGTACATACATTGTTTCAATTCCTAAACAGTGGAGATATAAGGAAGTTAATCCCTAGTCAACCCTTTTGAGCCTATGAAGTAGGAGTTTTCATTCTCACGCAAATTAAAACCCTTATTCATAACCTGGGGCAGGGTAGTTACTCGGTTAACTTAACTATGCCAATTGTTTGTGTTGTACACAACTAATGATGTTTCCTTGTAATCACTAAAGTGTGCAAGTCAATATCTAGCAAAAGAAAAGCTCACTAAGTCAAAACCTATGAAGGAGACTTAGTAAAAAATTAAGACATCCTGCTGACTGTAACCTTGAAATAAACAGTTCAGGCAAAAAGAAGGGATAACAAAGTCAAAAGAAAAAAGGAGGTCACTATAGATCCTCAATAAAGAAAGATGATTGGATTTTCAAATAAATATTTTTGATTCCTGAATCATCACAAATGTCAGTGTTACAATTCCAAACTACTTTGGAACCTCAATGAATAAGTTAACCGAACATATGACTGAAGAACATCATGAAGAATGGGTTGGGTACAAATAAAATTTGAGCCTTTATCCTTTGTTTCTTAAACCGTGAACCAGACCACGTTATAACCCCTTAAAAGTCCTAACTGAAGCATGGTTAGTTTGAATGTGTATTGCCACAAAAAGGTATCCTGACTCCTTTAGGGCTTATTATAAAACTTGAGTTAATATCACAGCTTTCATAAAAATTGTTTTTCTAAAATAACTCTTTCTTTCAAAACTTCAAGACAGGCATAAGCATTGCATTTTTGAATATCATTGGTTGCATATACCTGAGTGTTTGACAAACAGAGAAACTTACAGGATGAATGTTCAATAAACCAAAGTCCTTCCGATAAACAAAGTTGCTTCCTGGATCAAAGCCAATGTATACAAAGGGGTATAGTCATTGTCTCCCAATCAAGGGGACATGCCATGATACTGCCTAACTCATTTGGGGCAGTCAGGTCAAGATTCAACAATGCGTAATGGTAGCCAGGGGCAAATCTCCTCATCTATCTGAATTACCAAGGATAACATTACATAGTTCATGATGCCCGGGGCATACTATTGTGGGGCATTCTGTTATGGGACAACTCATCCTCAACCAAGGGGCAACACTCTCTTTCCAAATCTAATACCCAGAGCATATATGGTCCACCACAATTTGAAAGCATGTTCCTCTCATTGTATTACCTTGATATTGGATTCTCAACAGAAGCCATTGTGGAAATTAACGGTCTATGCCAGTAGTATCAGATGGTGTCAGTATCATGTCTTCGGATCCAACAATGAGAATTTCAGGGAAATTATTCAGGAAAGTTAAGAACCTCAGAAACTCCAAATCCAATTGGTTATACACTCTCAAAGTTGAAACGATTATGTGTTCGAGTTCATCTTTACTTTTCCCTCTTTTCCAGGTTGATTTTCCCCCTTTTACTGAAGCGAAAAACGTCCATTGATTATGTTTGAATGTATATATGCCTTTGAATATGATTGATGTTTACCAGAAATGCATAAAATACAATAATAGCATTTACTAAGAATGAAGGAGGTAGGAATTCAACAAAGCTTCGCCGGTTCATCCTCACAAATTAATATTTACGGATATCCTTACAAAATACTTCAAGTAATATCTTATACTTCCCACTCCACGAAGTCTTCAAGCAGTTTCATATCCTCCGAAGAACTAAGTCTCCCGGATCTATGTCCATCTCTTTTATCCTCAGTCAGGATTTTCAGGAACTTAATCCTTCAATAAGAAGTACGACGAACGAAAACGAGAAGGTTCTAATTACAATGTTCTTAAAGCAAGACGGAAACGAAGTCTTCATACTCCTCAGCAACGAATCAGGATTTATTTTCCCCAGTCAGCAGTTGTTCTACGAAGCTACTTATACGCTTCAGCTACATAATTCACATCACATCATATCATATCATATCATACGCATTCTCATAAAATATTATCTTACAGATTGTTATATATATCATTATATGTTCACCAAACTAACCTTGTTTTTCAGGTTAATTCTCCAGCAGACAAACTTCATCAACAATTTACCTTGGGTCGTCGTTTATTCTTCCCAATGGTTATCTTATTACCTCGGGCCATCGTTCATTCTTCCTGCAAGTTATCTCATTTTGGGCCGTCGTTTATTCTTCCCAAAAGTCAACTTACCTTGGGCCATCGTTTATTCTTCCCAATGGTTATCTTGTTACCTCGGGCCGTCGTTCATTCTTCCCGCATGTTATCTCATTTTGGGCCGTCGTTTATTCTTCCCAAAAGTCAACTTACCTTGGGCCGTCGTTTATTCTTCCCAATGGTTATCTTGTTACCTCGGGCCGTCGTTCATTCTTCCTGCAGGTTATCTCATTTTTGGGCAGTCGTTTATTCTTCCCAAAAGTCAACTTACCTTGGGTCGTCGTTTATTCTTCCCAATGGTTATCTTATTACCTCGGGCCGTTGTTCATTCTTCCCGCAGGTTATCTCATTTTGGGCCGTCGTTTATTCTTCCCAAAAGTCAACTTACCTTGGGCCGTCGTTTATTCTTCCTAATGGTTATCTTGTTACCTCGGACCGTCGTTCATTCTTCCCGCAAGTTATCTTACCTTGGGCCATCGTTTATTCTTCCCAATGGTTATCCTGTTACCTCGGGCCATTGTTTATTCTTCCCACAGGTTATCTCATTTTTGGTTCGTCGTTTATTCTTCCCAGAAATCAACTTACCTTGGGCCATCGTTTATTCATCCCAAAGGTTATCCTGTTACCACGGGCCGTCGTTTATTCTTCTCGCAGGTTATCTCATTTTTAGGCCGTCGTTTATTCTTCCCAGAATCAACTTACCTTGGGTCGTCGTTTATTCTTCCCAATGGTTACCCTCTTACCTTGGGCTGTCGTTTATTCTTCCCGCGGGTTATCTCATTTTTGGGCCGTCGTTTATTCTTCCCAAAAGTCAACTTACCTTGGGCCGTCGTTTATTCTTCCCAATGATTATCTTGTTACCTAGGGCCGTCATTTATTCTTCTTGCAGGTTATCTCATTTTTGGGCCGTCGTTTATTCTTCCCAAAATTCAACTTACCTTGGGCCTTCGTTTATTCTTCCCAATGGTTATCTTGTTACCTTGGGCCGTAGTTTATTCTTCCCGCAGGTTATCTCATTTTTGGGCCGTCGTTTATTCTTCCCAAAAATGTTATCTCCATATTTAAGAAGCATATCAAAAGATGGGTAAGATTTCTGACAATGGTGTTAGTTCTAGCAATGCAAGGAAACACTTCTCTGGACCTAGAAGGACAGGAGAGACCAATGCAGTACATGTTAATAGAGGTAGACCCCAGTACTTGCAAATATCAGTGGCCGCAGTCACCATTCCTACTCCAGCACCTCAGCAACAACAGTATCCTCAACAACAACAGTTCCCACAACAGTAATAAAGATCTTATAACAATAACAATAAGCAACAACGTCCTTTCCAACAAAGGCCTTCTCAGGTTAATAGGATGATCAATCCCATCCCGATTCCCTATCCAGCCTTACTCCCACAGTTATTGAAGCTTAACCTGACTGAACTGAGGACTTTGGCTCCACCAGATCCTCTGAATCTTCCAAGAAATTATGATGTCAATGCCAGATGTGATTTTCACTCCAATGCACCTGGCCATTCAACAGAGAAGTGTAGGGCACTGCACATGAAAGTCCATGACCTGATTGACTCCAAAGCTTTGAATTTTGCGCCTCCACCATATGTCACAAAGAATCCAATACCGAATCATGGTGGGTCGAGGATTAATGCCATTGAGGAAGACCAACCAGCAGTTCTGATTGATGACATTTGTTGTACCCCAAAATTTGCCCTCCCATAATCAAGACAATCTCTCTCAAGATTTCTAAATGATCATAAGGTCCTCAAGACTCCCAATTGGTCAAGAAGTATGGAAGTTTCCTCAGACAATGCCTTCTCCTAAGTCAAGTGTCCAAAACTAGGGTTTTGTGTTTCCTCAGGTTAAAATGAGTTTCAAGGCCTCAAGTGAGCTTGATAACATCCCACATGTATTCAAGAATCCCTATGTCAAGATTCAAAGATTTCCCAAAGAGCTTGCCCAGTCAGATGATCAGATATCAAAAATTAGTCAAAGTAGTTAAAAAGTCAAAACTGAGGTCAACTGTGGTCAAATTAAAGTCAAACTTCAAGATTTTTTTTCCAACATCAAGTTTATGAAGTAAAATTCACCATTTTATCAAGGGTTGATCATGATTTATCAAGGAAGTTTCAAATCATCAAGAATCAGGAGTTTCTAAATTAGGGTTTTCTTAAGGAAAGTCAACTAAACTTTGACCAGCCATAAATTTCACATGCTTCATCAAAAAATTCCCATCCAAAGCTCATTTTGAAGGAAATTGAATTCTCTACAACTTTGTGTCTCACAAGCCAAGCCTAAAAATGCTTCATTTAGAAGGTATGAGCTAAAACATTATAGGTCATTTCAAAAGTCAACAAAACGTCAACATCTTCCAAAGGGAATAATTTGAAAATGGTAAAGGATATGGATATGAGACCAAAGAGGTTGGTTATATGACTCTTTAAGCTTTCCAAAATGTCCAAGAACACCTTCATAGCCTTAAAATTAAGGGATTTATGCCTTTGCAAAGTTGGGAAATATTTGAGGGGTATATTGAGCAAATGAGGTCTTAAAACCAAATTTTCCCAAATGGGCTTGCAATTTTGTAATCCAATCCTTACAATGACATCATGCACGACCCAATGCTTATTTATTCATATTTTTATATTTATTTTATATTTATTTGGATTTTATTCATTAAAATTCATTTTAAATTAAAATAAAATATAAAAATACAATTATTTGATTGGATCCTTCTTCTAGAAACTCTTAAAGGTCATTTAAAGTTGATTGAGAAGTTCCAAATTCGTTCTAAGGCATTATGGCATGAATATATTTGATTTTTTTACAAAATTGGTAAGAGGATTTCTTCACATTCAAGCTATCCAAAAGCCCACAAAACATCTGATTTTTTTGACCTAAAATGATTCCTCTATAAGTATACAACATGACCAATACACAAGGGGACGAAAAAAGGGAGGAGAAGAGGACATTCAAAGCTTCCTTTTTATCAAAAAAAAATCAATATTCGGTTTTTCACTTCAAGGCTTCCTCAAGGAATTCTAAAGTTCTCATTGTGTTCCTGAGAACTCTTAGAGCATGTATCCATCTTCAACATCATCAAAATATCAAGGATTCATGCAAACCGAATCCATATAACCTCCATACTTATTTTTTTCGATTCTCATTACATATGAATTATTCACATGATTTGATCTTATATTCTTGTTATTGATGATGTTTGCAAGGTTTCTGGACAAATTTCGTGAAGTTTCATGGATTAAAACACATTATGCCATTGTTAGGTTTTTAAAGACGAAATTGGGGTTTTGAGATTTGACTAATATAAATGAGTTTTAAAATGTCATACCCCAAATTTGTCCTACCCACACCATTTTTTTTACTGACTAAGCATTGTTTCAAAAAATAAGGAAAAATGTATTATTTTGTCTGATACTATAAAAATTCAAAAATATGGCACATTTCCTGTTAGTCGAAAATTGCATTCTCCTCTTATTTCAAGTTTTTTTATCCTTCATTATTTAGTCAAAAATTCTACAAAAAAGAAGTCAATTTATTTTGCTACTTTTCTCTCTAAAAAAATATATATAATATCCATGTCATAATTTCCTTTTTTTATTTTATTTGTTTGTTACTTTACTTTATTTTATCAACTTTGTTTATAATATTTATTTTTTCCATTTAGTATTTTTTTTTACTTTTTTACTCTTATTGTTATTATTATTATAATTGTTATTATTTTTCTATACTTATTACTATTATTACTATTATCATTGTTTCTTTTATTATTATTTTTTAGTATTATTTCTATTATTACTATTATTATTATTATTATTATTATTATTATTATTTTGTATTATTATTAATTTTTCTGTTTCAAAAAGTGATTCTATCTCACATTTTCCAGCTGTCCAAAATTGCATTTTTGCCAATATCCTTTGCAGCAGAATTGTACGAAATCAATGTACAACCCACTCACAAAATGCAACAAATATCCAGCCTGTCTCATGTGATATCACTAACAATTTTCAGTACAAAGGCACATTCTCCACTGCGTATTCCGCGGATGCACTATCTTTACGTTTTCACAATCTGCAGCATTCTCACACCAAAAAAATCTACTCTATTTCCACTCACAATCACCATAACAAACTAACACATATTCTTTATTTCTTCTCCAAATTTGCACAACAAAAATCCCATTTCACCCTTCATAATCTGTATTTAATAAACACCCATTTCATTCTTTGTGGAGGGGGCTGGAGAAAAAACAATCGCACAAAAAAACTGATACAAAAAAATCTGAAAAAACCATATTCCTCTTCCATTTTCACCATCCACCACCACTGTAGAAACTTGCAATCACCATTTGAATTGAGCTAACCGAAAAAGCTCCCCCAACGAACCACCATTGATCTGAACAAACATCACCTTCACTCTTCTTCCTCAAACACACCTTTTCTTTAAACCACATCCATTGAAAACCTTCAGCCATTACCATTCTTCAACTAAATCCATAAAATACAAAAAACAGAACCAAGTAAAAACCAAATCTGAAAAAACCATCGAACACCACGAATCACACTTCAACGCAACCACTGCAACAAAACCAAAATCCAGAAGAAACAGAACTGAGATGATGAACAAACACACAGACTGAAAAATAGAGACGCTCAAACCTGCAACAACACAAACCGATCCAAACACAGCCGCACATAATCCCCTTTTACCACTCTAACCTCAGCTTCACTACCCAACTCCCTTCACCGAACCGCAAACTCACCGTGACCAGCCACCGCATCAACACGCATAACCCGTCCTCAACACGCACCGCCTCACACAAATCCATCATCACCACCGCGCATCAACCTCAAACCCGCGCCGCGGTCAAACCCTCAACCAATCATCCCTTCACGAAAATCCTGAACAACACCGTAAACAACCCAAAGCCGCATCGACTGAATCGCAGCCGAAACTTTCATCGACCAAAACTCAGAACCATGAGCAAACACTTAAACCGAAAAAACCCAAGCCATTCTGAGACACAGAAACGTCGTGGACCATAAACCGACGCGAATCGCGACCCTCCCAGCCGCCGAACCAGATCGGAAACACATCGCGAGAACCAGCGCCGTGAGAAAGAGAGAGAGCGAGATTCAGAGAGGAGAGACCGGAGCGGCGCGAGTCCGACGGAGACAGAGAGAAGAGGTCGCCGACGGCCAGAATCCAATTGGGGGTGGTTCCTTTTGGAGCGATTTGTTTTTCTCTCTGAAGCGTGGGCTTTTCCTCTGTCTAGTTTGTTTTCTTTCAACCCTTTTATCACTAATATGTTTATTTCATTCTTTATATATATATTTAATAGATTTATATTTCATTCTTTATATATATATTTAATAGATTTAGATTTATTGGATTGAGGTTTTAGTTTCATTTTTTTTATATACTGAACGCATACATACTGTGCGTTAGATCTATGTTTCTGTTTCCTTCTTTTTTTTATTATTTATTATTTTTTCATTTTATTTATTTAACTTGTTGAAAAATCATTATGCTACATTTTTGGTTTATTTTCTTGTTCCACAATATTATTACTTCCACACATCTATTTTGTTTTTCACAGCAGACCCATCCTTTTTAGTGGATTCTGTTTTCTATTAGTTTGAAAATATTTTACTTAATTTAATTAATATAGTTTATTTCTAGTTTTAAAATCCTTTGTTATTGTTCTTGTTTAATAAATTCTGTCTCTTTTTTTAAGAAAAATTAGATCATTTATTTTATTTTATTGATTCATTTTTCAATTTTATCTTTGGGGCCGATGACTTGACAAAAGGCCATTTTTCGCCCGATTTTATTAATCGGTGATATTTGGCCAATATGAGGCCCCCCCTTGTAATTATTTTTTATTATTTTTTATTATTTTGGACAAACAAGCATTTAAATTAATTTATTCAATTTATTTAATTTATTCTTAATAATATTTGATTTATTCATTATTCTTAATTTAATTAATTTATTCTAGCAATTCAATTTATTCATTTTATTATCGCATTTCAAATTATGTTCGACTCCTCATAGAACGATTTCATTAAATCGGCTCTAAGGCAGTAAACGAACCAAATTTCGCCGCGTCCCGAAAAGGTCCAACGCCTTCGAATAGTTGCGTCCCGATTAAACAGGCCGAACGCATTCGAATAGTTCAAACACACTGCACACACGCTTCCTCTTGGGCAAAATACAATGAGACCCCTTTATTTCTCGCAATCCCCTGTATTTATTTTGTATCCCTCTCCCATTTTTTTGTACGCATTTTATTTTCCGTATTTTATTTAATTCTGAACCCTTGGTCCAACGCCACGCGGTTGCACTTGCACACTTGCACTTTATTTTCCAGTTATTTTGTTTTCGTTTATTAGGATCCACCTCTCTTTGCGAGCCGAGCGCTTCGTGCCTCGCTAACAAACTACCAAATAAACTTCCATTTGTAATTACCCTCTAAACCTCAAAAAACCAAAACGTTTCGATTAGATCCAAACCCTTGATCCAACGTCAAGTGGTCTTAGGAAATAAAACACTTTAATAAATACGAGAAGATCTGTACGCCACGAGCCTTAAGCGGTAGAAAGGAGGATAACGAGCTCTCGTTACTCGCTCCGATTATTTCGACGCAGGACGCTCGTCCTGTTGGGCGAGATAAACTATCCATAGTCTTTAGTGCATTTCAACTCCTAAACCCTTTCATCGAAGAAAGGTAATAAAATCAACAACCATTACCCTTAGTAGGCCGAACTACGAGGCTCTGACTTTCCCATTGCACACGAGAGTACGTAGGCACGAGGATATCAATCCTTGCCGAGCACCTAGGTTCAAACTAACTTATAATTCAACTAATTTCCCTCTACCAAGCAATTCGTTTAAGCATAGACATCCTTTCACGCGCGTTAACTTAGATGGTTCCCATCGAGTACGATGGATGTAGGGGGTGCTAATACCTTCCCCCTGCATAACCGACTCCCGAACCCAGGCAATGGTTCCGTTGACCTTTGTCCTCATCCTTCTCTTCCCGGGTTGTATCTATATCTCCCCTTTCCCTATTCGGGAATAAATAGAATTAGGTGGCGACTCTTCAGTCCGTCCGGCGCTTGACTCCGTCCATTTCGGATCGCGTGAGGTCGTATTTTTCGGGGTACGACATAAAAGCATAAATGAACTGAGCTTGTTGTGTTGAATACAATGGTGTGTTCAATTTGGTAAAATTTTGCAGGTAGCATGATCGTTGAGGAATCCTAGGGTTTCCTGCAAGTTTAAATCGCAGGAAAATTCGCAATAGATTTCACAAGTAAAATCACAGGTCTGGAGGTAGAAGAAGGAGGCAGCGCGCGAATCATAAATTCAAATTTAAAACTTTGTTTTTGTTTTATTTGTCTCATATATATATCACAGGTGCATTGCTGGTCCAGTGGTAAAGGCGTTTGAAGCATAATTCTAAGGGTGTGGGTTCAAGTCTAGCCCTCAACACTTTTTATTATTATTTCAATTATTCAATTCGCCATTATAATATTATGTTGTTTGTTCGTTCTATGTCATTAGCTGCACGCGAGCCCAGTGGAGAAACCCTAATTTGGTGAGGGTGAGGTCCTTGGATCAAAACCAGGCCTCACCATTATTTTTGGATTTTTGTTTTCTTCATTTTTCTATTTTAACTATTTTTCTTAATTTTAATTAACTAAGCAATTAAAAAAAAGAAACTATTATAATTCCTAATTAATTTCTAACAAGAATTTTCTTTTATCAAACAATTTTTAATAAAAATTTTGTTTCTTAGTTTTTTTCATTTTGTAAATAAGTGTATAATTAACTTAGTAACTAGGGTTTATTTGATTTTAATTTAAATTTCTTTTATAATACTGATTATTCCTCACAACCCCTAATTTTCCTAATATAAAAACTTAACCTAAATGCTAACCCTAATTATTATTTTCAATATTTTTTATTTTTTGCTTTATTATTATTGGTTATTTAATTTTGCTTTATTATTCTATATTTAATCTTTTTTACTCTATTTATTTTATTAGAAAAATTGTATAGGTTATTATATTATAATTTATTATTCTCGCTCGATTATTTTGTAACTGCCCATAAGCCATGTAATAGCGTAGATTTTATTTCCGTATTTTATTTAATTGCTTGGTTAATAAATAGGGAGTGATAACTTAATTGAAATTAATCGGATTTAGATAATTAATTCAATAAGATAAATATTTGAAAATAAACACTCACACACGTAAGTCGATCTTTGATCGCCATCTTGCACTTCCTAGGGTATTCCTCTTGGTTGCCTTAAAATAAAATGGTCAAGTCCCTCGAATATAGGGATGTCTTAAGCAAAGGCCCTTCGAATATAAATCATCATAGTCCCTACAGTTTAAAAGATCAAGTCCCTTCGAGGTTGCCTACGATAAAGATCTTGTCCCTTCGAATAAATGATGATAGTCCCTACGAATTGCTAAAGGCATCCCTTAAGTTGCCTTCTATAACCATACGATGACCCTACGCTTGTCCCTTTACATCCAAGGTAATGACTACCTATTCCTTAATAATAGAGATAGTCTTACCATTGAAAGAACATACGAGAACATGAAAGACTTAATCTAGGGTAGGTACCTCTTAGTTGCTTGCTCACATTTCAAAATACTTTTTACACCTCACTTTCGTAAACATTTTTCAAAACAAGGCTTTGTATACATCCATACGAGGATCATTACAAAGTACTTAGAAAAATTTCTAATCACACACTACACTCTTCAAAAACAATTTAAGTGAGCTAAGTAACTAAGAGCCCATGGATAACCATGGATATAAAGGGTGCTAACACCTTCCCTTTGTATAACCTACCCCCCGAACTCAAGTCTTTTAAAATAGGTCTTTCCTGTTCTTTTATGTCCTTTCCATTTGGATAAAATAAAAGTCGGTGGCGACTCTTGCTATCCGCAATATGACTAAAAGTCAGTTCTCCCACCGTGTTATAACATTCAAACACCGCTGGCCGAAGTAAAAGCTCAGCTATTAAGTGCCAAGTGTTTCCAGGTTGTGAGGCCTTTTGTGAAGCTTGCAAAAATTCTACCAATTGTTGTACAAATCTGAAGAATGGTATCAGCAGTCTTATCAAAGAAGGCATCTTGCAAATCACATCAACAGTTCTATCTTCTACAAAGACAACAAAAATATCTCCTACAACTCCAGTAAAAGTTATCCCAACAAAATCTTTTACAACACCAACAAAAGTCATTTCAACGGAATCGACTACAACAATAGCAAACACCACCAGTGACGATATCTCAACGGTTACCATTTACTATGACCCAGCAACCATTCATGTTCCAGATTCTTTCAACAACAACTTTCAACAACATCCTCCTCAACATCAACAACTTCCTACACCTGCACCAACTTCAATCAGACCTCCTATCACCATCTACTATGATCCACAAAATATCACAACTCCTTCTTCTGTTGCAATTAGTCCAGTGAACATCACGGTGCCTGGACCAGTTCCTTATGATAACAACAATGTTGTGCCTTGGCATTATGGTTCGGATCTTTACTTCCATGGAAAGAATATCACTCTTGACTCATCAATACCTGCACCACAAATTGACAATGTTGGAGGAGGCGGAGGCTTCATTCGAAGCGAACGTCTCTTTGCTTCACAGTTCCTAAGAACTAATGCTGAGGCAGAAACTGCTGCTAAAGCAAAAGGCAAAAATGTGGTGCCAGAAGAACCTGTTGTAAAAGAAACTCAGAAGACACCCTTTGATCATGATGTAGACGAGTTTATAAGGATTATCAAAAGAAGTGACTATAAAGTGGTAGATCAACTTCATCAAACACCCTCCAAGATCTCTATATTATCACTGCTTATGTGTTCCGAGGCTCACCGGAATGTACTACTCAAGGTCCTGCACGCAGCTTATGTTCCTGGAGAAATCACGATCAATCAGTTAGAAAAGGTGGTCACAAATGTCAATACTAGTCATGGACTAGGTTTCACCGATGCTGACTTGACTACGGAGGGGCGTAACCATAACAAGGCTTTGCATATCACTTTGGAATGTAAAGGTGTTGTACTTTCTCATGTCCTTGTTGATACTGGATCATCACTCAATGTGTTTCCGAAGAAAGCTTTAGTCAAGTTGGAGTATGATGGTCTTGCACTCCGTCCAAGTAACCTAGTTGTCAGAGCTTTTGATGGTTCTAAGAGATCGGTTCTCGGAGAGATTGAGCTGCCTGTGGTAATTGGACCACAAATATTCAAAACTACCTTCTACGTGATGGACATACAGCCTGCCTATAGTTGTTTGTTGGGTCGATCCTGGATTCATGTCGTTGGCGCCGTAACATCGACCATTCACCAGAAGTTAAAATACGAGTGGAGAGGCCAAATTATCACCATCTGTGGAGAAGAAGACATCTTTGTCAGTCACCTGGCTACATATAAGTACATAGAGATGGATGGGGAGATCCATGAAACCATGAGTCAGGGTTTCGAAGCTTTGAATATCAACGAAGCTACAACGAAGTTGTTTGCTGCATCCCAAGAGGAGAGGATAGGCACCTCAATTCCTTCCTACAAACAGGCTCGGAAGGTTGTAGAAGAAAGGAATGCCCAAGGCTGGGGCAAGCTGCTAAAGGTGGAGATGAAAGAAGACAAATTCGGTTTGGGTTACAGACCATCCCGACAAGTTCCAGAGGAGGCTGCTGAAGCTCCCAAGTTCATAAGTGGGGGAATGCTGACCCCAGATGCTGTCAATACTTTGGAAGACGAGGCTGAGAGCGTCTACAACCTGGAAAGCTGGATCCATCCAAGAGTCCCAGGCCAACAAGTCCTCAACTGGTCTTCCCAGGAAATTATAAGGGTTACTGCTGCAGAGTTATTATTATTTCCTGTTTTTAAGCATGCATCAAAGTCCTGCATCTTGCCTAAGATGTTTGGACTCATTTTTTAATAGGGCCATATGTATTTTGTGAAAATTGAATATTAATGAACAATGGACATCTTTTTGCAAACGATCTTTTTCGCTCCTTGTCTTTTCATTTTTGTTATTTTCGCACAAAATAATAAATGGCAATGCTTTCTCAATAATAACTTCATTCACTTTTCCTAAATAAGATAAAATAATCACTAAAATGAACCAAAATCTCAACCCTTGCAGAGATAGCCCTCCAGATTGCACCGACAACAACACTGATATGACCTTGTATGACTTCGACAATCCGATTAATCAAGCAGATGAAGGGGTTGAAGAAGACTACGATTTACCTGAAGAGTTAGCCAGGTTATTGAAACAAGAGGAAAAGGTGATTGCTCCTCATCAGGAGGAGGTTGAGACTATCAATCTTGGTACCGAGGAAGATGTGAAAGAAGTGAAGATCGGGGCCAATCTGCAAGCTCCGGTAAAAGAACAACTTATCAGTATGCTGCGAGAATATGTCGATGTCTTCGCTTGGTCCTACCAAGATAGGCCGGGTTTGGATACATATATTGTCATGCACAAGCTGCCATTGAAAGAGGATTGTCCGCCAGTTAAACAGAAGTTGCACCGTACTCGCCCAAACATGGCCATGAAAATCAAAGAGGAAGTACAAAAGCAGTGGGACGCCGGTTTTCTCGCTGTAACTAGTTACCCGCCTTGGGTTGCTAACATTGTACCCGTACCTAAGAAGGATGGCAAGGTGCGTATGTGTGTCGATTACCGGGATCTGAACAGAGCAAGCCCGAAAGATGACTTCCCATTACCTCACATTGATGTACTAGTAGACATCACCACTCAGTTCTCGGTATTTTCCTTCATGGACGGATTTTCTGGATACAATCAGATCAAGATGTCACCTGAAGACATGGAGAAAACAACCTTCATCACACCATGGGGCACGTTCTGCTACAAAGTAATGTCGTTTGGTTTTAAGAACGTCAGTGCAACATATCAACTGGATATGGTAACATTATTCCACGACATGATCAATAAATAAATTGAGTGTTACGTGGATGACATGATTGCCAAGTCCCAAACAGAGGAAGGACATTTGGTCAATCTATTGAAACTGTTCAAGCGTCTGAGGAAGTATCAGTTAAGGTTGAACCCCAACAAATGCACATTTGGGGTACGTTCTGGTAAGTTGATGGGTTTTATTGTAAGCGGAAGGGGGATTGAGGTTGATCCTGACAAAGTCAAAGAAATTCAGTAAATGCCGGCACCTAAGACTGAGAATGAAGTTCGAGGGTTCTTGGGTAGATTGAACTACATTTCAAGGTTCATATCTCATCTCACTGCAACTTGAGAACCTTTGTTCAAACTGTTAAGAAAGGAACAAACAGTTAGGTGGAACAATGATTGTCAGAAAGCTTTTGACAAGATCAAGGAATATCTGCAAGAACCTCCAATTCTCATGCCTCCAGTTGAAGGAAGACCTCTAATAATGTACCTGACAGTATTAGATGAATCAATGGGGTGTGTATTGGGCCAACATGAAGAGTCTGGTCGAATAGAGTATGCAATATACTACCTAAGAAAAAAGTTTACCGACTATGAACAATGTTATTCACTGCTCGAGAAAACTTGATGTGCTTTAGCGTGGGCTGCTCGCCGACTAAGACAGTATATGTTGACTCATACTACCTTGTTGTTCTCAAAGATGGACCCAGTCAAGTACATATTTGAGAAGCCAGCACTTACCGGAAGGGTTGCAAGAGGGCAAATGATTCTAACAGAGTATGATATTCAGTACACCTCTCAGAAAGCCATCAAAGGCAGTGTATTGTCTGACTATCTGGCTGAGCAACCCATTGATGATTACCAGCCTATGAGATTTGATTTTCCTGATGAAGACATCATGTTCTTAAAGGAAACAGATTGTGAAGAGCCTATTCACACTGAAGGGCCTGATCCAGAAGAAGCATGGACTATGATGTTCGAAGGGGCAGTTAATTGTAATGGTCGTGGGGTTGGTGCAGTGCTTATTACACCCAAAGGAGTCCATATGCCTTTCTAAGCAAGGCTCACCTTTGCCTGCACTAACAACGAAGCAGAGTACGAAGCTTGTATCATGGGTCTTGAGGAAGCCATTGACCTCAGGATCAAAACCTTGAATGTATTCGGAGACTCAGCTTTGGTGATCAACCAAACTAATGGCAAGTGGTATACTCATCAAGAGCATATGGTTCCCTACCGTGACTATACGAGGAGATTGTTGACTTTCTTCACAACGGTCAAGCTTAAATACATCCCTCGAGACGAGAATCAGTTTGCAGACGCCTTGGCCACTATTTCATCTATGATCAAAGTACAGACTGCTAACTATGTACCTCGAATTTTAGTATCCAGACTGGACCGACCGGCATATGTCTTCTCTGTAGACACTGTCATTGACAATAAACCTTGGTTCCACGACATCAAATGCTTCTTGGAGACTCAGATATACCCACTTGGGGCATCATCTAATGATAAGAAGACATTGAGAAGGCTAGCCGACAGTTTCATCCTCAATACTGATGGCTCCCTATACAAACAGAACTTTGACATGGTCTTGCTCAGATGTGTTGACAAGAAGGAAGCAGACCTGGTGATGCACGAAGTACATGAAGGTTCTTTCGGTACCCATGCCGGAGGACATGCAATGGCGAAGAAATTGTTAAGATCGGGTTACTACTGGATCACAATGGATGCAAACTATTGTGCATATGCCAGAAAGTGCCATAAATGCTAGATTTACGCAGACAAAGTGCATGTGCCTCTCAATCCTTTGAATATATTGTCTTCACCCTGGCCCTTCGCCATGTGGGGCATTGATATGATTGGAAAAATCGAGCCGACTGCTTCAAATGGTCACAGATTCATCCTAGTAGCCATTGATTACTTCACCAAATGGGTTGAAGCAACTTCGTATGCAAATGTCACCAAACAAGTGGTAGCCCGATTTCTGAAAAAGGATTTCATTTGTCGATATGGAGTTCCCGAGCGAATCATTACTGATAATGGTTCAAACCTTAATAACAAGATGATGGCAGAACTATGCCGAGACTTCAAAATTCAACATCACAACTCTTCTCCTTACAGGCCAAAGATGAATGGCGCTGTTGAGGCAGCTAATAAGAATATTAAAAAGATTGTGCAAAATATGGTAGTCACATACAAAGACTGGCATGAAATGTTACCATTAGCCTTGCATGGGTACCGAACTTCCATCAGGACATCTACCAGGGAAACACCTTATCTGCTTGTGTATGGTATAGAAGCAGTCCTACCTATTGAAGTTGAATTACCCTCCCTGCGGATGATGGATGTAAAACTAGACGAAGCGGAATGGGTCCGATCTTGTTATAACCAACTGAGCCTAATTGAAGAAAAGAGGCTAGCAGCTATCTGTCATGGTCAGTTATATCAGAAACGGATGAAGAAAGCCTTCGATCAAAAAGTTAGACCTCGGGTATATCAAGTGGGAGAGCTTGTACTGAAAAGACTTCTTCCTCCTCATAAATACCACAGGGGCAAATAGACGCCTAACTATGAAGGTCCCTTTGTGATAACTAAAGTCTTCTCAGGCGGAGCACTGATTCTCGCAACCATGGATGGTGAAAAATTCCTATCTTCTGTGAATTCAGATGCAGTTAAAAAATACTTCGCATAAATGACCTGTTGGACATAAAAACAAAATGTAAATCCATGCAAAAATAGGGCATCCCGGCGAGTCAAAAATAGAATAAAAGACTCGGGCAAAAATTAGGGGAAAATTGAAAGAAAGAAAAAATTTACACCCGCTGAGTTGAAAAGCCGCATCGGACAGCTCAGGCAAAAAAGGGTATCCCGGTGGATTGAAAACCCGAAAGGGCGATCCACGCAAAATCAGGGAATAAGCGAACAACTGCATTTTGAATTCGTCTGCATCACTCACATAACATGACAAGCTTCAAAAGGACAAAGTGTTGGTCAGAATCAACTCCCTCTAGAAAGCAAGATAAGGAGAGCGTTCGGGTCATACAAGTCATAGCAAATGAAGCTCATTGAAGCGTCAATTTCAGCATTGCCAAATATGGTTTTTGTTTTCTCAATTTTGTAGCAATCTCCTCCTTTCAGGGATTAGCTTCCTTACTGTACTCGCCTATTCAGGGCACACAAATCAATAAAGTCAAATATTCATTCACAATTCGTTTTGTACCTTTTTGTTTTGTTTGCAAAATGTCCAAAAGTTCATAATACAACATTTGCATAAAAACATATAAGCCATTTTTAATAAATGCTTGTAGGAAATATGTGCTCTTAAGCAAACCTAACTCCTATGATGAAATCCGGTTGAGGATACCTCAGGGCACTTGCGCATTTCTTTTGCTTAACATGTTACAGGTACTTAAGGCGGACAACCTTTCACAGCATGGGACATATCAGGCACCATACCCCCGTCCAAGCCGACAGTCACCTCATCAGAAGGACTACTTGACAAAATTATTCCCCCACGGAGCTCTTTATCCCCTCAGGGTATCCCCCGCAAAGCGGATCCTCCGATGGATTACTTCCAAGAAGTTCTCTCTTCCCCAAGCAGGATCTCCAAAGCGATGCCTGAATCACTTTTTCCCAGCAAATTACCGGATCTTCTCATCCATTGGCTCCCCATAGAGTTCTTCCCCTAGGGTTCTCTAGAAAGATCATGCAGTGATCCTTTCTCCCCACAGATCGCCCAGTGATCCGTTCTCCCAATAGATTTCAGATCTCAGATCTCGTTTCTCTCATTTGCATAATCATAGCATTCACATCATTCCTCCCTAAACAGAGCGTAGCATTCCGTCTAATGCGGAGCATTATGCCAAAAATCAAACATTTGCATGATCATAAGTCAGGTTTGAGCCAGTCACCTGCAAATACCAAAATCACTCCTCTAGCAATACGCAAAAACATATCCCCTGCAGATAAAAGCCGAAATATCCTTTTGCACTCTCAATACAAATATTGGTACATATTGATACACAATCCTTCTGATACTCTTCCGTATCCTACTCACAATTCTTTGATATTCGTCCGTATCTTATGCATCCCCCCAGCAGATCGACACTCATCTGTGTTCCTTGTTCAAAACAGTTGATGCTCGTCTGTATCATCACTCCTTAAACACGCGTCATTGTTTGTTCCTATCGATACTCGTCTGTATCGTAATCCTAAAGATACTCATCAGTATCTTTAGTCTATACACACTGTCGAAACACTTATATCATCTTATTTTTAGGGCTTAAACACTCGTCCGTGTTTATCTCTCCCCAGAAGTCGCCAACAAAACAACTTTATATCTGACATTCGTCCTATGTTGTGATATCTTTTAGGTGATCTTCCTTCACCTCTTGATGACCGTACCTCATCATTCTTCCTATGTCGAGATAATCTCCAACAGAGCAGCCGTCCCCTGCTAGGTGATCGTCCTTCACCTTTTGATTTATCTTGATGACCGTCCATTATCATGTTATCCGATGGCCGTCCCCATCGTTGATCTTTTTATCCGACATTCGTCCTATGTCGCGATAACTCTCAGCAGCCGTACCCTTCTCAGTGATCGTCCTTCACCTTTCGATGACCGTACCTCATCATTCATCTGATGGTCGTCCCCATCGTCGGTCTTTCTATCCGACATTCGTCCTATATCACGATAACTGTCAATAGCCGTACCCTGCTCGGTGATCGTCCTTCACCTTTTGATGACTGCCCCTCATCATTTATTTACTATTCACCCGATGGTCGTCCCCATCGCGTTTTCTTTATTCTTCAGCTTGACGGTCGTCCCTGTTAGTGTTTTTTTTAATCCCCAGTAAAGTCACCTTTCTTTACCCGATGGCCGCAGATTCTTTATTCCCCAACATGATGGCCGTCCCCATCAGTGCGTTTCTCATTGTATCTTTCCCCCAGTAGTCGTCCTATGCTTGATGGTCGTTCTCCGTCGCTGCCATTTAATATTCAGTCTACTCTGTCTATTATAATTTATATCCCTTTTCTTCTTCTCCCCAGTGAGCGCAAATTTTGGATTGTCTTCGTATTCAACCACAAGTTATCTTGTTCGTCTGTTAAGCATGGCGCTTACATCCTACACAGCTAACTCATGCTTGAATAGGGGCAGCTGTAAACACCCCAAATTTTCCCTCTCTCTTTTGTCATCTTGACTTATGATTATCGTCATTGCATAGCCTATCAACACATTCCACAATGCATAATCACTCTTTAAACAATTCATATGCATAGTTGCATCTAGGGTTTGTGATCAGATGAATCCTAGAAGTGGTGTGAGCTATCTCAGAGGCCATGAAGCATGCCAAGAAGGTCCATGAATGTTCTATGATCATCTTATGCCCCCATGGGTCCATTGAAGTCAAGAAATGTCTAAACATTGTAGAGGTATGGAAGCTAAGCTGAGGCTCCTGCACAGATGACCTAAAATTAGGGTTTTGGTTTCAGAGGCCTTGCACCCAAATTTTTTGGTCATTCTTGTTGCTATTGGTCCATATATGATAAAAGGAGCATGTGTATCAACTTTCATGGAAAAATTCAATGTGGAAGTCATCTGATCAAGTGGTAACTTCCTGAGCAAGAAAAGTCAAATTTTGGGCATCTGAGGCCCCCAACAATGGTTCCAAAGGGTCATCATCATCATTTTGAAGACATATGGTCTTTATTTGATACTTAGAATGCTTGGAAGTTCACAAAATTGAAGAAAAATGAACAAAGCCAAAAATTGCCAAAAATGGAAATGACTTGTAATGTAAACTTTCTATTTTGGGAAAGATTTTCAACCTCCTCTTTCTTGATAAAAAAGGTTTCAAATGAAATTTCTTCAAACATGAAAGTTATAGATTGGATCCTCCCATTTTCAAAAAGTACAAGAACTCGTTCTAATTCATCCAAGAACTCATGTTATGGCCTTGCAAAGTTGGCAAAAATCTTGTAAATTTCATGTTCATGTCAAAGAGGGATTTTTGCATATTGGCATTTCAAGCTTCTAAGTGACCTCTAATGCACTCAAATGTATCATAGCATGTCAATACAACTTCAAATGATCATAATTGGCCCAAAGATTTGGCATTTTCATGGCTTGATTCATAAGAAATCTCAAAATGGCCAAAATGCATAAACCTTGTAAACTCTTGATCCAAGACATCCAGCTGCATTCTATTGATCCAAGGGCCATCCATGATCCAAGCTGAGGCAATCCATGCTCAGAAATCACCTATGTCCCAACCCATACCTATGGTACACATAAGCTTGACTTTTTGCACAAAGCTCCCATACCAATCACATAGTGCCACACCCACTCTCCTGACCAATAGTATGGCTCATACACACCCTCAAGACTCTATAAAAGAAAGCTTCATGGCCTAAATGGACACACAACTTCAGATTGAGAAAAATTCCTCAAAACCTTCATGCTATCGAATTTCACAAACCAGCCAACAAAAACAAAACTTTCTTTCACCATTCAACTCCTCATAGCCTAAGGATCATTTCCCATCCATCACCATAGCCTGAAACACCCTCAAGCCAAAACACGATTTCTGCAAACTCAGAACTGAAACACACAAACCAGCCACTCTAAGCTTCATTCAAGCTTGCCAATAGCCTCAGGGGGTCAAAGGGGACTGGATTACACAAAGAAGAGGCCCAGAAAGCTCCATTTCAAAGAACTCCATCTCAGGTAACCTTCATGAAGTTTTTTTCCAGAAGCATGATTTTAAGTTCTAGAATGAATCTACATGCTCCCTTGATCACACTGATATGATTAGAATTGAAAATAGGTTAGAAATGAGGATTTCATGATGTTCTGAAATTTTTGACCTAGAACTTGATTGCTTCGATTCAGCCTGATGATGCATGATAAATGAATTTTGATTGTTGATTAGAGTTGTATGATGTTAGGAGAGTGTTTCTGGGCAAGAAATTTGAGGTTTAGATGCTTGTGTAGGATTCTGGGATTTTGTTTCACCGGAGAAGACGACCGGAGCTTAGCTCCAGTCACCTGAAATTGATTAGGGTTTAATCACGTTTAATTCCCCAGATTCATTCCTGACCATTGGATGATGATTAGGGTTAGGCATTGAACGGCTTAGATTAGCTCATTTAATATTAATTCTGATTAATTAAATTAATTATAATTAATTAGTCAGTTTGAATATGGGCCATAGGATCACGCGCGAATTTCAGGTTTAAACCTAGGCCTTAGGATCCTCATACCCCAAGTCAATGTGACTTTGAATCTGGCACGTTGATCCCTCCCCCCTTTGATCTCAGCCTTCCATTTTGCATACTTTTCATTTTCTTTTTATTTCATTTATTTTGTTTTAATTATTAAAAATATTAAAAATCATTTAAAAATTCTGAAATTTTTTATCATCACTTTAATTAATTTTCAGAACCCAAAAATATTTTTATTTTTATTTTTTCCATTAAAAATTCATTTTTAAATAATTTAATTGTATATTTTAATTAATTAAGTCCATTTAATTAATTAAAAATACTTTAAAGTATTTAAAAATCACCAAAAAATTCAGAGAGGTTTGTTAAACATTTAGAAACATTTACCAACGCATCCCACAAATTTCTTTTTGGTTTTGATCAAACTTTGCCATTTTCCTTTGAATTAGGGTTACTAAATTTCATATTTTTCAACCTTAACTTCAAAAATTCATCTATCTCAAACCAAGATGAGTTTGCATTTGATTCTTTTGGAAATCTTTCACACTTGACCTCTAGTTTCTAAATATATTTTTGTCTCATTTTTATCTTGCATTTTCAAATTAATGTGCATTTTCCCTTTGAGAAGTATCCAAAACCCTAGCCAATTTTAGGATGACCATAACTTGAAATTGGTAAACCTTTAGAACTCCCCCTTTGGATGGTGACTTCATGAGTGCTTAGGGTCCCCTTGGATGCATTTTCAATTTTTTATCTCTTGATTTGTTTATGCTTTTGAATTTGTACATATCTTGCTTTCAAACTAACCATTTCAGGTGCATTTGGTAAGTTAATCAGGATGTGGATGTGCATCCATATCCAACCTCTATTTGTCTCTTTATTTCTATGCATTTTATTTGTGTTTGAAGCGAATCCCATTCACTTATGTTATCTCTTGTTCTTAGGTTACTTAACTTCTTCATGAAGTAAGTAACCTAACCCTTCTCTCTCTCTCTCTCTCTTTTCATCTGCTTCTCCTCCTTTGGTGGCCAACTTGAAGACTTCTCTTGATGCCTCACAAACCTTAGGAATATCTGAGCATGATAACTTTAGGGTTTTAAATAATCCCCCTAGTTTTTACCTTTTGAGTCTCCTTGGTTCTTTCTCTCTCATCTCATAATCAAGGCTAAACAGCTAAAGTTTTGGGACTCTGAATTAGGGTTATGCATGTATCCTTATCTTAGGATAGTGTAGCGGTAAAATCGTGAGTGTAATCTATTGATTAACTTCACTCAAGGTACACAGAGTCGCCACCGCGCTTTTATTTATTTCCAAAAGGAAAAAGGTAAAAGAACGAATAAAAACCTAAGGAATCTAAAAGCAAAAGCTAAAAGAAACAAACAGAGAACGGGTAAGGGGATTGGTTACAAATCGGGAAGGTTTTACGCACCCGACTCGTCCGTGGTACTCCACGGGAGCCCTCTGAAATATTTATTGCTTTTTGGTCTGAAATTGGTTTGCTTGAAAATGATTGAAGGGATGAGGAGAAGAATGTTTTTTAAGATTTTGTTTTTGATGAGGTTTTAACGCCTCATGCCTACGTACCAACAAAGTGCAATGCGAGATCAAAACCTCGTAGTTCGTGGTACAAAATTTGAAAAGAAACAAATGAGTTGAATGGATTTTAAAATGTAGAGATAAGTCGTCATTCTTTAGCGAATAATTCCGCTAGAAAGAATGAATCATATCTAAACATATGAAAAGAAAAGTGCACAAAGGCACAAAAACAATTGAGTGAGTTTTGGATTTTTTAAAGTATTTAAGAAAAGAATTTCGATATATTTACATGGATTAAAGTTTATTAAGAAAATAAAGTGAAAAGATTAAAATCGCTTGACCTAAGTCAAGGTTTGATTGCGAAAGCATTTAAAGTTTGAAAACAAAGATTTTTGAAATAGGGAGAAGTTTTGAAAATTTAAAAATGGGGAAGAGATGAAGGGACTATCCTAGTACTTGAATTAAAAGTTAAGGGAAGAGCGATCAAACCAAATTTGCACATTTTCTTCAAGGTAACCGGAATTCCATCTTCAAAGATCAATGAACTTAACTTGAGGCCAAAGTTTCCAATCCATAACAACTTGAGCAAAGGGAGAGATCCTAAAATCTAAGTCCAAACTCCAATGCTAAGGATAGTAACCATAGTCCGAAATTAAATTCACCAAGCTTTTTAATGTTTAATCCTTTATTAATGTTTTGGTGTCCAAATGGACAAAAGAAAAATCACAAGCAACAATATAAACATAAACAATATGATATATGATATAATATGATAAAGCATAATAAAGAGATAAGGAACGAGGAATTGAAATAAAAGGATAAGGTGCGAGAGATTAAATTTAAACGGATTATTATATTCACATTATTATAATATTTACAATATAACTGGTATGATGAACTTAATCAAGCACAACCACGAAAAGAAAAAATAAAATCGAGGCAACCGGATCCAAGTGGATCTTTAATCCGAATCGGGACAACTTTAGGTCTATGTTAAGCAATCGCTGAGTAATTTACGAAGTAATTACCCTACAAATGAGGCCGGCCACCACTAATTAAAGTGGAAAATATTTGTGCTAATACATGTTAGAGAAACGATATTATGAATCGTTCTCCGAAAACATGCCACACTAAAAGAAAAAGAACGGTCTAATCTTAATTGAGATTTTCGTTGAATTTATCGAAAGCAACCTATCACGATCTCAAAGTATGGAGAATGATCGAAATGATCATTCATCCATAGATTTAAAATAATGAAAATTAAACCTATCGGAAATCAACAATCTACAAATCGGAGATTGTCATCGACCAAAAATAAAAGATGAAGAAAAATGGATCTAAAAGTAGATCCATAAAAGAATTAAAATATTTTTTAAATTCTTTTTCTAAAAAATCTCTTTTCTAAATTGTTTTTAGAATATCTTTTCTAATTGTTTCTAAAAGGTTTTTCTAAATCTTTTCCTAAAATAAGTTTTCTAAACTTTTCCTAAAATATATCAAAATAAAGATTGAAAATAATTTTCTTACTAAAATCTATACTAATAAAAAAAAAGAATAATCCAAGGAGTGGATCCACGGGCCATGTTGGATGGCAATTGGATATAGATCCAAGCCCAAAGCCAACTTTTCCTAAAAAACAAAAGCAAAACAAGTTATAAAAAAAACGAAGATTTGTTGTTGTTTGGAGGTTTGAGTTGAAATAGAGGAAAGGGAATTGAATGAAGGTTTGTGTTGTTTTAAGATTTGAAATGATGAGAAGGAGAATTGAAATGGAGATTTCAGAGAGTTGAAAAATTCGAATCAAAATTGGATTTGACAGGGTATCTTGGGGCTTTGTAAGCTTGTCCAATGAAGAAGATTGGGGCTGTATTTATAGGAGAATGGGTGACGAAAACGGATTGCCGTTTTGGGTGAAGTCGTGCGTTTTGGAGTCATGATGAGATTCTCGTGTTCTTTGCGTTTGCGTTTTAGAGTTTTGTGGCTTTTGCGTTTTATGCTGATGCTGTTTGCGTTTTAGAGTTTTGTGGCTTTTGCATTTTATGCTGATGTTGTTTGCGTTTTGCTCTTTTATGTTTGTTCACGTTTCAGGTGCGGGATGCGTGAGGTATTTCGGTGAAGGCTTGTGCGCGGAAGGAAGGCTGAAGTGGGCCTGGCTGTGAAGTGTTGGCTTTGTATGCGGCTTAAGCCTGTTGATTTTGCTTTGTTGATGTGGGGTCAGCTTTGGCTTGCGCGTACGGGACTGGAGATTGACTTGAGGCAAGGAGTTTGTTGTGATGCGGGATGACGTGATGGTTGTGGGCAAGGCTGGCTTTCTTTTTGTTGCAACTGGCTGGTGATGTTATTTGTGTTGAGCTGATGCGCGTGAGGAGCTGGGATGTTGGCTGGGAATTTGTGAGCGTGGAAAGTTGTACGGCATGTGAAGTGTGAGGTAGCTGGAAGCATTGGCTTGTTTTGTTTTGCTTGGGCTTGGAAGCTGGGCACGGTTTGCGTGAAGTCTTGTTGATATTGGAAGAAACACGTGCGTGTGAAGCTTGACTAGAGGCTTGGAAACTGGCTTTGAAAGGCTGAAGGCTTTGAGAATGATTTTGCGTGTGGCTTGTTTTGCTGCTTGGAAGTATTGGCTTGTGCGGCTGAATCCGAAAGTGTGGCTGGCAAAAGGCTGCTTTTGAGAGTGGCATATTAGGCTAGTGAAGGCTGGGTGTTGGAAGGTGTTGGGCAAAAATTGATTTGTTTTGTGGGCCAAAGTGTGATGTGAATGAGAGGCTTGACATGAGCTGCTAGGCAAGAGTAATTTGTTGATGTGAATGAGAGGCTTTTGGGAAAAAAGAAAACAAATAAAATAAAAAAAATAACTTGATCAATGGTTTTATTAATAATTTTTATTTATTTATTTGATAATTGAATTCTAAAAAATATATGGGCTAAGAAAAAATATTAAGTGGGCTTAAATGACAAAAAAAACATGGTTCTATTATTTTTTGGGGGTGTGGATATGGATTAGAGTAAAAAAAATAATGGATATAAGAATTTCTAAAAGGTTAATGGAAAATGGAGAGAATCGAATAAAATGGATAAAAGTCGAAATATGATTTAAAAAAATGGTAATTAAGATAGTAATGGATAAAAAAAAGTATTGAATACTAATTGGATAATTGGAAATGGTTGAGAACAATGGTGATTTGGATAATCGAATAATCGAGAAAAAATGGAAAATAGTGGTTGTTGAATAATAATGGGTAAATGGTAAAAAATGAATGAATAGAAATGGATAATCGGATAAAAAAAATTGGTTTATGGATCAAATAATAAGATGGATAGAAATGGATAAGAAATCTTGATTTTAAGCCCACGACCAAATTTCGATTCCTCTTTCACAAGCCTTTGATAAAAATGAACACAGCCAACACAGCCCCACTGGATATTTCACAACTTAAGCCAATTGTCATCTGAAAATTGTCTGATTACATGCCCTGATGATTCGAAACCAAATTGAGGAAAATAAATCCTCAGATGAATCGCTGATGAACTGATGAACCGATGAACTGATAAACACTGAAGATTCAAACCAAACTTCACACAGAACACTGTCTGATAGCTTTTTACACACAACGCAACCTGAACTTTTGAAAAACCGCTATCTGAGGAATAAACCCCTGGCACACATGATTTGCAGTCGAAACAAACTTTTGATAATTTGACCAATATTAGGTCAAACATCCATCTGAAATCGAATTGTGACTGAACAAACGCATCTGAATTGAAATCATTGCCTTGTCTTTGAAAACCTGCAACACAGAGAAGAAGAAGAACACTGCAACATATTTTTTTTGTATTTTGGTTAGAAGTCAGTAAATATAAACAAATATAAAGAAGTAAAAATAATGGTGATCCCCTACGAAGCATAGACATTACATCTGAGGAGAAACTCGAAAGCCAGTGCGATCTTGTTTGTATGCAAAATGCAGATGATATGCGAAGAAATCTTAGGGCAAAAATTAGGGTGTTACAGCTGCCCCTATTTAAGTTTCTTCAATCCGGAGATATGAAGATTGACATCTTCGTCTCTACTAGATGGGAGAGACTTAAATACAGAATACCCAATTTTTTTCCTAAGAGAACATGATATGATATGAATATGAAATGCAAACCCAAGATCCCTGTGGGGAAAATATAACCACCAGAGAAAAGCAAAAACTTGGGGACACAGAAGAAAATCCCGCTGGGGAAACAACAGACAACAAAAGAGTTTACCAGGAAAATAAATCACTGGATAGCTGACTCCACTTGGGAAAAGATATGATATAATCAAGGACAAAATTCAACCAGGGGAAGTAAACACCCTGCCAGGAATACCAACCAAACACAATATGCAAATCCAAGAAAGGAGGAATACTGAGTTGGATAAGAATTATCAACTACCTGTTTACTGGGTAGGAAATACAAAGGATTCAACTATCGATTTACTGGATAGGAGCACAATAAAGAGGGATAACCTCAATTACCTTTTTACTGGGCAGAAAAATTCTCAAACTACCTGATTTACTGGGTAGAAAATATAAAGGACTCGGCTATCGATTTACTGGATAGGATCATGATCAACTACCTGATTTACTGGGTAGGAACTCAATCAAAGGGAAATAGCTTATATTACCTTTTTACTGGGTAAGAAGAAAATATCTGATTCTATTACCTTTTTACTGGGTAAGAGGAACATATCTCTACTACCGGATTTACTGGGTAGAAAAATTCTCAACTACCTGATTTACTGGGTAGGAGCTTAAGCAAAGGAAAACACACTCTATTACCTTTTACTGGGTAAGAGGGAGAAATCTCGACTACCGGATTTACTGGGTAGAAAAAATTCTCAACTACCTGATTTACTGGGTAGGAGCTTAAGCAAATGAAGACAAACTCTATTACCTTTTTACTGGGTAAGAGGATAAAATCTCGACTACCGGATTTACTGGGTAGGAGTACAAGTAAAAGAACTTGATTAATTTGGTAATATTACCCACTATCGATTACTGATAGCTTAATTCCAAAGTAAGATACTCAAGCTGGAGAAAACGTTGCCCACTATCAAACAATGATAGCTTAATTCCAAAGCAATATACTCGCAAAAGGGGACCCAAAGTTCAATCCAAGAACAAATTGGAGAGAAACAGTCAAACAAGACTCATCCCGAGGAGGAAATATCTCAATTGGGGAAAATTCCATCCAGATAATAAACTGGGGAGGAAGCTGAATCAAAATCGTCCACGAGAAACAAACTCAGTGGGGAATTAGAAAGGATTAACACTTTCTGCCTAATGGTCGACAATCTAAACTTGAGAGGAATACGACACACACACTCTGTGGGGAAAACATTCACACCAAAGAGCAGATAACAATGATAAACGCAAGAATGCAAGCAAATGATGCTATGCTTATGCGTATGAATATGCTGACAAAACAGACATAAAGATAAGAAACGAGTGACATGAACACCACAACAACCGGATACTCGGCTAATCCCAAGGCAACAATGCAGGGAAACATGCTGGAGATTCAACTTGAAATCTTGCAGGGGACTGTCATAAGCCATCAAAGGAATAAAATCCTACTACAAGGCTTAAATCATGATGAGACAGCATCTGCTAGGGATATCATCCTGCTGAGGAAAGGTAATAATCTGCTGAGGATGGAAGTATTCTTGATAAAAATCAAACTTCACGAGGAATAACTATCATACCACTCCTGCTTCACCTGGGGATAGAGTGCAATGACCTGCTGAAAAATCACATAGGAACCTACTGGAAATCAACACATGCAGACCTACTGGGGATCCATATGGGGATATCAGAAGTTAACATCATAGCCAAAACACAGTTACGAGGGATTTTAAATCAGTACCACCATCGGGTAAAAGAAAACCTCTAAACTGACTGCTATATCAATACTTCTACATTCAAGGATGCAAACAATCAAACTGAGGAACAAGAGCTCAACTGGGGATTCCCAATACTTCTCAATTCAAAGATAATTTGCTGAGGAAGAGATCAAAACTCAGCTAGGGATTCTTAAAAATATTCTTCCAACAACTCTTCTGGGGAACACATACAATCTCCGTTCATGCTTATTGTTGGGGAACAAAACATCATTAACATCATCCCGTCAAGATTATCCAGGAACTTTGCCTAGACACAACCGAATCAAACCCTGCTTTGGGAGAGACGAGTTACACACATCCAGACTTTACCATTCTTGGAATCACTATCGATATCCTTTCTTTGCTCACATATCAAAAGAAAAATGTTTTTAAAATCTTCAAAAATTAAATTTATTAAATTTGTTTCAAAAATCATCATCAACAATAAATTGAAATTTTGTAAACAGAAAGAATATAAAGAATTGCAAACAATTGGATAAAAGCTCAAATTTATTGATAGAATGGTAGTCAGCAAATGGCATGACTCCATGGGTCATTACAAGTTTGAAAAATGGTAAATACATGGAAAAGGGCTACATTGAGATACAATGATCACTATTCTCCCTATCAACTTTGAACTCCACTATGTCCGAAACTTCAGTCAAGGATGAGTCAATAAGAATCTTTGATGGGAAATTCTTCTGAGGGATAAAATCTGAAATCCTCGGTTACTACAAGTGATTCAGTCTGTCGACACAGTTACTTGCCATGATCCCTAACTTTTTCCTAGATTGCCCTTTCGGGTTTTCAATCTACCGGGATAATTATTTCTGTTTATGTCTCTAATTTTTGCCTGGACCGCCCTTTCGGGTTTTCAATCCACCGAGACGCTCATTTTTACCTAAGTCGCCCTTTCGGGTTTTCAACTTAGCGAGCTGTTCTTTTATTTTTTTAGGCGAAGTATTTCTTGACTGCATCCGCATTCACAGGGCGAGTGATCTCCTCACCATCCATAGTTGCAAGAATTAATGAACCGCCAGAGAAGGCTTTCTTAACAACATATGGGCCATCATAGTTCGGAGTCCACTTGCCCCAAGAATCTTTAAGGAAAGATTGAATCTTTTTGAGCACGAGGTCGCCTTCTCTGAATACACGAGGTTTGACCTTCTTGTCAAAAGCTTTCTTCATTCTTTGCTGGTACAACCGACCATGACACAAAGCTGTTATTCTCTTTTCCTCAATCAAATTCAACTGATCAAATCAACTTTGACACCATTCAGCCTCAGTCAACTTGGCTTCCATCAGAACTCTCATTGATGGGATCTCAACTTCGACGGGGAGCACTGCTTCTGTACCATAGACAAGTGAGAAAGGGGTTGCCCCTGTTGAAGTGCGGACAGATGTACGATACCCATGCAAAGCAAAAGGGAGCATCTCATGCCAGCCCTTTTATGTCACAACCATCTTCTGAATGATCTTCTTAATATTCTTATTAGCAGCTTCAACAACCCCATTCATCTTCGGTCTATAAGGAGAGGAATTATGGTGTTGAATCTTGAATTCTTCACAAAGCTCTTTCATCATCTTATTATTCAAGTTCGAACCATTATCAGTAATGATTCTATTCGGAACACCATATCTGCAGATAATGTTATTCTTGATAAACCGAACCACAACTTGCTTGGTCACATTAACATACGATGCTGCTTCAACCCACTTGGTGAAGTAGTCAATTGCCACAAGAATAAAATGATGTCCATTCGAATCCTTGGGTTCATTCATATCAATCATATCAATTCCCCACATAGAGATAGGCCATGGGGAAGAAATCACATTGAGATAAGCTGGTGGCACGTGAATCTTATCAGCATACACTTGACACTTATGGCACTTTTTCACATACTTGCAACAATCAGATTCCATTGTCAGCCAATAGTAACCTGCTCTCAACATCTTTTTGGCCATTGCATGCCCATTAGCATGAATGCCAAAAGATCCTTCATGAATTTCTTTCATTAACATGTCTGCTTCGTGTCTATCCACGCATCTGAGCAAGACCATGTCAAAATTTCTCTTATAAAGCACATTTCCATTCAGGAAGAAATTGCTTGCCAATCTCCTCAAAGTCCTTTTATCTTTATCAGATGCCCCAAGCGGGTATTCCTGACTCTGGAGGAAACATTTAATATCGTGATACCAAGGCTTGTCATCATGGACCTCTTCAACTGCAAACACATGAGCTGGTCTTTCAAGTCGCATCACACTGATCATGGGAACATCATTCCACTGGTGCACTTTTATCATAGAAGCTATAGTTGCTAAGGCATCTGCCATCTGATTCTCATCACGAGGAACATAATGAAACTCAACCTTAGTGAAAAAAGTTGATATCTTCCTGGCATAATCTCTATAGGGGATCAAGTGGGGTTGATGAGTCACCCACGTACCCTGGATCTGATTAATTACCAAGGCAGAATCTCCATACACATCAAGATGTTTAATCCTCAGATCAATAGCTTCCTCAAGACCCATAATACAGGCTTCATACTCAGCTTCATTATTGGTACAAGGAAAAGTCAACCTTGCGGCAAAAGGAATACGTGAACCATGGGGAGTAATGATCATTGCCCCAATTCCTCTTCCGCGTGCATTCACGACACCATCAAAAACTAAACCCCATCGAGATCCAGGCTCCGGCCCTTCCTCAATCAAAGGTTCATCACAATCTTTCACTTTCAAAAACATCACATCCTCATCTGGAAAATCGAACTTGATTGGTTGGTAATCATCAATCGGTTGATGTGCCAAATGGTCAGCCAAGATACTACCTTTTATAGCTTTTTGAGCTCGGTACTCGATATCATATTCTGACAATAACATTTGCCAATGAGCAATCCTCCCAGTCAAAGCAGGCTTTTCAAAGATATACTTGATTGGATCCATTTTAGAGATCAACTAAGTTGTATGATTCAGCATATACTGGCGAAGACGCTTTGCAGCCCAAGCTAAGGCACAACAAGTTTTTTCAAGCATGGAGTACCGAGACTCACAATCAGTGAATTTCTTACTCAAGTAGTAAATTGCATATTCTTTTCTTCCAGATTCATCTTGCTGACCAAGCACACAACCCATGGAATCTTCCAACACAGTTAAGTACATGATCATCGGTCTACCTTCCACCGGAGGAGACAAGATAGGAGGTTCAAGCAGATATTTTTTTATACTTTCAAACGCCTTCTGACAATCATCTGTCCAGACACAACCTTTATCTTTTCGAAGCAGCTTGAAGATCGGAGCACATGTGGCAGTCATGTGAGAGATAAACCTCGAAATATAATTCAAACGGCCCAAGAATCCTCTTACTTGCTTTTCAGTTCTTGGAGCAGGCATTTCCTGAATAGCTTTCACTTTATCAGGATCAACTTCAATGCCTCTTTGGCTGACAATGAAACCTAACAACTTTCCAGAACGTACACCAAAGGTGCACTTGTTTGGATTCAAACGCAACTTATACTTCCTTAACCTTTGAAACAATTCAGCAAATGTTCAACATGATCCTCTTCAGTCTTCGACTTGGCGATCATATCATCAACATATACCTCGATTTCTTTGTGCATCATATCATGGAAAAGTGTGGTCATAGCTCTTTGGTACGTCGCACCAACATTCTTCAATCCAAAGGGCATCACTCTGTAAAAGAATGTTCCCCATGGTGTAATAAATGTGGTCTTTTCCATGTCCTCGGGTGCCATCTTTATTTGATTATAACCGGAAAATCCGTCCATAAAAGAGAACACATCAAACTTAGCCGTATTATGTACCAACATATCAATGTGTGGCAATGGAAAATCATCTTTCGGACTGGCTTTGTTCAAATCTCTGTAATCAACGCACATTCGGACTTTTCCGTCTTTCTTCGGAACAGGCACGATATTGGCCACCCATTCGGGATAAGTTGATGTCACAAGAAAACCTGCATCAATCTGCTTTTGAACCTCCTCTTTTATCTTTACTGCCATGTCGGGATGAGTTCTTCTCAGCTTCTGCTTTACAAGTGGACATTCAGGCTTCAACGGCAATCTATGCTCCACAATATTAGTATCAAGACCTGGCATGTCTTGATAAGACCAAGCGAATACATCAACATACTCTCTGAGAAGCTCTACAATCCTCTTCTTAACATCAGGACCAAGCAATGCTCCAACTTTGACTTCTTTCTTTTCATCTTCAGAACCCAAGTTGACCATCTCTATGGAATCTCCATGAGGCTGAATAATCTTCTCCTCGTGCTCAAGCAACCGAGAAATCTCATCAGGAATCTCTTCAACATCTTCTTCCTCAGCTTCAAACACAGGGAATTCAAAGTTGGGAGAGGGCATAGGATCATTGTTTTCAATGGGTTTATCAATCAATCTACACAATGATTTTATTTTTATTTTAGAGTATGAACAAAAGTGCAAACATTATGCAGATAAACAATTATTATTATTTTGGGTTTTTTATGTTACCATTTTTCAGAATAAAGCAAAAAGGAAAAACACATATGGAAATAACAAAATAACATTTTATTGATGATGATAAGATTTGAAACAAAGCCCGACAAACATCACTTTCACCTTGGGCAGAGTGAAAGGATTTTTTGAAATAAAACAAATTACTTTGAAGAATGAACGATAAAAGGAACATCAACAGCAATCCAATTCTGGCAAACCTTTCCATGCGTAACAAAGTCAGGCATTTCTTCATCTTCATCATCTTCAATGATGGCAGCAGCGGAATGATCGTTGATAAATCCAGCACTTCGGAAGCCTTCTTGAATAGTCTTTGGGTCTTTGAGAAATGCACCTGGTGCAAAGCCGATACCAAAACCTTCCTTGTTGTCGACAGCATCAATACCTCGTCCCCAACCATCAGACTGACCAGCTTCAAGCACTCGCAGAGCATCTTTGAAAGAAGACATGGGCCTGGCATTCTTCTTAGCAGCATTATCCACAACAGAAAGAGCTTGAAACGAAGTTCCTACCTCTTCCTCAGCATCAATATAGGAGAAAGAAGACAAATTGCTCACAAGCATCGCCCTTTCACCTCCAATAGTCACCAATTTCCCCTCTTTTACAAACTTCAACTTCTGATGAAGAGTGGATGTCACAGCTCCTGCCTCATGGATCCATGGTCTTCCGAGGAGACAACTGTAAGCGGGACGTATATCCATTACTTGAAAAGTAATCTTGAATATAAACGGTCCAATAAGAATAGGAAGATCCACTTCACCAATCACTGTCTTCTTCAACCCATCAAACGCTTTCACAATAATCCCACTATGCCTCATGGGAGCACCTTGATACGCAAGCTTTGACAAAGTCGACCTCGGCATCACGTTCAGAGACGATCCGGTATCAACTAGCACCTTGGACATAGCATCTTCTTGACAATTCACTGAAATATGCAAAGCCAAGTTATGATTCCTTCCTTCTTCAGGCAAATCATCATCGCAGAAACTTAAATTGTTGCACGACGTGATATTAGCCACAATATTATCAAACTGATCAACAGTCACATCATGGTCAACATAAGCTTGATCAAGAATCTTCTGCAAAGACTGCCTATGAGCCTCAGAGCACATCAAGAGTGATAAAACTGATATCTTCGATGGAGTATGCAACAATTGCTCAGTAATGTTGTACTCGCTCTTCTTTATCAATTTTAACACCTCATCTTCACTATTACCAGATTGGCCTGATTGGATAACAGCATCCGTAATCTGTTTACTCGCACTTGTATCTTCAACTCTCTTCGGAGGGTCCAAAGCATACACTCTACCACTTCGAGTAACCTTTGTCACATCAGCAATGCTAACCACAGACTTTGGAGTAGGAATAGGAACTTCCCTACCATTTTCTATCATCGTAGCATTATACCGGTACGGAACAACTTTATCAAACTCATATGGCATTGGACCAGGCAAATTAATCACCAATGGAGTAACAGCATTTTTACGACTATCAAAAGAAATAACCACCCTCTCAGGAACAACCCTCTCAGGAAGATTGAACTGAGGCATAATAACATTCACTTCATTTTCATATTCATCTCTTTTTGTTGTTACCTCGATAAACTTATCATCCATCATCTTTTGAATGTCTCTCTTAACGATCACGCAACCACGAGGATTCACCAAGCAGATACAACATGCAGCATAATCGTGATCGATATCATGATATTCACTTAAGAAAGCATGCATCTCAACCAAAGACCTTCGGATATGACGGACCTCATAGATTTTGAACAAACCAGGACAACCATCAACCATATTCACAGACGCATTACCATGCTTCGGAAACGGATTTTTCTGCACGTTTGGATTAACATCATTAAAATACAGAACATTGTTCCTCATCAATTTCTGTACTTCAAACTTCAGTGGATAACAATTCTCAACATCGTGCCCCGGGGCACCTTGATGAAAAGCACAACGAGCCTCTGGCTTATACCACCATGGAATAGTCTCTGGAACTGGAGGTGGAAGACGTGTTTGTACCAGATTCTTTGCAATCAAAGATGGAAGCAAGTCCGCATACGACATCGGAATAGGATCAAAACTTGGCTTAGCCCGAGCCTGTTGATTACCACCTTGTTGCACAAAAGGTTGTTGATAACGAGGTTGATACTTTGGAACTGCTGGCATAATTGGAGCCACATTAATCATTGGTGTTACAGAAGCTACATGCTGCGAATGATGATTCCCACGACTGTGAGGTCTTCTATAACTTTCACGGGATACTGCATTAGTCTCATTTTCTTTCTTTTTCCCAAAGTTGAACCTTCTAGAGCTTGAACCATTACTATTCTCTTGACTTAACCGTCCCTCACGGACACCTTCTTCTAAACGCATCCCCATACTCACCATTTCAGTGAAATCAGAAGGAGCGCTTGCTATCATTCTCTCATAATAGAAAGACCCTAAAGTCTTCAAGAAGATCTTTGTCATTTCTTTCTCTTCCAGCGGAGGAACAATCTGGGCTGCCAGCTCGCGCCATCTTTGCGCATATTCTTTGAAAGTCTCTTTGTCCTTCTGGGACATAGCACGAAGCTGATCTCTATCTGGCGCCATATCAACGTTATACTTATACTGCCTCACAAAAGCTTCTCCCAAATCATTGAAGGTCTTGATTTGGCTGTTATCCAGACTCATATACCACCTCATGGGTGCACCGGTCAAACTGTCTTGGAAATAGTGAATCAGCGGCTTATCATTATCAGTCTGAGCAGACATCTTTCTAGCATACATAGTCAAATGGCTCAACGGACAAGTGTTGCCTTTGTACTTCTCAAACTCAGGAAATTTGAATTTGTAAGGAACTTTAACATTAGGGACCAGACAAAGGTCATAGGCATCTTTTCCGAACAAATCCTTATGCTTCAAGGCTCTCATCTCCCTCTGTATCTCAACAAAGCGTCCCTAGAAATCATCAAGTCTTTCAGCTACTCCAGCACCTTCACTGGGCTCAGCATGGTAAATCATTTCATCATGGTGCGGAATAGTGTGCACTACAGGCGGTGCAGTAGTCACAATTGGAGGAAGGGTAGTCCACACTGGTGGGAGAGTATTAAATGCAACAGTCTCAGGATGATGAGGAGGACGATAACCAGCAGGAATAAAATAAACTGGCATGCCCCAAGGTGTGCTAGCAGACATACGATAGCGAGGATAAATAACAGTCTCAACAGGAATTGATGTCGTAACAATCTCAGAGATGACAGTATTCTGAATAGGAGAATTAGGAGGTGGCTGATTCTGAGAAGCCACCAAATTTTCCATCATAGCAGAAACTCTTTCCAAGCTTTCCCTCAGAAAAGTAACCTCTTCGCGCAACTCGCGATTCTCTTGTTGTAAAGTTTCCATCACCCTTCTCCGATTAGCTCGAGTATCAAATCGGTAAGTCAGCTTGACAGGAGAACTGAATGAAGACCAAGAAACAACATTAGATCCCTGGAGAACATTCAAAAAAGCCAGACAAATGCAAGTATGATGCATGGTATGCGTATGCAAATGCAAAGATTTCAAAGGATTATAAGATAACTTGCAATATTTATAAAGAAACATTTTTGAAGTACTTAAAAAAAACTCATTCTCATTAAGATCAAAGTGAGGATTACAAATGAAGTACAAACATCAATAATCCTAATACGTGAGAAAAAGAGTAAACTAGGCCTAAGGAATCATATCCGAAGAAGCTCCGAATCCTGGCTGATACTTCATGCGAATTCTCTTGATCTCATTCTTGTACCGATCTTCCATATCTTCCTTATCCTTCACTAACTTGTCGACAATGGCCTTCCAAGCACCGGAAGTAGGAGGAATAGCAGATGGAGTACTAGAGGAAGATAAATCCTCTCTTGTCCTCTTCGTGACACGCCGCTCAAGTAGCTCAATGAGATCATCCTTCTCCTTCAGCTGCTCCTGCATCGTAGCCCTCTCAAGTAGCCATTCTTCTTTTTCTTTCTTCATCTTGTCTAATTCTTCTTGAAGAGCCACCTTCTCATCAACGGGAGGTAGAAAAGCAGACAATGGTAATATGGGAAACAGAGGCTCCTCAGATGGATAAGGCATCTTGAGCTTGGAAGCCCTAGATCGAACCCACTGAATATAACATTCGGAAGGAGGAAGGTGTTGTCTTCCCAATTGACCTTTCTCTTTCCGGTGAACAGCATGCCAAGAATGAGCAATCCTTTTCTTCATTTCTATATGATCAGCACCATTAAGAAAGAAGAAACGGGATAAGGAGAGATTGTTTGGTATGTCCTTCAAACAATAGCCGAACTGTCGTCTAGCAAGAATGGAGTTGTAGCTAATTCCCCCACGTGTACCAAGAAGAGGTACATTAGGAAATTCTCCACAACTATCAATAAGAACTCCAGTGTCATAATGAGAACTATACCATGTCATGTCCTTGTGAGAAAGTGACATCAACCTTTGAGACCATCTTCGATTCTCTCTATTGTCCTTGAAGACATCCGACTTCGGTAGGTGCGAAATAAACCACCTATAAAGAAGAGGCGCACAACATACAATCTCTCTGTCACCTTTGGAGGTCCTATAGTGAAAAGCATGATACATATCTCCAAGTAAAGTAGGCACCGGGTTCTTCTTCAAGAAGATCTGAATAGCATTCTCATCCACAATACCATCCAAGTTCGGAAACAAGACAATCCCGTAAATAAGCAAAGCAAGAATAGCCTCAAATGCATCCTTATGACCCAAAGTAAGTGAAGTAGAAGCCTTTCCCATCAAGAACTTAGCATTAATACCACGAACACTCCCCTTTGGAAGAAACTTCCCATTAAGATCGGATTCCTTAAGAAAAAGTGCTTTGGCGATGACCTTGACAGTAAGCTCCTTCTCTAGACCACTGAAAAGAGACTCCTTATCCAGAATAGGCAAACCTAACCAATGAGAATACTCCTCCAAAGTCGACACAAGCTGATAATCCGGAAAGTTGAAACAATGGTGCAACGGATCATAAAACTGAGCCAAAGTAGGGAGAATCCCCTCAGGTACATCAGTGTCCAACATATACAAAAGCTTCCCATGACATCATCGGAACTCTTGGGTATCAACAACCAAAGCTCCTAGCTTTCTCAACTCTACTACATTAGGATTCTTGAAGGTGTACTTCTTTGTATTCCTCCTTTCAAAAGTCATAGCCATGGACATCTGAAATTTTACAAAAGTTCCTTATAAGTCCTTTGAAATCTTACAAACAATGCTCATGAATGTATGATGGCATGTATGCAACAAACACAAACAAGATCACACAAGGCACACGGGCTTAGGTTCCGAGTCACGAGCATGAAGTCAAGGTAACAGAACACCAACCCACACAGGTAAGTACTAAGGTTTTGTCCTCATTGTACCTTCAGAAAACCAAAAGGGTGCTAACAGAGGTTCCCGGAGTTAACAGCCATCTTTAGAATATCATCGGTACGTTGGATACTCCCCAACCGATAACATTCTTAAAATAGACCTCGTCCGAGTGTAGTATCGCGTGACAACCGCCTTAGGTTTACACCCAGACAATTTCCGCACTACGTTCCTAAATTGGCTTGGATGGGTTAAGGGTTCTACAGTCCTCAGTATGATCAGCTCAAGGTTGGAAAATAATGCCACGTACGATTACTCGTCATGACATTGATAGTCCAAGAGAGCCTAACCGAGTGGAGATTATCAAATTGATATAGCTTTGGACTACTCCATCGCTTATCGCTTCGAATATCGCCGTCCTATCATAAGTTCCACTCAGATCCGGGTTAGAATCTATCTCCCACAGAGGATCACCAAAACCGAAACAGAACAACCAAATAACAAACAAATCAAACCAAAGCAATAAATAAATCAAAGTAGGCTGAATCCGCTTAGAGATTACTCCCCAGCAGAGTCGCCACTTTTCTGTAGCGGTAAAATCGTGAGTGTAAGCTATTGATTAACTTCACTCAAGGTACACAGAGTCGCCACCGCGCTTTTATTTATTTCCAAAAGGAAAAAGGTAAAAGAACGAATAAAATCCTAAGGAATCTAAAAGCAAAAGCTAAAAGAAACAAACAGAGAACGGGTAAGGGGATTGGTTACAAATCGGGAAGGTTTTACGCACCCGACTCGTCCGTGGTACTCCACGGGAGCCCTTTGAAATATTTATTGCTTTTTGGTCTGAAATTGGTTTGCTTGAAAATGATTGAAGGGATGAGGAGAAGAATGTTTTTTAAGATTTTGTGTTTGATGAGGTTTTAACGCCTCATGCCTACGTACCCACAAAGTGCAATGCGAGATCAGAACCTCGTAGTTCGTGGTACAAAATTTGAAAAAAAAAAACAAATGAGTTGAATGGATTTTAAAATGTAGAGATAAGTCGTCATTCTTTAGCGAATAATTCCGCTAGAAAGAATGAATCATATCTAAACATATGAAAAGAAAAGTGCACAAATACAATTGAGTGAGTTTTGGATTTTTTAAAGTATTTAAGAAAAGAATTTCGATATATTTACATGGATTAAAGTTTATTAAGAAAATAAAGTGAAAAGATTAAAATCGCTTGACCTAAGTCAAGGTTTGATTGCGAAAGCATTTGAAGTTTGAAAACAAAGAAGATTTTTGAAATAGGGAGAAGTTTTGAAAATTTAAGAATGGGGAAGAGATGAAGGGACTATCCTAGTACTTGAATTAAAAGTTAAGGGAAGAGCGATCAAACCAAATTTGCACATTTTCTTCAAGGTAACCGGAATTCCATCTTCAAAGATCAATGAACTTAACTTGAGGCCAAATTTTCCAATCCATAACAACTTGAGCAAAGGGAGAGATCCTAAAATCTAAGTCCAAACTACAATGCTAAGGATAGTAACCATAGTCCGAAATTAAAGTCACCAAGCTTTTTAATGTTTAATCCTTTATTAATGTTTTGGTGTCCAAATGGACAAAAGAAAAATCACAAGCAACAATATAAACATAAACAATATTATATATGATATAGTATGATAAAGCATAATAAAGAGATAAGGAACGAGGAATTGAAATAAAAGGATAAGGTGCGAGAGATTAAATTTAAACGGATTATTATATTCACAATATTATAATATTTACAATATAAGTGGTATGATGAACTTAATCAAGCACAACCACGAAAAGAAAAAATAAAATCGAGGCAACCGGATCCAAGTGGATCTTTAATCCGAATCGGGACAACTTTAGGTCTATGTTAAGCAATCGCCGAGTAATTTACGAAGTAATTACCCTACAAATGAGGCCGGCCACCACTAATTAAAGTGGAAAATATTTGTGCTAATACATGTTAGAGAAACGATATTATGAATCGTTCTCCGAAAACATGCCACACTAAAAGAAAAAGAACGGTCTAATCTTAATCGAGATTTTCGTTGAATTTATCGAAAGCAACCTATCACGATCTCAAAGTATGGAGAATGATCCAAATGATCATTCATCCATAGATTTGAAATAATGAAGATTAAACCTATCGAAAATCAACAATCTACAAATCGGAGATTGTCATCGACCAAAAATAAAAGATGAAGAAAAATGGATCTAAAAGTAGATCCATAAAAGAATTAAAATATTTTTTAAATTCTTTTTCTAAAAAATCTCTTTTCTAAATTGTTTTTAAAATATCTTTTCTAATTGTTTCTAAAAGGTTTTTCTAAATCTTTTCCTAAAATAAGTTTTCTAAACTTTTCCTAAAATATATCAAAATAAAGATTGAAAATAATTTTCTTACTAAAATCTATACTAATAAAAAAAAAATAAAAAAAAGAATAATCCAAGGAGTGGATCCACGGGTCATGTTGGATGGCAATTGGATATAGATCCAAGCCCAAAGCCAACGTTTCCTAAAAAACAAAAGCAAAACAAGTTATAAAAAAAACGAAAATAAAATACACAGAAGAACATCTTCTTCTTCTACAACGCACAGTGGCGCAAACACAGACGCGGTGGCGAAAAACGAAAAGCAACAAGCAATCCTTCACGGCGGCGAAACAAAACCGAGTTATCCTCACCGTTAATTTCGTCACTAACTTCTTCTGAAAAGATCCGAGCGTGCCTCTCTCTCTCTCGAAGTCGCGGATTTCTTCTCTTTTCTCTCTTTCTTTCGTTTTCGGATCCGATTTTGTTGTTGTTTGGAGGTTTGAGTTGAAATAGAGGAAAGGGAATTGAATGAAGGTTTGTGTTGTTTTGAGATTTGAAATGATGAAAAGGAGAATTGAAATGGAGATTTCGGAGAGTTGAAAAATTCGAATCAAAATTGGATTTGAAAGGGTATCTTGGGGCTTTGTAAGCTTGTCCAATGAAGAAGATTGGGGTTGTATTTATAGGAGGATGGGTGACGAAAACGGATTTCCGTTTTGGGTGAAGTCGTGCGTTTTGGAGTCACGGTGAGATTCTCGTGTTCTTTGCGTTTGTGTTTTAGAGTTTTGTGGCTTTTGCGTTTTATGCTGATGCTGTTTGCGTTTTAGAGTTTTGTGGCTTTTGCGTTTTATGCTGATGCTGTTTGCGTTTTGCTCTTTTATGTTTGTTCACGTTTCAGGTGCGGGATGCGTGAGGTATTTCGGTGAAGGCTTGCGCGCGGAAGGAAGGCTGAAGTGGGCCTGGCTGTGAAGTGTTGGCTTTGTATGCGGCTTAAGCCTGTTGATTTTGCTTTGTTGATGTGGGGTCAGCTTTGGCTTGCGCGTACGAGACTGGAGATTGACTTGAGGCAAGGAGTTTGTTGTGATGCGGGATGACGTGATGGTTGTGGGCAAGGCTGGCTTGCTTTTTGTTGCAGCTGGCTGGTGATGTTATTTGTGTTGAGCTGATGCGCGTGAGGAGCTGGGATGTAGGCTGGGAATTTGTGGGCGTGGAAAGTTGTACGGCATGTGAAGTGTGAGGTAGCTGGAAGCATTGGCTTGTTTTGTTTTGCTTGGGCTTGGAAGCTGGGCACGGTTTGCGTGAAGTCTTGTTGATATTGGAAGAAACATGTGCGTGTGAAGCTTGACTAGAGGCTTGGAAACTGGCTTTGAAAGGCTGAAGGCTTTGAGAATGATTTTGCGTGTGGCTTGTTTTGCTGCTTGGAAGTATTGGCTTGTGCGGCTGAATCCGAAAGTGTGGCTGGCAAAAGGCTGCTTTTGAGAGTGGCATATTAGGCTAGTGAAGGCTGGGTGTTGGAAGGTGTTGGGCAAAAATTGATTTGTTTTGTGGGCCAAAGTGTGATGTGAATGAGAGGCTTGACATGAGCTGCTAGGCAAGAGTAATTTGTTGATGTGAATGAGAGGCTTTTGGGAAAAAAGATAACAAATAAAATAAAAAAATAACTTGGTCAATGGTTTTATTAATAATTTTTATTTATTTATTTGATAATTGAATTCTAAAAAATATATAGGCTAAGAAAAAATATTAAGTGGGCTTAAATGACAAAAAAAACATGGTTCTATTATTTTTTGGTGGTGTGGATATGGATTAGAGTAAAAAAAATAAAATAATGGATATAAGAATTTCTAAAAGGTTAATGGAAAATGGAGAGAATCGAATAAAATGGATAAAAGTCGAAATATGATTTTAAAAAAATGGTAATTAAGATAGTAATGGATAAAAAAAAGTATTGAATACTAATTGGATAATTGGAAATGGTTGAGAACAATGGTGATTTGGATAATCGAATAATCGAGAAAAAATTGAAAATAGTGGTTGTTGAATAATAATGGGTAAATGGTAAAAAATGAATGAATAGAAATGGATAATCGGATTAAAAAAAATTGGTTTATGGATCAAATAATAAGATGGATAGAAATGGATAAGAAATCTTGATTTTAAGCCCACGACCAAATTTCGATTCCTCTTTCACAAGCCTTTGATAAAAATGAACACAGCCAACACAGCCCCACTGGATATTTCACAACTTAAGCCAATTGTCATCTGAAAATTGTCTGATTACATGCCCTGATGATTCGAAACCAAATTGAGGAAAATAAATCCTCAAATGAATCGCTGATGAACTGATGAACTGATGAACTGATAAACACTGAAGATTCAAACCAAACTTCACACAGAACACTGTCTGATAGCTTTTTACACACAACGCAACCTGAACTTTTGAAGAACCGCTATCTGAGGAATAAACCCCTGGCACACATGATTTGCAGTCGAAACAAACTTTTGATAATTTGACCAATATTAGGTCAAACATCCATCTGAAATCAAATTGTGACTGAACAAACGCATCTGAATTGAAATCATTGCCCTGTCTTTGAAAACCTGCAACACAGAGAAGAAGAAGAACACTGCAACATTATTTTTTTTATATTTTGGTTAGAAGTCAGTAAATATAAACAAATATAAAGAAGTAAAAATAATGGTGATCCCCTGGGAAGCATAGACCTTACATCTGAGGAGAAACTCGAAAGCCAGTGCGATCTTGTTTGTATGCAAAATGCAGATGATATGCGAAGAAATCTTAGGGCAAAAATTAGGGTGTTACAGATGGAGTGTATAACTTTGATCCTTAGTGATAAACCTTTAAGTTGTTTTCACCTTCAATAAAAAACACCTAACAATCATTAGAGACTTAAGCTTGTAACTTGGGCCTTATATTAGGGTTACATCTATGCATGGTGGTTCAGAGGGACTAACCCTAATGTTCAATGGACAAGTCCCCTTCGTGCTAAAGTCTTGCTAACATAAAAAAACACTTCTTCATCCAACCTTTAATTAAAATCCACTTAATAAAGGCTTGTTATATAATGAATTTAATCCCTAACCATGGATTAAGTTCAGGTATCTTCCTCAGCTTAAGTGTTGTCATCTATCATCCTTCTCTTAGGATGGTGTAATGAGTTCACTAATCTTTGATTGGAGATTAAACTCATTACTTAACACTAAACAAAAACCCAAAAACACCTAATAATTACCAAAGTAGGTTAATGATCTTAATCCTATATCATCATGGTAATTAAGTTGGGATCATCATCTCATGCTTAAGTAGGCTCATTATCCCTAATCAGGGAGGATATTATGAGTTTACTAACCTTTGATTTAGGCTTAAGCTCATTTTCCTATGCAAAACACCAAAAACCAATAACAAAACTAAAAACACAAAAACAAACAATAAACGTCTCCTCCGGGATTCTTTTCTCATCACACTCACTCTAAAAACGAGAACTCGCTTCTTCCGTCTAAAGCAAGACAGTTAGCACTCGAGCCAGATGAGTCATACACTTGAGCATAGAAAAGCAAGCAATTCACAACAAAAACACTTAGTCTCTTTGAGTCGAACTATGGTGTTCTGACTTCCTCATTCCACGAGAGGATACGTAGGCATAACTTAACAGTTATCGAACAAAAGTCCTCAGGTCTTCCCCCTCTCCTTTCTCCAGCTTTTCTTTTCAAAATCCTAATCTTGAATTCCACATCCTTTTTCACTTACACTCTGTACATTTTTTCCCCCTAGCTTTTTATGCACAGTTTAGCACAAACATTAGCCCCCTTTAAACACAATCAAGTAAGCATGGATCCTGTCGAGTACGACGGACGATCTGGGTGTTAATACCTTCCTAGGTCGTAACCAAACCCCTTTCTCAGTTTATTTGGTTCGCAACCGTCTTATCCATATCTTTCCAGGTTTATGCAGCATTACCTTTCCTTCGGGATAAAAATGCCTAGCTGGCGACTCTATTCAACCTCCACCTCCAACATCACCGACGGTTCGCATTTGCACCGGGACAAAAGTCCGGGGAGCGACAGAAGGGTGTTACATTATCTCAATTGGTAGTGGGAATGTATTGAACATGTACTTGAACCCCAGGGTACATGGTTCGATTCCCACAGAAGGCAAAAACTCTACTAGAGAGGGGGAAGAGAAGATCGTGAGGCGGCAGTGCCGGGATTGCCTTTTGGGGGGCCGGGCTGTTACAGAGGCCGTTGATTTCATATTTCTTAAGGAGTCTTGGTTTGACTTTGTACATGCAACTAAGGGATGGGTAAACAATATTTCATACATTTTCCCCTTATGGCGTTCCCCGTGAAATGTAAAGTATACGCCCTAAGGGACATCACAAGTGGGCGGACGCCAAGAGAAAGACGTAGATCGTCCTATTGGGGACCTTTACAAATATATCACTATATTATTGAATTTGAATTCCCATGTTTCTTCTCTATTGATTATAGGATACGTGTGCATGGTTACTTGCCTAATTCATTGTGTGGAAAGAGATATTCTGTTTATAAGAAAAAGCAATGTCATTCATTAAACTAGATATGATGTTATCAATGTATGGTTACCTACCAAAATAATTGAGACAAACTAGGAAAGTTCCGTGATCTAACAGACGAAGGGGATCAAAAAGAAAGGAATATGTGATTTGTATGCTAACTTGGTCACGAAGATATTGGAACATGTTGGGTACAACTTTGAGGGAGAAGTATCAGTGCAAAATGTAATAAAAATAGGAGAAGCAACATTAGGGTTAATGAAGTAAAATATTTTTATGGATATATATATTTCAAAAGTCTCCCAACGGAAAGAAAAGTCCTATGGAGAAACAAAAATCTCATCATCCAGATGGACCGATAAATCTATAATATTTTGACTATGATACCCTCGAAACACGCTCTATTGAGACCTATTCAATGAAATCATAAAGAGACTAAAGTGGAATGATAATAAAATCAACTTCTTGGCTTATCACTTTGCCCAAGATTTAGGGAATCTACCTCCAGGGTTATTAAATGATTATGATAAGGATATTGAAGAGTGGTCTCACTTATGTGATTTTACTTTAGCAATTAAGTGTGTTTAAATTTTTGCATCTTCCTACTTTTTGTACATCAAGTTATCTCTTGATAAATTATTGTTTTCTCTTAATTAAATCATTATTAATATATATGAATTATGTGTTTTAATAATTATAATTACCTTCTAGTATCTTTTTCACGCATTTTTTACTATACAAAAGGGGAAGTATACTCTCAGGAGGAGAAAACATAATCTCTACTCATGTGAGGAAAAGTTTAACCACTCCAATTTTAATTTTTCTATTTTCTGCTTTACTACATCCTTGAGATATGCATTATCATCATAAAAAATGGGGAGAATGTGGATCTATGTGCTTGTAGGTATTGTCAAAATGATCCAAGGTGATGAAGTTTTTGGATAACAAAGTTTCAAGCCATCTGAGTAGTTGTTTAGTTTTTATTATGACAACATTTTGTATCAAACAATATCATCATGAATCAAACTATCCTTTTGAAGATCAAGACACCTCTTTGAAGCCAACACTGAATTAAAACAACATTCAAGTGAAGACTTTTATTTAAAGTTTCACAAGTCATTTAACTCTCAACTCTCAGATGATGGTAATCAACATGAAGATATATCAAGCCCCTTAAGAAGATTCAAGACTCTGGTGTGATGTTAAAGTCCAAGATATTGATGCCAAGACCATAAGCTCCAAAGATATGAGAGAAAGGAAGTAAGAAAGTGTGGATCTATGTGCTTTCAAGTATATCAAGAAGTGATCCAAGATGGTGATGCTTATGGATAAAAAGATTAAAATTAATCAACAAATTCTTAGTTATGATGTTGACATGGTTTAGATGATGTATGGTTTTGAAGATGACAACAATTAAAGTCAAGAAATTTCTAAAGTTAGCTCAAGCGATCAATGATACACAAGGTAGTTTCTATCCTATTGAATTAAGCTAAATACATTTTTTAAAATATAACACTATAGTCTAACTAATCTCGAATGAAGAATTAGGGTTTTTGATCATTGTAGGTTTAAACTTTCAAAATATCAGATGATGCTAGCTGATATGGAAATATCTCAAGCCTCGTCAAGAAGACTCAAGATTCTTGTGTGATGCTAAAATAAAATATAATGATATAAATACTTAAAGCTTCGGAGTGTGAAAAAGAGAAAGTTTGAAAGCTCACCCGATCCTTGGAAAATTACCTTAGGAAGTGAATATTTTGGTTGGGAGCTAATTTAGTTAAAAATGATCTTATTTGGGGGATTAGTCTTAGTCTTTGTTTGGTTTAAGAGATCATCCTATGAAAAAACTATCTTTTGGTTCATAAAAATCACTCAAGTAAAATATCCATTATGGTCCTTGAGCTTAGCCCGATTGAAAGCTCTTTTGGTTTGAGATCGGACTAGTGATAAAATATCTATTGGTTTCTGAGATGATCCTGGTGTAAAAACTCAGTAGGTTCGAGATCAACCCGGTAAAAATCTCGATTTGGTTCATGGTTTTCCTGTATAAAACTTCATTTTGGTTCAGAGGATAGCCAACTCAAAACTTTGTCTTGGTTCGAGAACAACCTGTGCAAAATCTTCGCTTGGTCTAAAGACTATCCACTTCAATCCTGTTTTTTATTTAGTTTGGAGACTAACCAATTCATGCCTTGTTCACTGTTTGGTTAGATGTTATCCTGAAAACTTCATTTCTTGTGTAATGGGGTTTATGTGATTAACCTTATAAAATATATCAAGAAATAATGGATACTCTCAAGTTCAATTCTTAGGGAGAGGAGTAGGTCACTTATTTAGACCAAACCTCTATAAATATCATGTGTCATATCTTTTCCCATATGTAACACCCCAAAATTTGCCCTCCTACTTATAACCATTTAGCTGGTCCTGGTTTCACATCGTCTGCATTCTCCATTAGGTCATATAATCATAATCAGGCATATCCTTTTGTATTATGACTGTGGGATCAAGGTTACCTTTCAAGCCTCAGTAAGTGGAAGACGTTTACTTCTTCTGCGTCATACCCAAGTATGCCCTGCCTTATTCGTTCTCATGTCAATCAGTGGAGTGTTTGATGATTATTCTATAATTGGTCATTGGTCCTTGGTTATGGTTTATAATATTTTGAGCCATGGGGAAATTTGCTTGATGTTCTGTTTATGATTATAAGCTCCTGCAAGTATGTGAAGTTTAAAGAGAGATGGATTCTCAGTTTGAGAATTAAAAGTTAAATTTTTGCTTTCAATCCAAATTGTTTTGGTTTCAAGATTAATGGAAGCTCATGGTATAATCAATTCATAATCAAAGGCACCCTCAAATCCAAGCCCTATAATTGATTAAATTGATAAGTTAAGTTGTGCTCAGAAGTTGTTGTATTTGTGGACTTATAATGGATTGTCGCAAATGATATGCAAAGACGAAGATACTTGGTTGATCTTTAAGTCACGAGCCAAATTAATTTTAATCCCAAAATGACCTTGGACCAATGTCTTAAGGAAAATCTAGAGTATTACATTCATGGTTAATTGGTTGATGGATGATACAAGGGTTTCAAATCATTTAATTACATTTTTAATTATATTTGTTCCAAACTTTGGTCTCAACTATTTACACTTCAAATTCCAAATTGCATTCAAATGGTCTTGGGTTAAGGGATGTTTTTTCAAGAAGGCCCATGTTCATAATTAGAGGTGTGCATACAAAATCCAGATGTTAAAATAAAATCTGAAAATTCCAAAAAATCCCTGTTTTATATCACTATCAGAATTCCATTCTTCAACTTAAATCCTCATCAAATTTCATTCAAAGAAATACTAACTTTATACACACCAAAGTTAAGTGATTTCAAACTTTTAATTCCAAGGATCCATTTACATATACATCCCATTACAAAATAGCAACCACCAATAGAGACTATTTCGTGATGCCACTAATGTAAATTTTGCTGCTGAAAGTCCTACTGATCTTACTGGTGATGATAACGTGGATCCAAATTACAAAACAGCCAATACCAGTGGTGGCTATTCTAAAAAAGGGTTCCTGAACCAAATTCAACAGTTTCTTATTTGGAAAAATCAACAAACTCCAACAGAATTCACAACAAAAACTATAACAAAAAATCAGTTATACAACTGATATAACAGAAAAGTATTCAAGGGGAGAAAATTAACAAAAGTTCTCATAACAACAGAAAAGCCAATACAAAAAAAATCAGTTCTCATAAATTCCCTAACCGTTCTAACAGAATTCTAACAGAATTTAGAACTAGCATTAATCTTCACCCATCACCTACTTAAAGCTTCTTCATTCTCCTCATTCAAAAAACGATTTCTCGACCATTATCCTGGATTCTCCATTCACCCTTCATCCCTTTCACTCTTAATTCCTATTCATCCATCTTCACTCTCTCATTCCTCCTCATTCTCTCTACATTCTTCATCCTACTCATTCTTCATCTTCAACTCTCAAAAATCTTCTTCACCTTCAACTCCAAACATTCATTTGTATCATCCATCATCAATCTGTCGATCAAGAACAACTTTTTCACATCATTATTCATCTTCATCATTCAACCTGCAAGAGTTCATAACAACAAACTCAGAATCACATCAAAGAGGAAGATTAAAGAAGACAAATTAACATCAATCCATATCACAGATTTGATACAATTCAACTCAACATCAGAGAAGAAGAGTCTGAATTCGTACCAAGAAAGGATATCGAGTAACAATTCCGCAGCTGCACCAATCTCTGCTTCAATCTTCAACCATATCTTTGGTTACCTCATCGATCAAACTCGAACTGCGTCTTGGATTGTAACCATCGCCTACAATCAATACAAACTTCATCAGTCTGCAACCTACGAAAATTCAGAATCATGACAACACAGAAAGCATAACAAATAAATTCGCGGAATCGATCGTCAACATCATCAACACCAACGCATCATCATCCACTTAACTTGCAAGAATAAAACCAAAGTCAATCTTTTTCAATCGTGACGGAAAACGCACAGAGGAAACTTAAGGAATACTCTGAGATTGAGACAACACCAAAGGGCTCTCGCTATCTCAATTCATCAAATTCTTGGATATCGTCGCCATTTTCATCAGGATCGATTCACATATCTTCATTGTTCTTTGGCACCTTTCCTCCAACGTGAAAACTTTTGTCTTCGTCAATTCAGCAACAGTTGAGGCAAGAACATGAAGGTGAAGAACATAGAAAAGAATTCGTAAAAGAGGATCACATTTGAGGCTATTTGTTTCAAAATTTTGTTTGGAGTAGAAAGAACATGTCAGATCGGAGTTGAGCGAGGGAGATCGGAGATGGCGGCCGCTAGGGTTTCGTAAGAGGGGAGAAGAGGAAAAATGAGTTTTTTTCTTTCGTGAGGTTTGAACTTCTCTCTTGTTTTTTTAATTTATGAACTTTTTAATTTCAGATTTTAATTATAATTGAAAGAATTAAAATCATAAAAACCATTAAAAACTCATAATTGTGATTTGTTGCGTTAAAGAAATTGAAAAAAGTCATAAAACTCATTTAATCACAATTAACCTCCACCGCCCAACTCAATGAGGATAAGATTCTTCCCCTTTGGTCCATTCCGGCGGTGACACTTGTCACCGTCCGGTTGGACCACCCATTTCAATCCTATGCGTCACCCACACTGTAACAACCATGTACCCTCAGGCTTGCCTGCGCAGATGGACCCAAATATTTCGTTATTCCCACCCCCATTTTGGCCCAGTTTCATTATTAACTATTAAATATTACTTTTATCACTCCCCTCCAATTCCCTTTTCTTTTAAATTTCTATTTTATACCATTTCAAATTAATTCTACAAAAAATACCCAAAAGCATAATAAAAATTCCCAAAAATTATAGTAGTATATTAATTAAATTTAGTTGCTTTCGTATTTCAATTTAATTTCGATTTTTCATTTAATTGCTTTTGTATTGAATTCTCATATGAACACATAAATTTGTACATTTTATTTCTACCACTTCCTGTAACATTTTTGATCCATTCTTTTTGCTATGATTAGAGGATAAATATTAGAATCTAGAATATTTTTGATGTATTTTTTAGGGCATTTTATCTACTGTTTTGGTAGTGTGATTTCTATAAATTTGTGATTGAACCATAGATAGATTTAGGTGGCTATTTAACATAGTTAGACTTAGAATTTTTAGGAGATTTTTTAACACAATATTATAATCAGGTTTAAGACCCTAGGGAATTAATTTCACATTTTTTCCATGACTTTTTATATTTTTGTCATTTTAATTCATTTCCATCATATTATGCATATTCATGTTCATTTCACTTACTAACTATTTTCTTTTTGTGCAAGGTATTTTTCGAGGATTTGCTTATGGACTTGGATATTTTTATGCCTCGATTATATTTTGTGTACTTTTTGATGTAATACTTGTATGCTTGTATAGTTTCTATAATTAGGATAGAAAAGATAAAACGAATCGATAGAAAACCAAAATCTCAAAAACGAAATAAATAAAGACTCGATCCAACGTCGAGTAAATTTTCAAATAAATAAAGTTGCATGTGACTTTAGGATTCCTCGATTACCATTGTTCCATTCCATTACACCAAAAGCAAGCCTTGTATATTGCACACCATCAGTCGTGCGTCTCAGCACCACGCAATCAACCCACCCGATCCATCGTTTCATCCCATTTATGTTTCATTCACGTTTTTACCCACCATGACTTAGGAGGACCATATTATTCATTATTAACTCTTGTACTTGTATCCTTAGTTTAATATCTCATAGGTAGATTCAATCTTTCAAACCTCATTAACCATAGGTTATCTTCAAACTCAACTAACGTAGGGTAAGTCTAGTTTCCCTTAGAATTTTCCTTTTATAACTTGAGTCTCACTTCTCATCTTTAAAAGAAAATCAAAAAACACTTAATAAAGGAAGAGGTGTACAATGCGCCACGAGCCTTAAGCTATACGGGAAATGATTAGTGGAGGTCTCCTTCACTCTTCTAGGATGCTTTACAAACGTTCCATTGTGGGCGATCTTGGAAAGTATTCGCTCCTGTGTCATAGTCTTTAGTGTTGTACATACGAAAAACACAAAGTCAAAACACTTCTTCTAAAAGACAACAAACCAAGAAGTCACGTCTTCTCATCTCATCTCATACTCTTTGCGGACGAACATGACTTGTTTCGACGGTTCAAACAGCGATACGGTAAACACCCTCGAGTCAGAGCCGGTAACACCTGAGCTAGAACTATGGCAACGTCATCTTAAAAAACACAAACAAGTTTCAGCCTTAGTTAGACGAACTACGGTGTCTCTGATCCTCATTTATCCCGATGAGGTACGTAGGCAATGGGGTAGGGCCCATTCGAGCACAATCTTTATTTTCCCTACATTTTCCCCCTTTCTTTCCATTTTTCAATTCCATTTCTTTTCTCATTTCATTTCCATTCCAGAAAGCCATTCTTTTATTCAAACATCATATTATTCCTCACCCTTTGAAACAGATTAACAAGCGTGGATCCCGTCGGGCACGGCGGACGGATTGGGGTGCTAATATCTTCTCAATTCGTAACCGACTTCCGGACCCAGATTTTTGGTTCGCAAGGCCTCGTCCTTTTTCTTCTTCCTTAGGTTTGTGCAACATTACCTTTCCCATTCCTTCGGGATAAAAATGTCTGGCTGGCGACTCTACTTTTTCCGCGCCACTTTCGCATTTGTACTAGGATGAAAATCCCGGGAGCGACAGTTGGCGACTCTGCTGGGGACTTTTAGAAATTCTGATTTCCCCTTTGAGAGTCAATCCTAGCGCTTGTCTGTTTCTGTTTTCCTTGGGTGTTTATTCATTTACTGTTATGCTTTAGTTTAGCTTTGCTGTTTTATTTACAGTTTATCGCTTTCCTTTACGACTTTATTTACAGCTTTCTGCACTTTACTTTATTGTTGCACATACTGGCATGTACTGTACTGGCTGTTCTGGTTTTCCTTGGCGGGATGGGATTATTGTGAGATAAGCCAGATACCTGGCTTAAGTATACACATAGGATTTAGAGTGGGCAGTCATGTGGCTTGCGTGGTTTTGAGCACGTGTAGTTTTCACGAGTCCCACACACAGATCAGGCTCTCTTGGGATATGTTCTATACTGCCTAGGCAGACCATAAAATGTTCCCACCTGAGCTGCTAACACTGGGAACCGATCATCGAGGACCTTAGTGGAAACAACCCTCTCTAGTGGTGACAGTGGCAGACCACATTGTATGGCAAACCCATTCGCACCCGAGGGCCCACTAGGAAATCGCATAGGATGACCTTGTTCTCTCGTAGGAACCTGGTTAAAGCAACTGGTCGTATGACGGTATTATTGTACCCTTCGGGATGAATGTACTATTGTTTCTCGACTTCAGTGCTTGAAGCCGGGAACTTATGAGGGATACTTGTTTTTTCCGGAATTCAGCTGAGGCCTTCCTGAGTAGTACATAATGCCAAACCGATTCCCTGATTTGGTCATGAGCCATTTCTCGGAAATGATGAACGTATTATTGCTATTCAGCTTTGAGAGTCCGTGATGTTGACCCGTAGTAGCATACCCGTGAGATTGGGAGGGGTTTACAGGTTTACAGGAACCTTAAGCTTCCAACATACCCGCTTTTGCCAGTATTACTCCATGATATGATTCGGTCCTATATGATACTAGTTGAGAATTCTGGAATTTCTGCACAAAGATATTGATATCATGATCTTCACCAACACTTGGTTATCTGATCCACACCAGCGTCGGACCGCTGACCACATGCCAGTTGCATACATGACATCATGGCATCTTAGCATACATGTTCAATTACTTTTAAGGATCACATATCTTTATTAAATCGTCGGATCTTTTCTGCATTAAAACTTGGATCAAAACATATAGATTCCTTGGAAATAACCGAACATGGCATTTGCATACATCCCTGCATTTTTGACAGGTGTTCAGAGACAAATTCTTATCTTGACTTGGTTTCTCTCCAGAATAGCCAATTTGAATCACGATTGTCAAGGTATGGAACAACTCCGAGCGGAGGTGACTGAGATGAAGGCCCAACTGGGGCATTTTATAGTGGACATTCGAGCGTTGTCCCAAGATCAGAAATTGTTGAGAGAAGAATTCAACTTGATGAAGACTCAGATAAAGCTGCTTACAGGAATCATGAATGCTATGTCGAAAAAGGAAAATAGTCGTGTGTCTGCTTTTCAAACAGAAGGTCATGTTTCTCCCATCTCTTTGGGATGTCCACTAAATCAGGGCTTGTTAGGTGGATTTCCTCTACAGTTTGAATATCTTCACCAGCAATCGCCACTTGGCAGTCAGGAAGAGCATCAGATAGGAACCAACTCCACATGTGAGCTAAATGATCATACACCAATCGTTACCAAAGAAGCGAGCACTTTCTTTCCTTATCAGGGATCCTCCTCAGCTGCTACGCCTTGGTTTCCAGGAGAAATACTTCAACAGGTTTCGTCTATAGCTCCTCCATTGCTAGCAACTCGTCATCAACAGGAGCAAGAAAGGGTTATTGATCAGATACCCGTGTCTTATGCTGAATTATGCCCACAACTGTTCAAAATGGGGTTGATTGAGTATCGCGAGCTAACTCCTCCTTCAGGTAAACTTCACCAAAGTTGGAATCCCTATGCCTACTGTGTTTTTCATTCAGGAGCTCCCGGACATGATGTTAATGATTGCAAGGCGTTTAAACATCAAGTGCAAGACTTAATTGATGAAGGCGTAATTACTTTTGGATTGACCGGACCAGAAGTGCCACAAGATAAAGCATGCAGGAACACAAAAGAGGTGGTCAATTTTCCTTCTTCTAGAATCATTGCTCAGGCCAAGTCTTCAAAGGGGCTACATCAACAATCTTCATTCGCTCCTCGGCCGAGTATGAGTAAGAGAGTACAGGGATATGTCAGGCGCCCAACGCAATGTCAACAACGAAATTTTCAATCACAATCACAAGGTCAACAACAACAGGCACCGAGACCATTTCAGGAAAGAACAAGAGCGAGGAACCGCAGACTTGATCCTATCCCATGTCCATATGTTGTATTGCTTCCATAGCTGCTGAAGTTGAACCTGGTTGAGCTCCGTACCATGAGGGTTCCTCCTGCTGATAATCTACCACCAAACTTTGATCCAAACTCCAAGTGCGAATTCCATTCAGGTGCCCAGGGGCACAGTATTGAGAAATGTTGGGCTTTTCAGAACAAGGTACAAGATCTAATTGAGTCCAAGGCAATCAATTTTTCTCCTCATCCAAAGGTACTCCAGAATCCGATGCCTAATCACAATGGAACCGGTGTCACGATTGTTCTACCAGATGATCTACGTTAGGTTGAAGTCTTCGAGTTAATCACCCAGGACGCCGGGGTATTCATGAAGCAAATAAAGCCAGCAGTATTCAAATACTCTCAGTGATGGCATTTATGTGTTGGTCTTTCTTCATTGTTCATTTTCATCCCTATTGAGGGGAACTACGTTGCTCTGATTCTTCATTGGTCATGGATCAATGAAGATACGTAGGCAGAAGATCATCAGGTCTTTCCGAGCAACCTTATGGGGCAACTTTACTCCCCAGCTTCACTCTTTCCTTCAGATGTCTTGCGTCAGAGTCAAAACAGCTAGAAGAAGAAGTATGACTTCTATGGTTAGGTATACGGCTGCAATTTGAAGATTACAAGTCTGTGAAAGAGCTATTGATCACTGAACATGTCCAAGACTGACAGATCCAGACGGAGCCAGGCCTCCTCAACTACGACAATATTTAGTTTCTTTACTACATTTTCATTTGTAGTTTCTTTTATATGCTAAACATTTGTCTACATGTATGAAATTTGTTTGCTTTTGAATGTTAGCAATAATAAAACTCACATGTTTTTCTTGAAGTAAATTCATTTGCATTCCCTTATAATTTTGCATGTGTACATCGCAATACCAATTGTCGTGCTTAAACTCTATGAAGGAGAATGACGAAACAAAAACGCAAAATCTCTAATTCTGTGCTCTCGAGTAAGGCCCTGTTGGCGATGTACATGCTTTGTTTCAAATCCTTAAACACTGGAGATATAAGGAAGATAGACCCTTGCTAACCCCTTTGAGCATTGAAGTAGGAGTTTCTTTTCACATAAAAAAAAACCTCACATCTAACCCAGGGGCAGGGTAGATGTCAGCTAGTTGGACCAAGCGTTTAGGCTTTCATAAAGGAGTGTATTTGAGGATCCATTACATTCCATTATGCTAATCAAGAGGTCCAAAGGCCCGAAACCACAATGGTTATCCAAGTCAAAAGGTCCAAAGATTGAAAACCACAATGGTTATCCTTCGTCGACCAAAGAATGAGGCAGTCACAACCCTCGCGAAGCAATCAAGACAAACAGTGTCACACGACTTGTTCAAAATACAAAAGGAAAAAGAAAAGAAAAAGCCCGCTAAGTCGAAACTTGAAAACAAGTGACTTAGGCAAAAGTTAGGGCATCCCGCTGGACTTCATAATCAAAGATTCACAAGAATCAGTCCAGGAAAAAGTTAGGGATAAGAAAAATAACGCAAAAGCGAAAGACGGAAAGGATTACACAAGAAAGATCCTCAAATGAGAACAAAGTCGTGTGGCACAGACACGAAAGATAGAGGAGTGACTGACTCTCAACGACAACCTGATTGGTGCTTGAACTGTTAGCAATAATGGTTCCTCAATCGACACGAAACCCTTATGAAAGGTGAATGCTTGTGAAAACTAGCTGAATATAGGAATGGAGAACATCACGAAGAGTGGGTGGGCACAAATAAACTTCGGGCCTATATCCTTTGTTTCTGTAACCGTGAACCAGGCCACGATACAACCCTCAAAAGTCCTAACTGAAACAGGGTTAATTTAAGAGCGTACTACTACAAGACCGCGTTCCTGACTCCTATGAGTTATGCTAAAAGACATTTGTTGGTATTGCATGTACATACTTTCATTCAAAATAAGGTCGTATCTTAACCAGTGATTCGCTCACGAAGGTTTGCGATCCCTTTTCAAAACTTCGAGATTTACATGTGTGTTGCATTAGAATTTTCATTCTAAGAATAAACATTTCTCGCTTGCATACATTTGTTTGGCATCATAAATGGTTCACATGCGGAAATTCAATCCAGAAGCTTAAGCTTGCCAAGTTGAGAAGTCTAAAACTTCTGAAAGACAGTCATGTCGAGGTGCACTTTTTTGAGAAAAGCTCCATTGAGTAAAGGACTTTCCCAACTAGTCATACTAAGAGCTAGCCAATCCGAGGCAATTACGTCGAGCAATCTCTTCAAATTTTAGTCAAACTGGGGCAATCACCTCGAGATTCAAATCTCTCTAAGAGCGAAGATTAGTCAGTCAAGTGCAAAACTATTCAAGTACTCGTACTGGGGCAGGCCAATCCAATAGTACGAGAGTTCATTCTTTCCCGAAGACAGACAATCGGAAGCATTTACCCGGAGTTTAGAATACCGTGGTCACTTGTCAAGCCAACTATCTCGTTCAGCATTTCTGACAGATACAAACTCATCTGCATTGGCGATGGTTACCTCCCCAGCAAGGTTATTACGCTGATTCATGCAGTCGTTATGATACCTAAGAGTTTAAAGACACCAAGTCTTTTGTAAAATCCTCTTGAGGTAAAATCCATACAAAAGCAAATGATCCCCAGCACGAGACAACTTGAATTCTTTTCCTCCCCAACAGGACGTGTCTCGGTTTTGGTCATCCCCAACAGACGAACAAAGGTTATCCCCAGAAAAGTCACCAAGTTTTTCCTTCAGCTGGTTTCCTTGATCTCGGTTCCTCAACAGATCTAAGGTAACTCCTATTCCCCTAAACGGATTTCAGATAGATCATTCTCTTCCCCAGCAGGTCCATAAGAGTGGGTAATTCCCAATAGTCGAAGTATCCCCTGGCACGGTCCTCAAATCTAAATTCCAATTTATTTTTGGCAAAGGTGGTAATTCGGGACAAATGAATTGTTCACGCTTTTCTCCAACAAAGATGTTATTCCCGCAGGGTTTCTCGAGATCGATACCGCGATCATTGTGTTTCCCCATAGAGTTAGCAGAGACTTATTACTTCCGCGTTAGGAATTCCTTTACATTCGCACCAGTTCATTAACAATACTCAAGACATAACATCCCCAGTGTCATGGGGCAACATGCCATGCAATTCAACATATGCAAAGCCCAGCCACAGACTAGCCAAAGCCCATCTTCGGGTGGCAGATTTCAGAGCCCAGCCACAGACTGGCCAAAGTCCATCTTCGGGTGGCAGATTTCAAAGCTCAGCCACAGGCTGGCCAAAGTCCATCTTCGGGTGGCAGATTCCAAAGTCCAGCCACAGACTGGCCAAAGTCCATCTTCGGGTGGCAGATTTCAAAGTCCAGCCACAGACTGGTCAAAGTCCATCTTTGGGTGGCAAGTTTCAAAAGTCTCCCACAACGAGCAAAAGACCCCCACAGTGGGCAAAAGTCCCCCACAGTGGGCAAAATTCTCCCACAGTGAGCAAAAGTCCCCCATAGTGGGCAAAAGTCTCCCACAGCGAGCAAAAGTCCCCCACAGTGGGCAAAAGTCTCCCACAACGAGCAAAAGTCCCCCACAGTGGGCAAAAGTCTCCCACAGCGAGCAAAAGTCCCCCACAGTGGGCAAAAGTCCCCCACAGCGAGCAAAAGTCTCCCATAGCGAGCAAAAGTCCCCCACAGTGGGCAAAAGTCTCCCACAGCGAGCAAAAGTCCCCCACAGTGGGCAAAAGTCTCCCACAGCGAGCAAAAGTCATCCACAGTGGGCAAATGTCTCCAACAGTGAGCAAAAGTCCAGCCACAGACTGGCTAAAGTCCACCCGCAGTGTGGCAAATTATCCAAAGTCCACCCGCAGTATGGCAAATTTCCAAAGTCCACCCGCAGCGTGGCAACTTATCCCAAGTCCACCCGCAGCGTGGAAATTCATTCAAAGTTCAACCGCAGATTAGCCAAAGTCCATCCTTTGGGTGGCAAATTCTTAAAGTCCTGCCGCAGACTGGCCAAAGTCCATCCTCTGGGTGGCGAATTCTCAAAGTCTCCCGTAGTGAGCAGAAGTCTCCCGTAGTGAGCAGCAGCCCCCGTAGTGTGGCAAGAAATTGAAGTCTCCCATAGTAAGCAAAAGTCTCCCGTAGTGAGCAGAAGTCTCCCGTAGTGAGCAGCAGCCCCCGTAGTGTGGCAAGAAATTGAAGTCTCCCGTAGTGAGCAGAAGTCCCCCGTAGTGCGGTAAAAGTCTCCCGCAGTGAGCAGAAGTCCACCCGCAGAGTGGCAAGTTTCCAAAGTCCACCCGCAGTGTGGCAAATTGCCGAAAGTCCACCCGCAGCGTGGCAGATCGTATCGTGAAGTCCAACCGTAGATTGGCTAAAGTCCATCCTCAGGGTGGCAAAGTATCTTAAAATTCTATCGCAAGCTGGTGAAAGTCCACCCACAGCGTGACAAGTCGTTATTCGTCTAACTCTATCTAATAATACACCATTAAGGCATTGTTGCAGCCTATCAAAGTCCACTCGTAGTGTGGCGAATCAGTAGCCATCTGACAACACTCAAAAGGCATCCCCCGTTTACTATTCTTCACATCATAATTATATCCAAGCAGAGTTCATTCGGTTGAGTTTATTTCCCTGTTCTTCTGTCACAGAGTGCAAATTTTCTGGTTGTTTCTGGTATTCAATCCCTGCATACTTCAAACGTCTGAAAGCAACTGCTATCATCCATTCAAGTCTACAATGATTGAATAGGGGCAGCTGTAACACCCCAAAATTTGCACTCCTACATATAACCATTTAGCTGGTCCTGGTTTCACATCGTCTGCATTCTCCATTAGGTCATATAATCATAATCAGGCGTATCCTTTTGTATTGTGACTGTGGGATCAAGGTTACCTTTCAAGACTCAGTAAGTGGAAGACGTTTATTTCTTCTGCGACATACCCAAGTATGCCCTGCCTTATTCGTTCTCATGTCAATCAGTGGAGTGTTTGATGATTATTCTATAATTGGTCATTGGTCCTTGGTTATAGTTTATAATATTTTGAGCCATGGGAAAATATGCTTGATGTTCTGTTTATGATTATAAGCTCCTGCAAGTATGTGAAGTTTAAAGAGAGATGGATTCTCAGTTTAAGAATTAAAAGTTGAATTTTTGCTTTCAATCCAAATTGTTTTGGTTTCAAGATTAATGGAAGCTCATGGTATAATCAATTCATAATCAAAGGCACCCTCAAATCCAATCCCTATAATTGATTAAATTGATAAGTTAAGTTGTGCTCGGAAGTTGTTGTATTTGTGGACTTATAATGGATTGTCGCAAATGATATGCAAAGACGAAGATACTTGGTTGATCTTTAAGTCACGAGCCAAATTAATTTTAATCCCAAAATGACCTTGGACCAATGTCTTAAGGAAAATCTAGAGTATTACCTTCATGGTTAATTGGTTGATGGATGATACAAGGGTTTCAAATCATTTAATTACATTTTTAATTATATTTGTTCCAAACTTTGGTCTCAACTATTTACACTTCAAATTCCAAATTGCATTCAAATGGTCTTGGGTTAAGGGATTTTTTTTCAAGAAGGCCCATGTTCATAATTAGAGGTGTGCATACAAAGTTCAGATGTTAAAATAAAATCTGAAAATTCCAAAAAAAATCCCTGTTTTATATCACTATCAGAATTCCATTCTTCAACTTAAATCCTCATCAAATTTCATTCAAAGAAATACTAACTTTATACACACCAAAGTTAAGTGATTTCAAACTTCATTTTAATTCATTTCGAATGATCCATTTACATATACATCCCATTACAAAAGAGCAACCACCAATAGAGACTATTTCGTGATGCCATCAATGTAAATTTTGCTGCTGAAAGTCCTACTGATCTTACTGGTAATGATAACGTGGATCTAAATTACAAAACAGCCAATACCAGCGGAGGCTATTCTAAAAAAGGGTTCCTGAACCAAATTCAACAGTTTCTTATTTGGAAAAATCAACAAACTCCAACAGAATTCACAGCAAAAAATATAACAAAAAATCAGTGATACAACTGATATAACAGAAAAGGATTCAAGGGGAGAAAATTAACAAAAGTTCTCATAACAACAGAAAAGCCAATACAAAAAAAACCAGTTCTCATAAATTCCCTAACTTTTCTAACAGAATTCTAACAGAATTCAGAACTAGCATTAATCTTCACCCATCACCTACTTAAAGCTTTTTCATTCTCCTCATTCAAAAAACGATTTCTCGACCATTATCCTGGATTCTCCATTCACCCTTCATCCCTTTCACTCTTCATTCCTATTCATCCATCTTCACTCTCTCATTCCTCCTCATTCTCTCTACATTCTTCATCCTGCTCATTCTTCATCTTCAACTCTCAACAATCTTTTTCACCTTCAACTCCAAACATTCATCTGTATCCTCCATCATCAATCTGTCGATCAAGAACAACTTCATCACATTACTATTCATCTTCATCATTCAACCTGCAAGAGTTCATAACAACAAACTCAGAATCACATCGAAGAGGAAGATTCAAGAAGCCAAATCAACATCAATCCATATCACAAATTTGATACAATTCAACTCAACATCAGAGAAGAAGAGTCTGAATTTGTACCAAGAAAGGATATCGAGTAACAATTCCGCAGCTGCACCAATCTCTGCTTCAATCTTCAACCATAGCTTTGGTTACCTCATTGATCGAACTCGAACTCTATCTTGGATTGTCACCATCGTCTGCAATCAATACAAATTCATCAGTCTGCAACCTGCGAAAATTCAGAATCATGACAACACAGAAAGCATAACAAATAAATTCGCGGAATTGATCGTCAACATCATCAACACCAACGCATCATCATCCATTTTACCTGCAAGAATAAAACCAAAGTCAATCTTTTTCAATCGTGACGGAAAACACACAGAGGAAACTTAAGGAATACTCTGAGATTGAGACAACACCAACTGGCTCTCGCTATCTCAATTCATCAAATTCTTGGATATCGTCTCCATTTTCATCAGGATCAATTCACATATCTTCATTGTTCTTCGGCACCTTTCCTCCAACGTGAAAACTTTCGACTTCGTCAATTCAGCAACAGTTGAAGCAAGAACATGAAGGTGAAGAACATAGAAACGAATTCGTAAAAGAGGATCACATTTGAGGCTATTTGTTTCACAATTTTGTTTGGAGTAGAAAGAACATGTCAGATTGGAGTTGAGCGAGGGAGATCGGAGATGGAGGCCGCTAGGGTTTCGTAAGAGGGGAGAAGAGGAAAAACATGTTTTTTCTTTCGTGAGGTTTGAACTTCTCTCTTGTTTTTTTAATTTATGAACTTTTTAATTTCAGATTTTAATTATAATTGAAAGAATTAAAATCATAAAAACCATAAAAACTCATAATTGTGATTTGTTGCGTTAAAGAAATTGAAAAAAGTCATAAAACTCATTGAATCACAATTAACCTCCACCGCCCAACTCAATGAGGATAAGATTCTTCCCCTTTGGTCCATTCCGGCGGTGCCACTTGTCACCGTCCGGTTGGACCACCCATTTCAATCCTATGTGTCACCCACACTGTAACAACCATGTACCCTCAGGCTTGCCTGCGCAGATGGGCCCAAATATTTCGTTATTCCCACCCCCATTTTGGCCCAGTTTCATTATTAACTATTAAATATTACTTTTATCACTCCCCTCCAATTCCCTTTTCTTTTAAATTTCTATTTTATACCATTTCAAATTAATTCTACAAAATATACCCAAAAGTATAATAAAAATCCCCAAAAATTATAGTAGTATATTAATTCAATTTAGAACTTTTCCCAATTTTTACTTTCTGAATGTTATAATCAGGTTTAAGACCCTAGGGAATTAATTTCACATTTTTCCATGACTTTTGATATTTTTATCATTTTAATTCATTTCCATCATATTATGCATATTCATGTTCATTTCACTTACTAACTATTTTCTTTTTGTGCAAGGTAGTTTTCGAGGATTTGCTTATGGACTTGGATATTTTTATGCCTCGATTATATTTTGTGTACTTTGTGATGTAATACTTGTATGCTTGTATAGTTTCTATAATTAGGATAGAAAAGATAAAACGAATCGATAGAAAACCAAAATCTCAAAAACGAAATAAATAAAGACTCGATCCAACGTCGAGTAAATTTTCAAATAAATAAAGTAGCATGTGACTTTAGGATTCCTCGATTACCATTGTTCCATTCCATTACACCAAAAGCAAGCCTTGTATGTTGCACACCATAAGTCGTGCGTCTCAGCACCACGCAATCGACCCACCTGATCCATCGTTTCATCCCATTTATGTTTCATTCACGTTTTTACCCACCATGACTTAGGAGGACCATATTGTTCATTATTAACTCTTGTACTTGTATCCTTAGTTTAATATCTCATAGGTAGATTCAATCTTTCAAACCTCATTAACCATAGGTTATCTTTAAACTCAACTAACGTAGGGTAAGTCTAGTTTCCCTTAGAGTTTTCCTTTTATAACTTGAGTCTCACTTCTCATCTTTAATAGAAAATCAAAAAACACTTAATAAAGGAAGAGGTGTACAATGCGCCACGAGCCTTAAGCTATACGGGAAATGATTAGTGGAGGTCTCTTTCACTCTTCTAGGATGCTTTACAAACGTTCCATTGGGGGCGATCTTGGAAAGTATTCGCTCCTGTGTCATAGTCTTTAGTGTTGTACATACGAAAAACACAAAGTCAAAACACTTCTTCTAAAAGACAACAAACCAAGAAGTCACGTCTTCTCATCTCATCTCATACTCTTTGCGGACGAACATGACTTGTCTCGACAGTTCAAATAGCGATACGGTAAACACCCTCGAGTCAGAGCCGGTAACACCTGAGCTAGAACTATAGCAACGTCATCTTAAAAAACACAAACAAGTTTCAGCCTTAGTTAGACGAACTACGACGTCTCTGATCTTCATTTATTCCGATGAGGTACGTAGGCAGTGGGGTAGGGCTCATTCGAGCACAATCTTTATTTTCCCTACATTTTCCCCCTTTCTTTCCATTTTTCAATTCCATTTCTTTTTTCATTTCATTTCCATTCCAGAAAGCCATTCTTTTATTCAAACAACATATTATTCCTCACCCTTTGAAACAGATTAACAAGCGTGGATCTCGTCGGGCACGGCGGACGGATTGGGGTGCTAATACCTTCTCAATTCGTAACCGACTTCCGGACTCAGATCTTTGGTTCGCAAGGCCTCGTCCTTTTCCTTCTTCCTTAGGTTTGTGCAACATTACCTTTCCCATTCCTTCGGGATAAAAATGTCTGGCTGGCGACTCTACCTTTTCCGCGCCACTTTCGCGTTTGTACTAGGATGAAAATCCCGGGAGCGACACCATATCAATTTTATTTCCAATTAATTTATTTACTTTGAATTTCCGCTGCATACTTATTCAAACATTTTTGATAAAAAAAAATTCAAACTCTGATTTCGAAAATGATTTTGTTTTAAGTCAATGATTTTAAAATCTCAACATTTCACCCCATCTTGTGTGTATGGAGTCACATGTCCAACATAAAGCTCACTTTGTCATATTTGTCTTAGTGATTAGTTTCTTGTAAATACACAAGCATATTTCTGGAAATATTTCTGAATAAAGTTTGCTTTAGGTTCATGGAGATTAGCTCAGTTACAATCTCACTTTATTTCTAATTTCATTATGGTAAAGGCACATTTGGTTCGATATCATCTTGTTTAAAATCTCAACTTAGTTTCTTGTCAGCATGTTCAAAACCTTTGTTCGATTTGGAGGATTATCAACTAAAAACTCTGTCTTGGTTCAAGATCAGACAGTGGAAAATCTCTATTTGGTTTGGAGGATAACCACTTTATGCCGTGTTCACTGTTTGGTTGGAAGTTAGCCTTAAAACTTCATTTCCTTGTATAAGAAGGTTTGCAGGCATATCCTTCTAAAAGCTCACAAGTTTAGTGGACACTCTCAATAATAATTCTTGGGAACATTAGTAGGTCATTTTAGGTCAAACCTATATAACTTTAGTTTTCTTCCCCCCCCCCCCCCCCCCCCCCCCCCCTCTCATCGCTTTTAATTTTCGATAATTTATTTTCCTTTGATTTTTCGCTGCTTATTTACTCATTTGTTGTTAAGCTCTAATTTTGAACCAAAGTTTTTCAAACCTCCACAATTCAGCCCCCTCCTGTATGTGGAGTCAAATGTTCAACGAGAACTTAAAAATACATCTACCTATATTAAACAAGTCTATGAGAGTTAAATCTATATACAATTTAAAAAAAACATGGAGAAAGCTTCATGTGTAAGATGTGTGGGAATATGTTCCGTAGAATAAAAGAAACCTATGGAGAAAACTTTTTCCAACATATAGAGAATATTTGGAACATTTGGTTCCAATTTTATGAGGTTGTCTACTCTAAAGTTGAAGCATAATTTTTTTAATAAAATTTATTACTTCAGTATGTGGATTAAGCACGTGATTGAGGTGGTGAACTGAATATTATAGTAAAAAATTATTCCATGAATACATGACAAACATGAATTTTCATTTCATGTAACTTCCTAGTGTTGACATCAACACACCTTGCTAAGTTAGAAGAATAAGCATTATGAGTTATCAATTAAATTAACCACTGACAAATAACTTTTGCTACCACATGAGTTAGACTATAATAAAACTTGAGTTTTAATAATTTTTCATTTAGTTGAGGTTTCAACTCATATTCTTTTAGTGTAAATGAATTTATAAGTCTTTTCTAACCTTCAGATTATACTTTGTTTTTCCTTAGACATCGTCACTGTGTCAAATACATTATTTATAAAAAAAATCTTCTCATTGTGCATAATGAAGAAATTTTTTCATAACATATCTTTAGTATTATTTTCCTTAGTTGTAAGTACTTTTTATTTTTAATCCTTACATTTATGTAGGTTTAAATAAAAATTTCTAAGAAGTGTTGAAAAGACCGAACAAATCAAAATTATCTTACCATACAAATTTTATGGTATTCCAGAGTAAGAGTTAAAAAGACAAAGAAATGAGGAGAATAACACACAAGTTATGTAAGAAAAAGAGGAAGAATTGGAAGAAAAAAAAGCAAGCATATTGGTGCCCCAATATGAAAGAGTCACGTTATTTTGTAACGACAGTTAGGGACTGGACTGTGACGGTTGTCACGACAGTTAGGGACTGGACTACGACGGTTGTCACGACAGTTATTACAAAATCGTCTTTAATATGTTTTTTACTTAACATTTTATTTTATAAGCAATTGTGATCAATTTTTCTTCTTAAAAAAAACCATATTTTTCTAAAAAATAGCCTAAACTTAAAAATAATAAATATTATGATTGCTATCATTAAATCTCCTTACAAATAAGTTCACGACTGTCTCAAGAACCGCCCTAAATTTTATGTCACGACGGTTTCACACTTTTGTTAAAAGGTCGCGATGGTGATTTCATCCGTTTTCCTCCATAAATTCATCTTTTGCGCTAAAACTCATCTATCATATTAATCAAAATTAAGTTTAGTAAAAAAAAATCAACAAAATTTAACCTACCAAATAAAATGTAATTTAGAGTTCAAAGAATAAGAAATTATAGAAACTTTGAAAAACTCTAACAAATTATTTTAAAAATACTTAACTTTTTTTTTATCAAAATAATAAACATTTTAATTCAATATTTTATATCATTTATAATTTAACATACATAAAAATTTGTAACAGTCCTTAATTTTTTTAAAATAAAATAAAATAAATATCTAAAACAATCTTATGGATTGCTACATAACTATCTATTTGAAATTTGAAATGTTATGTAACTTTTAAAAAAATAAAATAAAGATTGCGACGGTTCCAAGCCCAACCGACGTAACTCATGGATTGCGACGGTTCTTAACCGCCATTACTCATCTCTTTTTTATGCCAAACACCCAAAACAATCTTATGGGCTGCGACGGTTCTGACCAACCGTCCTCTTGTTTATCCCAATTGAAGACTACGACGGATAAGAACCGCCTCCCATTGAAAATTCAAGAACCGCTCAAAATACACAAAATATTTTGCTCTTCTATTCCATCTTTCAGCGATTCACTCCTTCTATTCAGAATCAGAAAGCAGGAGACCAATCTACACGGTGTCGTATCTCTGTTGGAACCACTCCTAACAGGTCAATTCAAAAACCCTAAATCGTATCTCCAAATGAATATGTCCATGACCCTGATTCCTACTCTCTTTCTCTTTATAGTTATTCATGTAGTTGTCAACCCTAAATATTCTATATCTATCTGTAGTGTAAGAAAATCATATTTTGGAGGTTGGGCTGTAAGCTTTATTCAGACCTTTATTCATATCGTATTTTGGAGGTTTATTTCGATCATATCGTATTTCAGTCATATCGTATTTTGGAGCTTTATTCATATCGTATGTTAGATACCGCCTGTTCAGGATATTTGAAGCCTCTTATTTATTTTAATTCTTTGATTCTGAGTTAGTGTTAGGTGTATTAATTGTTTCTGTTCAGGTGCTCTTACCATTCTGTTATATTTATGAACTCTGCTATATTATCCTCTTACCTTTCTGTTACCAAATTCAGAGACATTTTGGTTTAGATTTGAGAAGGCTCGTTTTACCTAATTGGCTTAAGGGAAAATTTGTTATGTAATACCCCAACTGTACTACATGATTTAAACAACTGACCTAGCACATCAGTTGCTCTGTCTATTCTGTTCAGGTGCTCTTATCATACTGCCGACGGAGAGCGTGAGTTTATGTTTTAATCCTCTGTCTATTTTGTTTAAATCTGAATATCTCATTTCTCTCTTCTTTGCTGCCGCTTTTAGCGTTGTTTTCACCATCCTCCTTGCAATCCCCTGAAACAATAATAGCTACGCGTATTATAATACAACATAAGACCGTCTCCAAAACTATTTTCTCGTCTCATACAACATTATATATAACATAATATCTAGGAATCATGTGTGCTGACGAATACTATAGATATGTACTTTAGTTGAAGTTAATGAGTATCTTACGACGTGGGGGTTATTTTGAACTATATCGACTGCTTCTTGATTGCTGAAATGTTCCCAGAGTCCATCGGATGCGAATATTATAAATTGATCTTGAGGTTGCAACTGATGCACTAATATTGATGGTTCTGAGCTCAGTATTGGCCTCTTGAACGGCTCATAAAGTCGGAACTTAGGATATAATGGTTCTCTATTGAAATCGGCTTTCTTCAAATATACATCGCCAATACATCTAGAAATCTGCAATAGAAAAAACAACACAAATCTCATTATTCTTTCTTTGTCCTCATTCTTTTAGCCATGACTTGTGTTCCTGACTTGTGGAATGAATTGGTGTATGTTCACCTTTTACAAAGGTTGAAAACAAACCAGGGAAATCCTTGAACTTGATTTTTGATACATTGTTATAATTCAAAACATGCTTCATAATATATTTGTGATTTAATCAGCTCATAAATCGAATCGCGTCATCGGGTTGTGTTATTTTAGACTAGATCTTCTAGAGTTTTTTTTTGAGAAAGATAGTAACCAAATTAGTGCAGAGATAGAAAAGTAGTAGATTAAGAATCACTGAATTCAACTACATCACAGTGTTGTGATTCACAAGCCAAAATAGTTTTTACAAATTCATACAACTTCCTTAATTCATCTTATCATTTGATCTATGTTGCTCTTTTGATAATCATATGCGAGAGCAACCATTTTGTTCTTATTGCGGCTAAAATGATATCTCAAGAAACAACTCTCGTAGTAGTAATACAAATCTTAATATCTCGAGAAAAAGAACCTCGGTTGATCTATGAAACTTCTTTGGCGGCAGAAATAACTGCTTCCTTGGTTATTCCAAACTCCTTGTATATTTTTCCTGCCGGAGCACTTGCTCCGAACCTATCAATGCCTATGGTTTTTCCCTTGCTTCCAACAATCTTATGCCAACCGAAAGTTGATCCTGCCTCAATGATGACTCTAGCAGTAACAGAAGCAGGGAGAACACTCTCCTTGTATTCATCTGATTGATCATCAAAAAGTTCCCAGCTAACAAAAGGAACAACTCTTACAGTTTTTCCTTCTTTCCTTAGTTCATCGGCGGCAGCCGCAACAATTTCCAACTCAGAACCAGTTCCAATCAAGATAACGTCAGGTTTGTTACCTGATGAGTTGTCTGAAATGGTGTAACCTCCCTTTGCTACTCCTTCAATAGAAGTTCCCGGAAGGTTGGGCAACTTTTGCCGGGAAAGGGCAAGAATTGAGGGTCTCTTCGGGTTAAGCACGGCAACTCTGTATGATCCAGCAGTTTCATTACCATCAGCTGGACGAAGCATCAAAACATTTGGCATTGCTCGGAAACTTGCAAGGTGCTCTATTGGCTGATGAGTTGGCCCGTCCTCTCCAAGTCCAATTGAATCATGGGTCATAACATAAATAACTCCGGCTTCACACAAGGCAGAAATCCTTATGGCAGCTCTCATGTAGTCAGTGAAGACAAACTTAGCATTCAGCTCTGTAGCTTCCTCTTTGTAGCCTTTAGCTCTGTAGCTTCCTCTTTGTATTTCTTCTCATACTCAGCAAACTTAGCATTCCACTCAGCTTCAAGTGCGGCACCCTCAGGGGTATGGCGACTCCAATGTCTAAGGAATGTTAAGCAAGTTACATTCAAGATCATGAAAATATCAGTAAAACAAAGATATAATAACTAATGCATCTATTCATACTTTTTAACATCTTCTGGGACATGGAAAGGCTCATATGGACATCCAAGGTTCTACCGTGTAGCATCCACTTCTTTAGAACCCAATGCGGCTCCATGAACACTGTAGGAATTAGCCTTGTTTGGAGAACCAAATCCAATGGTAGTGGTTACCTGTGAAATAGTAATCAGAATTAATGAAATATTACCATATGACCAGCCTCAAAGCCAAATAAAACCGCTAAAACAATACCTAAGAACAAGGAGGTTTATTTTCACCCAAAGGAATCACATTATGACACTTCATCTAGTATATTCAATTCATATATATGACGGATTGGATAAATCCACTTACTTTAATCTCCATTTCATGTCACTAACCTTAATCAAAGTAGGTTTGTCTGTGACAGCCTTTGCTTCCTTAATGGCTGCACGAATTTCATCATAACCGGTATTTCCGTTCTTTACCCAAATCACATGCCATCCAAGTGCCTCGAAACGTTGATCAACATTCTCAGTGAATGCGATTTCAGTGTCACCGTCAATGGAAATGTGGTTATCATCATAGAAAGCAATAAGCTTCCCAAGACCCCAATGTCCAGCAAGTGAGCATGCTTCATTTGAAATTCCTTCCATTTGACAACCATCACCCAATATAACATACCTAGAGCCGACCAAAAACACAAACAAAATATAAATGTCGTTACCAATTGGGAAAACACCAATTCACAAATGCAAGCAAGTATAGATCAATATCTATCAAGATGTAACTAGTTATCTCACGTGTAACTAGTTAAACCAAAATGAAAATGGATACCCTGAAACATAAATAAGAAAATGTAAAAATGATGCAATGATTATGTATGCAAATGATATGCAAGGGTTTGTGACTGAGTTGGATCTGATCAAATGCCCTGATATAGGTCCAAGTATGTTCAAGAATTCCAGATGGAGGTCTATAAATCCAGTAACCAAGGTGGGGGGCTCAAATAAAGAGCCACATGTCCAGGGTTTAGAATCACAAGAACTGTTCCAACATGGAGTATTCTTAATCAAATCAAAGTAACAGGGTATGCTGAGGCCAAGGGTACCTGCAAACCTGTAAACAGCCCAACCCCCTCACAGGTGGTGTTCTAAAACAAGGATCCTCAGACTTGGATCAGTTATGAGAAGTGTAAGCACTTCTATCCCGGAGGTACAGTGTTTACAATAACCATAACAATTCCTCCTCTAATTCACCTTAGTTTCTGAAGGTCAATACTAAAGGTCATCCAGACTTAGCAGGCTTCCCAGATAGCCCTAGCATTGCAGGAAATCTGCAACACAGAGTTCTCAAGAAGAAACCCATATCTGAACCGTGTTTCATATTCCCGCACCAGACCGAGATGGAATGGGAAAGAATATGAACCACTCTAGCCTAGGTGTCACTCAGGTCCCAGGTATAGGACCTTAACTCTCAATAGAACCCCACCCACCAAAGCAAACAACAGATCCAGCCAGCAGCACAGTATGACAGTATGATATAATGCAAAGCTATAAAGAAAGCAGTAAACAACTGTACATAAAGCAAAAAAGAAATACAAATATACAAACACAAATAAGCACATAACACCCCAGTAAACACAAATCAAACAAGCGCTAGGAGGAACCCACAAAAAGAACCAGAAGCCCTGGTTACAGTATAAGGGTCCCCAGCAGAGTCGCCAAGCTGTCGCTCCCAAAGATTTACATCCCGGTACAAGCGCGAACGGTCGGCGAAAGGAACAATGAGAACACACAGCCGTGAACTCACTGGAGATGAATAGAGTCGCCAGCTATGCATTTTTATCCCGGAGGAAAGGCAATGCTGCATAGACCTAGAAAGGTATGGATAAGACGGTTGCGAACCAGAGAGACTGAGAAAGGGGGTTGGTTACAACCTGGGAAGGTATTAGCACCCAGATTGTCCGCCGTACTCGACGGGATCCACGCTTGAAAGATTTGTGTTTTAAAGGGGTAGTGTCAGTGCAATTTGTGTATAAAATAGCTGGAAAAGAATGTACAGGTGTCAGTGTAAGAAGTGTGAAGTGTAATATATACAGTGTCAGTGTAAGAACAGGAGTGAAATGCTCAAGAGTATGAGGCTTAAAGAATAAAGCTGGAAAAAGGGGGAATATACAAAGACTTTTGTTCGATAACTGTTAAGTTATGCCTACGTATCCTCTCGTGCAATGAGGAAGTCAGAACACCGTAGTTCGACCCAAAGAGACTGAAAGATGAATTGACTTGTGAACTGCTTACTTGCCTATGCTCAAGTGTATGACCTGTCTGGCTCAGGTGCAGACTGTCTTGCATTAGACGGAAGAAGCGAGCTCTCGTTTGTGAGTGAAGATGATGAGAAAAGAATCCCGAAGGAGACGATTATTGTTTGTTTTTGAGTTTTTCAATCTTTTATTGCTTTTGAGAATTTTTCATAAGTTAATGAGTTTAAGCCTAAACCAATGGATTTAGTAAACTCATCACATCTTCCCTCTGATTAGGGGTAATGAGAGTACCTTAAGTGTGAAGTCAGCTTCTCACACTTAACCACCATGGTGTAGGATTAAGATCATTAACCTACTTGTGATTATTTAGGTGTTTTTGGTGTTTTTGTTTAGTGTTAAATAATGAGGTTAAGCCATAATCAGGGATTTAACAGACTCATTACACCATCCTAATAGAAGGATAATAGATGAGAATGTTTAAGCTGAGGAAGGCTCCTCAACTTAATCCATGATTAGGGATTAAACTCATGACAAAACAAGCCTTTGATTAAGTGGATTTTATTTAATGGTATGATGAAGAAGTGGATTTTATGATTTGTAAGACAACTTGAGGGGGACTTGTCCATTAACACTAGGGTTAGTCCTTCTTAACCAATTAAGGAAGAATTAGAACCCTAATGCAAGGCCCAAGTTACAAGTGTGATGTCTTGATGATTATTATGTGAATTGATTAAAGGTTTTAAACATATTAAGGGTTTAACACTTAGGATTAAAGTTATACACTCCATCCTAATAGAAGGATGCAGGCATAAGCTTAATCACAAAGCCTTAAAGCCTTTAGGGTTTAGTCCCTGATTATGAGGTGAAAAGAGAGGACTCAATGAGACACAAAGGTAAAATCTAAATGGGGGAACTAATCAAAACCCTAATCATTATCATGCTTGGTTGTTCCTAAGGTTTGTGAGGTTTTCAAGAGAAGTCTTCAATTGAACCACCAGGAAGCAGATGAAAGGATCAAGAGAAGCAAAGCAACTTGCTTCATTCAAGAAGTCAAGTCACTTGAAGAAAGAAAGTGGGAAGAAGAAGAATGAGCAAACTCAAACTCAAACACATACAAAAATGCAGCAAGGATGCATAAAAGAGATGAAGAGAAGTTGTGAGAAGTGAAGGCAAATTCACTTCTCAAAGTTACTTACCACCTGAAAAGTTAGTGAAAGGAATGCAGTGCAATGCAAAATGAGATGAAATGACATGATGCAAATCAAAACCAGAAGCATTTACATGATGTTAATGATGCTAAGAGATGATGCAAACACATGTCAAGATTTGTGAAATAAGTTCAGTTTTTCAGGATGTCCCAACAGATGTTGTGACATCTCAAACAGAGTATAAGCAAATGAACTTAATTCAGAATGTCACACCAGATGTTGGGACATTGTATCAGTTAATAAAATAAGTTCAGTTTTTTAGGATGTCCCAACAGATGTTGTGACATCTCAAATAGAGTATAAGCAAATGAACTTAATTCAGGATGTCACACCAGATGTTGGGACATTGTATCAGTTAATGAAATAAGTTCAGTTTTTCAGGATGTCCCAATAGATGTTGTGACATCTCAAACAGAGTATAAGCAAATGAACTTAATTCAGAATGTCACACCAGATGTTGGGACATTGTATCAGTTAATGAAATAAGTTCAGTTTTTCAGGATGTCCCAACAGATGTTGTGACATCTCAAACAGAGTATAAGCAAATGAACTTAATTTAGAATGTCACACCAGATGTTGGGACATTGTATCAGTTAATGAAATAAGTTCAGTTTTCCAGGATGTCCCAACAGATGTTGTGACATCTCAGACCTGCTAACAGAACTAAATAAATTAAGGAAAGTTACCTGGAATTAATTATGGAAGAATGAAACAGAATAAGGCGCATCTGTACTGAGCTGGAGACCTTCGAAAGTGAGCTTTCAGAGCTTCCCTCTTGTGCAAATGATCTCCCTTTAACCCCTTGAGGCCAATGGAAACCTTGAATGAGGCTGAAAGTGGCTAGTTTTTTGTGGTTCAGTTCTGGTGTAACACGAAATGCAGTTCTTGTGTGTTGTGTTTCAGATCATTGTAAGGGGTGGGATCTGTTCTATGGATGATTTGTGGTTTGTGTGTGAAGAAAATTTTTTTTTTAATGTTTGAAGGCTGTGGAGAGAGTTTTTGAAGAGGAGAAGGTTCAGACCAGTTTTTTTGTGTATGCTGCAATGTGTGTATTCAGCTTGTGTATGGCTTGCTTTATGTTCCATAATGTTTGAGTAGGCTATGGAGCAGGTTTGTAGAGGTGGTTGATCACTATTCCAAAAGCATGGGAGAAATTGCAAAAAGTCATGGTTTGGTGTACTTGAAGCATGGGCTGTGTCAGAGATGGTTTCCTAACCTGTACTGCATCAGCTGAGTTCAAGGAAGGCCCTTGGATGGTTCATGAAAGGCTACTGCATTTGGATCATGAACTAGAGGAGTTTTTGCAACTTTCCCACTTGTGACATTTCATGATTTTGGCTATGTGAATGTGAGAAGTCTTGCTGAATTGTTGGTGAGGCATGCTTCATTAGGTCATGGCCAAGTTTTGAAACCAGCTAGAGGTCAAACAAAACCTTTGAGAATCAATTTGCAAGAAATCCCTCTTTGCACTTTCATGAAAAATGATTTATGGTCACTTGAAAATCAAAGCAAAGAAATGGGAAATTCCTTAGGCCAAACTGAATTTCAGGTCATGCATTGTTTATATGATTCTATGATCAAATAAAGATCATACACATTCAAAATGATGGGGAAAGCTGAAATTCTGGGATCAGGTTTGAGATGTCCCAACATCTGTTGGGACATCCTGAAAAAACTGAACTTATTACATTAACTTACACAATGTCACAACATCTGGTGTGACATCCTGAAGTCTGAACTTCAACACTTCTTGTTTGTCCAAAAATCCTACCAATTCTAAAACATCTACAAAAACCCTTTGGTTGGATGATTGGGGTCCTCAGATGCCCTGATTTTGCACTGACTTGTCTGAAAAGTCAACTCTTGATCAGATGACTTCCCCATGGAATTTCTTCATGAAAATTGATATGCACACTCCCTACACCATATAGAGACCAATAGAAACAAGAATGACCAACAAAATTGGAGTTATGGCCTCTGAAACCAAAACCCTAATTTTAAGTCATCTGTGCAGTTAAACCTGGCTCTGCTTCCATTCCATTCTCAGCTCTTGTGATTCTTTGACATTCTTGACTTTGAGGAGATATAATATGATGCTTGAACATACATTGACCCCTTTGAAGTGATTGATGACCTTTGGAGTGGCTCAAGAAGCTCTTGGATTGCTCAGATCACAAACCCTAGATGCAGATGACTTAGAACCAATGCAAAGACTCAAAATTGTGGCATGAGATGTTATGATTGTGTTTATGCATATGAAATGATCACAAGCCATGGTGTGAATGGGTGAGGGAAAATTTGGGGTGTTTACAGTTGCCCCTATTCAAACATGAGTTAGCTGTGCAGGATGTAAGCAATGGCTTAACAGGCAAACAAGATAACTTGTGGTTGAATACCAAAGACAGTCCAAAATTTGTACTCACAAAATGAAGAAGAAAAGGGATATAGATTGTAAAGGAAAATAAAGTATATTGCAAAGTGTGGGCGACGGAGGACGACCGTCAAGCAGAGGACGACTGCTGGGTAAAGAGCAGTGACGGGGACGGCCGACATGCTGGGAAAGGGCGAAAAATAAAGCAATGACGGGGACGGCCGACATGCTGAGGATAAAAGAATTATGATGGGGACGGCCATCATGATAAAGCTGTAAAATTCTCTGGGGATTAATGAAACATGACGGGGACGGCCATCAAGCTCATAAAGTAAAGTAACCAACGATGGGGACGGCCATCGGGCTAAAAAGGAAAAGGGACCACGATGGGGACGGCCATCGGGTTAAAGAATAAATGAAATAAACAGATGATGAGGTACGGTCATCAAAGGTGAAGGACGATCACCTAGCAGGGGACGGCTGCTCTGTTGGGTTAAGATGAGGGACGATCATCTAAGGTGGAGGACGACCACCTGGCAGGGTACGGCTGCCGAAAGTATCGCGACATAGGACGAATGTCGGATAAAAGGTCAACGATGGGGACGGCCATCGGATGAGCATGATGGAGGACTACCATCAGGAGGTGGAGGACGACCACCTAGCAGGGGACGGCTGCTCTCGGGGTTTATCATGACATAGGACGAATGTCAGATAACCAAAATCAACAATGGGGACGGCCATTGGATAAAATGATGAAGGACGATCATCAAGAGGTGGAGGACGACCACCTAGCAGGGGACGGCTGCTAAAAATCAACGATGGGGACGGCCATCGGATGAGCATGATGGAGGACGACCATCAAGAGGTGGAGGACGACCACCTAGCAGGGTACGGCTGCTCTCAGGGTTTATCGTGACACAGGACGAGTGTCAGATAAAAAGAAAATTTGCTTTGTTGGCGATCTACTGGGGAATAGTAAACACGGACGAGTGTTTATATTCAAGAAACAAAAGGTATAAGTGTTTAGATGTTGTGTATAGATTAAAGATGCGGACGAGCATCCTTAAGACTACGATACGGACGAGTATCGGGTAGAAACAAATATTGACACGTGTTCAGAGATGGTGATACGGACGAGTATCAACTGGTTAACAGAGAACACGGACGAGTGTTGAATCTGAAGGGACTCTTCTGGGGAAGAGTAGATACAGACGAGTATCTATATTTAAAAGACATGAGTGTTTGACACAGTGTATGGATTAAAGATGCGGACGAGCATCCTTAAGACTATGATACGGACGAGTATCATGCAGAAACAAACCCTTGACGCATGTTCTGAGATGATGGTACGGACGAGTACCAACGAGTTAACAAAGAACAAGGACTAGTGTTGAATCTGTGGGGATGTAAGTGGTATATATAAGATACGGACGAGTATCAGTATAAGAGTGAGTGGTGTATAGATGAGTGTTTAACTGCTGGGGAGAGTGACACGGACGAGTGTCAAAAGGAGAAGAGTGTGATATGAACAAGTATCTGGTATACAAAGTGTAGATGACTGCGCTGGGGATATGACACGGACGGGTGTCAAAGGATTGTTATGTAAGTATATGTGAGTGCAAAGAGGACGTCTTTGGCTTTCTGCTGGGGTTATGACACAGGCGGGTGTCAAAGAGAGTATATACTGGTGTTTGCGAATGTGAGGTAACTGTTTTGCTGGGGAATCTCCGCTGGGGATTTGGGGGAAGTATTCTGTATATTGACGGATTGTCATTATTCACAAGTGTTGATTCAAAACATGGCTTATGAATATGCTATATGTTTGATTTTTGCCGTAATGCTCCGTGTTAAAACGGAATGCTACGCTTTGTGGGTGAATATGATGCGAATGCTATGATTGTGCAAAGATACCAAACCGGGATTTCGGATCCCGTTGCTTGTGAAGATCTTTGGCCGATCTGCTTGAAATAGACATCCCAGCTGGGGATGAGATCATTGGTAGATCTGATGATATGATATCTGCTTTGGGATTCGGGTCACTGAGAGACCTATTCCAATAAATTAAAGACCCAGCTGGGGTTTGTAGAAGCTTTCTTCACTCTGTTGTGATCTTTTATGCGCTGCTTTTCTGGATAGAGGTTGGAGCTCTGTGGGGAGATGGTTCCTTGATTCTTGTACTCGGCTGAGGAAGGAACGGCAACTCGGCTGGGGAGAAAGAGAGATCACTGAAAGACCTCCCTAGGGATTCTGTTGAAGAGGATCCTTGACTCAACCAGGGATATTGGTGCCTTCTGTGATGCCTGGCAACTCTGATGGGGATAAGTAATAAGTGGCAACTCAGCTGGGGAGTAGGCATTTTGGGCGCTGAGTGTCGATTTGTCAGCTCGTTGAAGCTTTCATGCCCCAAGTTGCATTCTGGATACCTGCAATCCTGCAAAGATAGGGAAACGCACAAGTAATCCCGAGGTATCCTCTACTGGATTCCGTCATAGGAGTTAGGCACTTCTGAGAGTAAGTACATTTCCTGCAAGCATGTGACTTTATTTAAAGATAAATATCTGTATTCTATGCAATCAGTTTCTTTTAGATATCAGACATTTTTTGCAAATAAAATGTACAAGACGAGACGTGACTGAAAATCTGATTTTATTAATTCATATGCCCTGAATTGGCGAGATACAGTCAAAGAAACATATCCCCTGGAATGAGGAGATTGTTACAAATTGAGAAACAAAATGCTGGCAATGTTGATGACGCTTTAAGGAGCTTCCTTTCTTGCTATGACTCGTATGACTTTTGACGTTCTTCTCATCTTGCTTTCTGAAGAAGGCTGATTCTGACTGAGGCTTGATCCTTTCGAAGCTTACCAAGTTGTAAACGATACAGACGAATTCAGACTGCAGTTGTTCGCTTATTCCCTTATTTTGCATGGATCGCCCTTTCGGGTTTTCAATCCATCGGGATACCCATTTTTGCCTGAGCTGTCCAATGCGGCTTTTCAACTCAGCGGGTGTACATTTTTGTTTATTTTCCCTTATTTTTGCCTGAGTCTTTTATTCTGTTTTTGACTCGCCGGGATGCCCTATTTTTGCCTGGACTTACATTCTATTTTTGTGTCCAGCGGGTCTTTTTATGCGAAGTATTTTTTAACTGCATCTGAATTCACAGGGGACAGGAAATCTTCACCGTCCATGGTGCTAAGCATCAGTGCTCCACCGGAAAAAACTTTCTTAACCACAAATGGTCCTTCATAATTTGGAGTCCATTTTCCCCTGTGGTCTGTATGAGGAGGGAGGATTCTCTTCAGCACAAGATCTCCTACTTGGTACTCTCGGTGCCTGACTTTCTGATCGAAGGCTTTCTTCATTCTCTTCTGATATAACTGCCCATGACAGATTGCAGCCAATCTTTTCTCTTCGATCAGACTCAGTTGTTCGTATCGGGCCCGAACCCATTCTGCTTCGTTCAGCTTAACATCCATTAGTACCCGTAGAGAGGGTAATTCAACTTCGACAGGTAGGACTGCTTCCATACCGTACACAAGCTGATACGGTGTTGCCCCAGTGGATGTTCTGATTGACGTGCGTTACCCATGCAAGGAAAACGGTAGCATTTCATGCCAGTCTTTGTAGGTGATTACCATCTTCTGCACAATATTCTTGATGTTCTTATTAGCTGCCTCAACTGCGCCATTCATTTTTGGCCTGTAAGGAGAAGAATTGTGGTGTTGGATCTTGAAGTCCCGGCACAGCTCTGCCATCATTTTGTTGTTTAAGTTGGAACCATTATCAGTAACGATTCGCTCAGGAACTCCGTATCGACAGATGATATCTCTCTTCATAAATCGGGCTACCACCTGCCTTGTAACATTTGCATAGGAGGCTGCTTCGACCCACTTGGTGAAATAGTCAATAGCAACCAGGATGAATCTGTGGCCATTCGAAGCAGTCAGTTCAATCTTGCCAATCATGTCAATGCCCCACATAGCAAAGGGCCAGGGTGAAGACATTACATTCAAAGGATTGGGAGGCACATGCACCTTATCTGCATAGATCTGGCATTTATGGCATTTTCTGGCGTAAGCACAACAGTCGGCATCCATTGTGATCCAGTAATAACCCGATCTTAGCAACTTTTTAGCCATGGCATGCCCTCCCGCATGGGTACCAAAGGATCCTTCGTGCACTTCATGCATCAACAAGTCTGCTTCTGTCTTATCAACACATCTGAGGAGTACCATATCAAAGTTCCTTTTGTATAGGGAACCATCAGTGTTCAAGAAGAAACTACCAGCAAGCCTTCTCAAAGTCTTCTTATCATTGGAAGATGCCCCAGGTGGGTATGTTTGGTCCTCCAAGAAGCGCTTAATGTCATGGAACCAAGGCTTATTATCTTTAACAACATCTGCTGCGAACACATATGCTGGTCTGTCAAGTCTGGACACTGAAATCTGAGGTACAAAGTTGGCAGCTTGAACTTTGATCATGGATGAAATTGTGGCAAGAGCATCTGCAAACTGATTCTCGTCCCGAGGGATATACTCAAGCTTGACTGTTGTAAAGAAAGTCAACAACCTTCTTGTATAATCCCTATAAGGTATCAGATGATCCTGGTGGGTGTACCATTTGCCGTTGGTTTGATTGATTACCAGAGCTGAATCTCCAAATACGGTCAATGTCTTGATCCTGAGGTCAATGGCTTCCTCAAGACCCATAATGCAAGCTTCGTATTCAGCTTCGTTGTTAGTGCAGTTGAAAGTGAGTTTTGCCGAGAAAGGCATGTGAATTCCTTTAGGTGTAATGAGTACTGCACCAACACCACGACCGTTCATGTTAACAGCCCCATCAAACATCATAGTCCATTCTTCTTCCGGGTCAGGCCCTTCAGTGTGAACAGGCTCTTCATGATCTTTTGCTTTTATGAACATGATGTCTTCATCAGGGAAGTCAAATCTCATAGGCTGGTAATCATCAATGGGTTGCTCAGCAAGATATTCAGACAATACACTGCCCTTGATGGCTTTCTGAGATGTGTATTGGATGTCATACTATGTAAGGATCATTTGCCATCTTGCAACCCGTCCGGTAAGGGCTGGCTTCTCGAATATGTACTTGACTGGGTCCATTTTAGAGATCAACAAAGTAGTGTGGGTCAACATATACTGCCTCAGTCGGCGAGCATCCCACGCTAAAGCACATCAAGTTTTCTCGAGCAGTGAATAATGTTGTTCACAGTCGGTAAACTTTTTGCTTAGGTAGTATATTGCATACTCTTTTCGACCAGACTCGTCATGCTGGCCCAGCACACACCCCATTGACTCTTCTAATACTGTCAAGTACATGATTAGAGGTTTTCCTTCAACTGGAGGCATAAGGATTGGAGGCTCTTGTAAGTATTCCTTGATTTTGTCAAAAGCCTTCTGACAGTCTTCGTTCCACCTGACCGTTTGTTCTTTTCTCAACAATTTGAACAAGGGTTCACAGGTGGCTGTAAGGTGAGATATGAACCTTGAAATGTAGTTCAATCGACCTAAGAACCCTCGAACTTCTTTCTCTGTCTTTGGTGCAGGCATCTCTTGAATAGCTTTGACTTTATCAGGGTCAACTTTAATCCCTTTCTCGCTTACAATGAATCCCAGCAGCTTACCAGATCGCACCCCGAATGTGCATTTGTTGGGGTTCAACTTCAATTGGTACTTCCTCAGACGCTTGAACAATTTCAGCAGATTTACCAGGTGATCTTCTTCAGTGAGGGACTTGGCAATCATGTCATCCACATAACATTCGATTTCCTTATGGATCATGTCGTGGAATAATGTCACCATAGCCCGTTGATATGTTGCACCAGCATTCTTGAGCCCAAATGGCATTACCTTGTAGCAGAACGTCCCCCAGGGTGTGATGAAGGTTGTCTTCTCCATGTCTTTAGGTGACATTTTGATCTGATTGTATCCTGAGAATCCGTCCATGAAGGAGAATACCGAGAACTGAGCCGTATTATCAACCAATACATCGATGTGAGGTAAAGGGAAATCATCTTTTGGGCTGGCTCTGTTCAGATCCCGGTAGTCAACACACATTCTTACTTTGCCGTCTTTCTTGGGCACAGGTACTATGTTAGCAACCCACAGTGGATAGCTAGTTACGGCAAGGAACCCGGCGTCCCATTGCTTTTGTACCTCTTCCTTGATTTTCATTGCCATGTCTGGACGAGTACGGCGCAGTTTCTGTTTAACCGGCGGGCATTCTTCTCTCAAAGGCAGCTTGTGCACAACAATGTCGGTATCCAACCCTGGCATATCTTGATAAGACCAAGCGAACACGTCCACATACTCTTGAAGCAGGTCAATCAGTTGTCTCTTCACTGAGTCTTGTAGGCAGGCCCCGATTTTAACTTCTTTCACATCTTCATCTGTACCAAGATTGATCGTTTCAACCTCCTCCTGGTGAGGATTAATAACCTTTTCCTCTTGTCTTAACAACCTGGCTAGCTCTTCAGGAAGCTCATATTCTTCTTCAACCCCTTCATCAGCTTGATTGATTGGATTGTCAAAGTCATACGAAGTCATAGCCGTGCTGTTGTCGGTGCTGTCTAGAAGGCACACTCTGCAAGGGTTCAGTTTGTTCATTTTAGTGATTTGATTTTAATCTTGTTTTTAAAAGTGAAATAAAGTTGTCATTTTGAAAACACTGCCATTTATTTTTTTGTACAAAAAGAAAAATGGAAAAACAGTGAGCGGAAAAGAAAAAGACTCGTTTGCAAAAAGATGTCTGATATTTAATTGATTAATCTTGTTGCACAAAAAGTACAGATGGCCCGATTACAAAATGAGTCTTGTCATCTTGGGCAAGATGCAAGACTTTGATGCATGCTATAAAAATACAGGAAATAATAATTACTCTGCATGAGTAACTCTTATAATTTCCTGGGAAGACCAGTTTGAGATACTGCTCCCCGGGATCTTTGGACGAATCCAGCTTTCCAGGTTGCGTTCTTCTTCCAGCTCGTCTTCCAAGTTGTTGATAGCATCAGGGGTGAGCATCCCCCCACTCACAAAGTTGGGCTCTTTCGCAGCCTCTTCTTGATCTTGTTGAGTTGGTTTGTAACCCAACCCAAATCTATCCTCTTTCTTCTCCACCGGTAACAATTTGCCCCAGCCTTGGGCAGTTCCTTCCTCAACAACCTTCCGGGCTTGTTGGTATGATGTCATTGAAGTTACAGGTACAGCAGATGTTTCATTCACGTTCAAGGCCTCGAACCCCTGACTCATTGTTTCATGGATCTCCCCATCCATCTCAATGTATTTATAAGTAGCCAGGTGGCTGACAAAAATATCCTCCTCTCCACAGATTGTAACGACTTGACCCTCCCACTCGAATTTTAACTTCTGGTGAAGGGTTGAGGTCACGGCGCCAGCGGCGTGAATCCATGGCCTACCCAATAGACAGCTGTAGGCAGGCTGTATATCCATCACGTAGAAGGTCGTTTTGAAAGTTTGCGGGCCAATCGTTATGGGCAACTCAATCTCTCCCAGAACCGATCTCTTAGAACCATCAAAGGCTCTCACCACCAGGTTGCTGGGTCTCAACGCCAATCCGTCATACTCTAGCTTCACAAGGGCTTTTTTAGGTAAGACGTTGAGGGATGACCCCGTGTCTACCAGCACATGGGAAAGGACAGCACCTTTACATTCCATGGTTATGTGCAAGGCTTTGTTATGGTTGCGGCCTTCCGTAGTCAAATCAGTGTTGGTGAACCCTAGTCCATGACTAGCATTAACATTTCCAACTACAACTTCCAGCTGATTGACAGTGATCTCTTCAGGCACGTAAGCTGCGTGCAAGACTTTGAGTAGTGCATTCCGATGGGCTTCGGAGCACATAAGCAATGATAGGATTGAGATCTTGGAAGGCGTTTGATGAAGCTGATCCACTATTTTGTAATCACTTTTCTTGATGATTCACATGAACTCATCAACCTCTTGGTCGAAGGGTGTTTTCAAAGCTTCCTTAACAGTCTGCTCTTCCTGCACCAACCTCTTTCCTTTTTCCTTGGCAGCAGCTTCTGCTTCGGCAGTGGGTCTTTGAATTTGTGGAGCGAAGAGACGTCCGCTTCGAGTGAAGCCTCCGCCTCCTCCCACATTGTCTATTTGTGGTGCAGGGGTTGATGATTCAAAAGTGATTTTTTGTCCTTCGCAGTACAGGTCAGAGCCATAATGCCACGGGATGGCGTTACTGCTTTCATAAGGTACTGGTCCAGGCACCGTGATAGTGACTGGACTGATTGCAGCTGCGGAAGGAGTTGTGATAGTCTGTGGATCGTAGTATATCGTGATTGGTGCTCTGATGGGAGCAGCACTTTGCGAGTTGTAAGCAGAGTTATTTTCTAGATCGTAATAGATTGTAACTGTTGAGACGTCTTCAGAGTTTGTTGCCGATGTTGTAGGAGACATTGTCGGAAGGATGGGTGTTGTTGTTGTAGGAGTTTCAAGATGAAGTGGTGCTGGAGGTGTAGAAGGAACACTTGTTGATATCTGGTCAGTTGAGATGACATATGAAACATTTGTTGATGAAGCTGAAGAATTGTCGGGAACAATGGTTGTTGCAGTTGTAGGAGATACTGGAATCGTTGCTGATGAGATTACTGGATTTGTAGGAAATGATGTGGTGATTTGAAGTTGGCCACTCTGAATGAGACCATCTATGCCATTCCTCAAGTTATCGCACCCATTTACCGAAATATTGCAGTAAGCACACCCTAACTCACACCCCGGGAACATTTGACATTCGAGGAGCTGAGCCTTAATTTCTACCAACGGTGTCCGGATCTGACCCACACTGGTTATTAAATAAGACGGCTTGTCTTCTTCAATAGCATTTATTCTGGGACCCCCGTGGTGCGGCATAGGGTTTTTGTTGACATTGGGTGGTGGTGCGAAATTCAGGGCCTTAGAGTCCACCAGGTCTTGTACCTTCATGTGCAAGGCTCTGCACTTTTCTGTACTGTGGCCAGGTGCATTTGAATGAAAAGCACATCTGGCGTTGGAGTCATAATTCCTGGGTAGACTATTAGGATCCGGAGGTGCCAACGTCCTTAGCTCAACTAGGTTGAGTTTCAGGAGTTGTGGCAGCAATGTAGCATATGGCATAGGGATCGGATCGATCACCCTATTGGCTTGAGATGACCTCTGCTGAAATGGCCTTTGATGATTGTTGTTGTTGGTGTTATTGTAGTTTCTTGGAGGATACTGAGTTTGCTGATGGTACTGTTGTTGCTGATAGTTTTGCTGGGAGGTTGATAAGCTGGTTGTGGATGAGCTGGAGCGGGAATGGTGACTGCTGCCACAGACCTGTGAACATATTGAGGTCTGCCCCTGTTGGTGTGGATGGCATTGGTCTCGCCAGTTCTTCTTGGGCCTGCAAAAGGCTTCCTTGTATTGCCGGACGAGCTGGCACCATTGTCAGAAATCTTGCCCATCTTCAACAGGCTCTCAATTCTCTCTCCAGATATGACAACATCTGCAAAGCTAGTGGAAGAGAAAGCAGCCAACCTGTCAATATATGTTCCCTGGAGGGTGTTCATAAACATATCTGCCATTTCCCTCTCAGACATAGGTGGCTGAACAGCAGCGGCCAATTGCCTCCATCTCTGGGCATATTCTCGGAAACTCTCCCTTGACGACTGTGACATTCCCATTAGGAGAGTCCTGTTGGGCGCCATATCTAAGTTGTACTGATACTGTCTGATAAAGGCCTCTGCCAGGTCCTTCCAACACCTGATAGTTGCTCTTGTCAGATGAGAGTACCATTCTCTTGAGGCTCCCGTCAAGCTATCCTCAAAATAGAACATCCAGAGCTTCTCGTCCATGGTGTAGGCCTTCAACCTCCCCAGAAATGATTGCAAGTGGGTCCGGGGGCATGAAGTCCCGTTGTATTTTTCAAAACAAGGAGGCTTGAACTTATGGGGAATCCTGACCCCGTCTACCAAGCCCATGTCCATAACATCGAAACCTAAAGAGTTTTGAGACTCTAAGGATCTTAATTTCTCAGCTATCTCATCCAGCCTTCTATCATAAGCTTCCTCCCCAGCACCCATTACTGTAAACTGATCCTCCTGGGGGTCTTCTTGCAGTACCCTACCGGCAGTGGCAGTCCCTTGAACATTTGTAGGAATATTGACCTCTGGATGAAGATGGGGTCCAAATACCGGGGGATTGACATGAGGTTGGACCCTCTCATTATTGCTGGTGCCAGCAGTCCCTACATGTGGATCCTCTTGATTTTGCCTTTCCACCATGGCTCTCAATCTTTCTTGGCTCTGAGCCATGTTGTTCATCACTTCCATAAACTGAGTCATCTGTGTTCTCATTTCCAATCTTTCGTTTGCCATCTGATTTCTGACCTCTGCAAGGTCCTGCTGTACCTGATCCATTTGTATGCCCGGAAGGTTGTTACGGGTTGGATAACGGTGCGGACGGTTGAGGGGAAATACCCGGCGTCGAGCAATAGTTCCTGAACATCACAACAGAGTTAGCAACAATAAAACAAAAACCTACAAAACAAACAAAGGGTTAGCATGCAATGCAGTATGCTTATTTGTTTTCAAGGTATCCGGCTTGGCATTCAGTTTTGACCCTTCCAGACCCTTGAAGATGCTGTTGATGCTGCTTTCGAAGTAAACTCGGATGGAACAAACTGGTACATATATTACAAAAGACAAATGGTACATAGTTTGATTACAAATAAAAACCCTCTGAGGGGCCAAAATACATTAAAAGAAAATAAAAGTACATGGAATGAAAGCAACAACAAGCAAATGGTCAAACACCAAGACCAAACTCATCCTCCCGAACTTCCTTGAGAAGTGCTTCGGTCACAGGATCAGCTGGACGCTCCGTGAGATTCCTGATGAGGAGATTCCGGGTAGTAACAGCTGCAGTTAGCTTCTTGTGTTGACCTTGGTCCTTTGACCTCTTCACTCCAGCTTTGATCTTCAGCTCTGATATCTCCCTCTGGGCTACTGCCAGGGCTTCCTGCTGCTCTTTTGCACTAGCTTCCAGTTGCTCTATCTTGTCTTGAGTCCTCTTGTCCTCCAGAGTGCGAGCCTCGGTGATCCTGACCCACCTAGCCTGACTCTCCTTCAGATACAAGTCTGTCCTGGCCTTCTGGAACTGGGCTTCCTTGCAAGCATTCTTCAGAATTTGTTCCCCAGTCCTAGACTTCTTGATATAATCCTCAGACTTTTCAATTCTAGCCAGATGCTCTACTTTCAACTTCTCTAGCCTCTCAATGTCCATCCTACCATCACTCCTCTCCCGGAGGGTCTTCTGCAAAGCCTGAGTCAACTTCTCATTTCTCTCCTTCAAGCTCTCAAACTCCTCTAAGCTGACAGTGGCAGGAGGTGGTGCTGAGGATGATCCAGGCATATCTTCCATGGTAAAGGGCATTCCAGAAAATTGAGCCCTGGCATGGGACCACTCATAATATTGTGCTGATGCTACATTGTTGCACTTCCCCAGAATGGTTACTCCCTTGGTTTGAACATTGTCCCAGGCCCAGGCTGCCTGCCTAACAATAGCCAGATTAGGCTTGTTCTCACAATAAAGGGTCTCAACCAAGTCTTGTGCCTTAGGAGTGTGGACCAGTGCATAGCCCAGTTGTCTTTTGAACAGCAGAGGATTGTAATTAATACTACCCTTAACTCCTATTAGGGGCACGTTTGGAAAATGCCCACAGCTGGTGATGATATCTCTGCCTTTTGTGCTTTGAGTGCACCACCTGATATCGGCTGAAGTTAGAGCAGTGAGTCTTCTAGCCCAGTTTCTCTGCTGATGAGGGTTCAAAAATGCATCTGTTCTGGGCAAATGCCTGAGAAGCCAAGTATGGAACAAAGGAGCACAACACCTCACTAATCTTCCCCTCTGCTTTTCATTCCTCTGATGCACTGAGTAATAGAGATCCCCCAATAAAGTGGGCACTGGGTTCTTCAGGATGAAAAGATGGACTGCATTCTTGCTAATGAATCGAGGCTCATCTGCAAATAATATAATCCCATATATGCTCAAGGCCAACAAAGCACAAACTGCTTTCCACTCCCCCAAAGAAGCTTTCAGGGTAGCTTGAGAGATCAAGAAATCCAGATGCAGGCCAGGGATTCCAGCCTTAGAAGTCATATGCTGCCCAATCAGAACTGATTCCAGATGCAAAGCCTTTGCTACCTCTTCATTACCAGGAAAGACCATCTCAGGGTTGAAAGGGACTCCACCCCTGATAGGTATACCAACCAATGATGAGTATTCTTCCAATAAAGGGCCCAGCTGAAAGTCCTGAAAAGTGAAACACCTCAGTGGGGGATCATAAAACTGAAGGCAGGTGTGAATCAGGCTCCTCTGTGAAGGGTCCAGATCCATAACCACATCAAGTATATCTCCGTAGTGTTCCCTGAACAGTGGTATATGATCTGGAGTGATCAGGGTCTGAATCCTCCTGATGTCAGATAGCTCTGGCTGGAAGAAGTGGTAGGTGATGTTGCTCTTTTTAGGAGCCATGATGTTGAGGATGAGTAGAGACATGTGCTGATGATAACACTGAAGAAATGGGCCACTGATTGGCTGGTGCAGATGACTGATAGCTGAAGCAGATGCTGATGAAGATAGGTCAGTACTGAAGATAGGGTCAAAACCAAACCAAAATGAAAATGGATACCCTGAAACACAAATAAGCAAATGTCAAAATGATGCAATGATTATGTATGCAAATGATATGCAAGGGTTTGTGACTGAGCTGGATCTGATCAAATGCCCTGATATAGGTCCAAGTATGTTCAAGAATTCCAGATGGAGGTCTATAAATCCAGTAACCAAGGTGGGGGGCTCAAATAAAGAGCCACATGTCCAGGGTTTAGAATCACAAGAACTGTTCCAACATGGAGTATTCTTAATCAAATCAAAGTAACAGGGTATGCTGAGGCCAAGGGTACCTGCAAACCTGTAAACAGCCCAACCCCCTCACAGGTGGTGTTCTAAAACAAGGATCCTCAGACTTGGATCAGTTATGAGAAGTGTAAGCACTTCTATCCCGGAGGTACAGTGTTTACAATAACCATAACAATTCCTCCTCTAATTCACCTTAGTTTCTGAAGGTCAATACTAAAGGTCATCCAGACTTAGCAGGCTTCCCAGATAGCCCTAGCATTGCAGGAAATCTGCAACACAGAGTTCTCAAGAAGAAACCCATATCTGAACCGTGTTTCATATTCCCGCACCAGACCGAGATGGAATGGGAAAGAATATGAACCACTCTAGCCTAGGTGTCACTCAGGTCCCAGGTATAGGACCTTAACTCTCAATAGAACCCCACCCACCAAAGCAAACAACAGATCCAGCCAGCAGCACAGTATGACAGTATGATATAATGCAAAGCTATAAAGAAAGCAGTAAACAACTGTACATAAAGCAAAAAAGAAATACAAATATACAAACACAAATAAGCACATAACACCCCAGTAAACACAAATCAAACAAGCGCTAGGAGGAACCCACAAAAAGAACCAGAAGCCCTGGTTACAGTATAAGGGTCCCCAGCAGAGTCGCCAAGCTGTCGCTCCCAAAGATTTGCATCCCGGTACAAGCGCGAACGGTCGGCGAAAGGAACAATGAGAACACACAGCCGTGAACTCACTGGAGATGAATAGAGTCGCCAGCTAGGCATTTTTATCCCGGAGGAAAGGCAATGCTGCATAGACCTAGAAAGGTATGGATAAGACGGTTGCGAACCAGAGAGACTGAGAAAGGGGGTTGGTTACAACCTGGGAAGGTATTAGCACCCAGATTGTCCGCCGTACTCGACGGGATCCACGCTTGAAAGATTTGTGTTTTAAAGGGGTAGTGTCAGTGCAATTTGTGTATAAAATAGCTGGAAAAGAATGTATAGGTGTCAGTGTAAGAAGTGTGAAGTGTAATATATACAGTGTCAGTGTAAGAACAGGAGTGAAATGCTCAAGAGTATGAGGCTTAAAGAATAAATCTGGAAAAAGGGGGAATATACAGAGACTTTTGTTCGATAACTGTTAAGTTATGCCTACGTATCCTCTCGTGCAATGAGGAAGTCAGAACACCGTAGTTCGACCCAAAGAGACTGAAAGATGAATTGACTTGTGAACTGCTTACTTGCCTATGCTCAAGTGTATGACCTGTCTGGCTCAGGTGCAGACTGTCTTGCATTAGACGGAAGAAGCGAGCTCTCGTTTGTGAGTGAAGATGATGAGAAAAGAATCCCGAAGGAGACGATTATTGTTTGTTTTTGAGTTTTTCAATCTTTTATTGCTTTTGAGAATTTTTCATAAGTTAATGAGTTTAAGCCTAAACCAATGGATTTAGTAAACTCATCACATCTTCCCTCTGATTAGGGGTAATGAGAGTACCTTAAGTGTGAAGTCAGCTTCTCACACTTAACCACCATGGTGTAGGATTAAGATCATTAACCTACTTATGATTATTTAGGTGTTTTTGGTGTTTTTGTTTAGTGTTAAATAATGAGGTTAAGCCATAATCAGGGATTTAACAGACTCATTACACCATCCTAATAGAAGGATAATAGATGAGAATGTTTAAGCTGAGGAAGGCTCCTCAACTTAATCCATGATTAGGGATTAAACTCATGACAAAACAAGCCTTTGATTAAGTGGATTTTATTTAATGGTATGATGAAGAAGTGGATTTTATGATTTGTAAGACAACTTGAGGGGGACTTGTCCATTAACACTAGGGTTAGTCCTTCTTAACCAATTAAGGAAGAATTAGAACCCTAATGCAAGGCCCAAGTTACAAGTGTGATGTCTTGATGATTATTATGTGAATTGATTAAAGGTTTTAAACACATTAAGGGTTTAACACTTAGGATTAAAGTTATACACTCCATCCTAATAGAAGGATGCAGGCATAAGCTTAATCACAAAGCCTTAAAGCCTTTAGGGTTTAGTCCCTGATTATGAGGTGAGAAGAGAGGACTCAATGAGACACAAAGGTAAAATCTAAATGGGGGAACTAATCAAAACCCTAATCATTATCATGCTTGGTTGTTCCTAAGGTTTGTGAGGTTTTCAAGAGAAGTCTTCAATTGAACCACCAGGAAGCAGATGAAAGGATCAAGAGAAGCAAAGCAACTTGCTTCATTCAAGAAGTCAAGTCACTTGAAGAAAGAAAGTGGGAAGAAGAAGAATGAGAAAACTCAAACTCAAACACATACAAAAATGCAGCAAGGATGCATAAAAGAGATGAAGAGAAGTTGTGAGAAGTGAAGGCAAATTCACTTCTCAAAGTTACTTACCTCCTGAAAAGTTAGTGAAAGGAATGCAGTGCAATGCAAAATGAGATGAAATGACATGATGCAAATCAAAACCAGAAGCATTTACATGATGTTAATGATGCTAAGAGATGATGCAAACACATGTCAAGATTTGTGAAATAAGTTCAGTTTTTCAGGATGTCCCAACAGATGTTGTGACATCTCAAACAGAGTATAAGCAAATGAACTTAATTCAGAATGTCACACCAGATGTTGGGACATTGTATCAGTTAATAAAATAAGTTCAGTTTTTTAGGATGTCCCAACAGATGTTGTGACATCTCAAATAGAGTATAAGCAAATGAACTTAATTCAGGATGTCACACCAGATGTTGGGACATTGTATCAGTTAATGAAATAAGTTCAGTTTTTCAGGATGTCCCAACAGATGTTGTGACATCTCAAACAGAGTATAAGCAAATGAACTTAATTCAGAATGTCACACCAGATGTTGGGACATTGTATCAGTTAATGAAATAAGTTCAGTTTTTCAGGATGTCCCAACAGATGTTGTGACATCTCAAACAGAGTATAAGCAAATGAACTTAATTCAGAATGTCACACCAGATGTTGGGACATTGTATCAGTTAATGAAATAAGTTCAGTTTTCCAGGATGTCCCAACAGATGTTGTGACATCTCAGACCTGCTAACAGAACTGAATAAATTAAGGAAAGTTACCTGGAATTAATTATGGAAGAATGAAACAGAATAAGGCGCATCTGTACTGAGCTGGAGACCTTCGAAAGTGAGCTTTCAGAGCTTCCCTCTTGTGCAAATGATCTCCCTTTAACCCCTTGAGGCCAATGGAAACCTTGAATGAGGCTGAAAGTGGCTAGTTTTTTGTGGTTCAGTTCTGGTGTAACAGGAAATGCAGTTCTTGTGTGTTGTGTTTCAGATCATTGTAAGGGGTGGGATCTGTTCTATGGATGATTTGTGGTTTGTGTGTGAAGAAAATTTTTTTTTTAATGTTTGAAGGCTGTGGAGAGAGTTTTTGAAGAGGAGAAGGTTCAGACCAGTTTTTTTGTGTATGCTGCAATGTGTGTATTCAGCTTGTGTATGGCTTGCTTTATGTTCCATAATGTTTGAGTAGGCTATGGAGCAGGTTTGTAGAGGTGGTTGATCACTATTCCAAAAGCATGGGAGAAATTGCAAAAAGTCATGGTTTGGTGTACTTGAAGCATGGGCTGTGTCAGAGATGGTTTCCTAACCTGTACTGCATCAGCTGAGTTCAAGGAAGGCCCTTGGATGGTTCATGAAAGGCTACTGCATTTGGATCATGAACTAGAGGAGTTTTTGCAACTTTCCCACTTGTGACATTTCATGATTTTGGCTATGTGAATGTGAGAAGTCTTGCTGAATTGTTGGTGAGGCATGCTTCATTAGGTCATGGACAAGTTTTGAAACCAGCTAGAGGTCAAACAAAACCTTTGAGAATCAATTTGCAAGAAATCCCTCTTTGCACTTTCATGAAAAATGATTTATGGTCACTTGAAAATCAAAGCAAAGAAATGGGAAATTCCTTAGGCCAAACTGAATTTCAGGTCATGCATTGTTTATATGATTCTATGATCAAATAAAGATCATACACATTCAAAATGATGGGGAAAGCTGAAATTCTGGGATCAGGTTTGAGATGTCCCAACATCTGCTGGGACATCCTGAAAAAACTGAACTTATTACATTAACTTACACAATGTCACAACATCTGGTGTGACATCCTGAAGTCTGAACTTCAACACTTCTTGTTTGTCCAAAAATCCTACCAATTCTAAAACATCTACAAAAACCCTTTGGTTGGATGATTGGGGTCCTCAGATGCCCTGATTTTGCACTGACTTGTCTGAAAAGTCAACTCTTGATCAGATGACTTCCCCATGGAATTTCTTCATGAAAATTGATATGCACACTCCCTACACCATATAGAGACCAATAGAAACAAGAATGACCAACAAAATTGGAGTTATGGCCTCTGAAACCAAAACCCTAATTTTAAGTCATCTGTGCAGTTAAACCTGGCTCTGCTTCCATGCCATTCTCAGCTCTTGTGATTCTTTGACATTCTTGACTTTGAGGAGATATAATATGATGCTTGAACATACATGGACCCCTTTGAAGTGATTGATGACCTTTGGAGTGGCTCAAGAAGCTCTTGGATTGCTCAAATCACAAACCCTAGATGCAGATGACTTAGAACCAATGCAAAGACTCAAAATTGTGGCATGAGATGTTATGATTGTGTTTATGCATATGAAATGATCACAAGCCATGGTGTGAATGGGTGAGGGCAAATTTGGGGTGTTTACACATCCACGTAGACTATTTCCTGATGTAAGCTCTCTTCCTTGAACATGAACTGTCAAGCAGCTGCAATTAGCACATCACAAGCTAGTACTGATTAATAAATATTATGGATAAACGTACATGATAAACAAGATACTAAAGTATGTCGTAGTCTAGCACACTAAGATACTAGTTTATCTATTAAAGGATATACATAACAAGGGAAAAAGTACAAGGTTTAAAATTTGAGCTTAATGAACATGCACAAAGGATCTATCGCGTTTACCAAGCATCACAACAAATATCAATATCTGCATAGTTATTAGACTGTTAATATTTCAAAGAGTTAACTAAGACTATTTTTCTTTTGATTTATTTTGGTACAGCTAGAAAAGCTTCACTGATTAGCTTGATTAAGGAAACAAAACAGTGCTGTAAGTTGAAGAATTTAAGAGATGAACTTGATCTCCACACACCTATGAGAACGACTACTCCGAGTGTTTATTGCAGTAGCACCAACTTCCCGATTCTTTTGTCCCAAGTTCATCAACTTTAAGACATCGGCTATGGATGCAACCGAAACAAGGTTTGCATCTGGCACATTAATACCATTATGGGAGCTGTTGCAAATTTCTAATGTAAGAAAGTGTTAATGGATCACAGACAGTAGCTAGAATCCAAACTCCTTGTATATTTTTCCTGCCGGAGCACTTGCTCCGAACCTATCAATGCCTATGGTTTTTCCCTTGCTTCCAACAATCTTATGCCAACCGAAAGTTGATCCTGCCTCAATGCTGACTCTAGCAGTAACAGAATCAGGGAGAACACTCTCCTTGTATTCATCTGACTGATCATCAAAAAGTTCCCAGCTAACAAAAGAAACAACTCTTACAGTTTTTCCTTCTTTCCTTAGTTCATCGGCGGCAGCCGCAGCAATTTCCAACTCAGAACCAGTTTTCCCCCTTCACAGTATTGGCCTATTCTTATTTCATCATTTGTTCTTCTTTATGAAATAAGGATAAAGAGAAAGTTATGTTCTTCTTTATGATATGTTTTTACTTACAAACAATCATTATGTTCTTTCTACTTTTGGGTTAGTTCTTTTGTGTTTTTTTTCAATGTTTAAGTTTTATTGCTCTGTACTTTAGGTTATTCGGTTATTAAGTATGATGGTCTCTTTAATGTGTTTTTTCTATTAGCATATCTCGCTTTCTAGTCTTTTCGATTAGCATATCTCGCATATCTCGCTATTAAGTATGATGATCTGTGTTTTTTCTATTAGCATATCTCGCTATCTAGTCTATTAGCATATCTCGCTATCTAGTTTTATTTGAGTATTTATTTTTACTTTCTAGTCTTTACAATAGCAGCTATCTCGCTATCTGCTACAATAGCATTGTAGGCAAAACTTTTCTTGTGTTCCCCTAATACTCAATGATTTATCACAGATCATGATTGCAAACCTTTTTTGTAACCTTCAAAGGGACTTTTTACCCTATTGATAAAAACAGTAAATGCTTCCATGCCCTGCTCAATGACGAATTTCTGGCATGTAACAACTAACAACAGAGGCACTCAACAAAGATTAATAGTCTGCATTATTGTGTTCCATTAGCATATATTAACCAATTTTTTTATGGATATTTTTTTTCCAGATCTTCATGTTCTGCACCAGAAGAGATTAGTGCAAGGGAATTAGAAAATCTTTTGGAATCCAGCAACGGTATGATCCTTCTATTTATGTTTTTTGGATTAAAACTTGACCATGATTTATATTAATTAGTACGTGCTCTCTTAAACATATAATATAATATCTATATTTTTTTTAACGAAGAAATGGATAAGTCATGGATTACGAAACCACAATCATCAATCGCGTATCAGCAAGGGGTACAAGAATTTATTAATTTTGAATTTAAAGGTGCAAAGGAAAATGACGTAGTAATATGCCCTTGTAAACATTGTGGTTTCAAAAAATCAAAGAGTAAGAGTGAAATGCTCGACCACTTAATATGGTCACCATTTCCGAAGGGATACACCACTTGGATTCATCATGGAGAGTCTTTTGGCCTACCAAGTATTATCTCCCCTAATACAACTCTAAATATGGTTGAAGATACAATCATTGTCGAAGATTCTATTCAGAACATAATCAACGATGCATTTGGAGTTGATAGGAATCATGCTAATGAAATACCAACTGCATCAAATTTAGAGATTGGACAAGAAGATTATGTGATGCCAAGTGCAACTCAAGAAAGAAATGAAGCCAAAGAGTACTATGAATTGGCTAGAGAAGGAGAACAACCTTTATATGAAGGGTGTAAACAATATTCAAGACTATCTTTTTTGGTTAAGTTGTACCATATAAAGTGTCTATGTGGATTGAGTGAGAAGGCAATGACAATGATTTTAGAGTTAATAAAAGATGCATTTGAATATGCGAACATTCCAAGTTCGTTCTATGAAGCCAAGAAATCAATCACAAAACTTGGTTTGAATTATGTAAAGATACCCGCATGTCCAAATGGTTGTATGCTTTATTGGGGAGAAGATGAAGAAAGGGAGACTTGCAAAAATTGCAACACTTCAAAATGGAAAACAAATGAAGAGGTCTCTGTTAACAAGAAAAAGAAGAAAATTCCTGCCAAGGTTCTTCGTTATTTTCCATTAAAACCTCGATTACAGAGATTATTTTTGTCATCAAAGACATCCGAGGATATGAGATGGCATGCAACAGATACTAACAATGATGGAATGTTGAGGCATCCTATAGATTCAAAAGCTTGGAAGAATTTTGACTTGACACATACTTGGTTTTCATCAGATCCGCGAAATGTGCGTCTTGCATTGGCTAGTGATGGTTTTAATCCTTTTGGTGTGATGAGTACAAACAATAGTATTTGGCCAGTTGTTCTCATTCCATATAACACTCCTCCATGGGTTTGCATGAAGCAGGCATCATTTATAATGTCAATGATAATTCCTGGTAAAGAAGCACCAGGAAATAATATTGATGTCTACTTACAACCCTTAGTCAAAGAGCTGAAGGAGTTATGGACAAATGGTGTGGATACATACGATTCTTTCAAGAAAGAGATGTTCAAGTTGCATGCAAATCTGATGTGGATAATTAGTGACTTTCCAGGTTTGGGTGCACTTTCTGGGTGGAACACATACACAGGACTTGCTTGTCCATCGTGTAACTTTCAAACTACATCTATTCGTCTTAAAGCCAGCCATAAGTGGTGTTTTATGGGTCATCGTCGTTTCCTTGATTGTAGACACAGGTTTAGATTGAACAGGATCCGCTTTAATGGTGAACAAGAAACGCGTTGTCCACCAAGAACATTATCTGGACATGAAGTTTTCGAACAGGTTAAAGATATTGAAGTCATCTTTGGTAAAAAGCCAGTGAAAGAAAAATCGGTAAAAAGAACACGTGAGGGACAACCTGTAGAAGGTGATAGTTCACAGTGTGATCCTACACAAGGTCATCCTCAACAATGGAAAAAGAGAAGCATATTTTTTGAACTTCCATATTAGAAGGATAATCTTTTGCGCCATAACTTGATCCGATGCATATTGAGAAAAATGTGTGCGATAATGTCCTATTTACTTTGCTAAATGATAGGCAAAAAAGTAAAGACCATTTTAAAGCTAGAGAAGACCTTCAAAATATGGGCATAAGACCTAATCTTTGGCCTGATGAAAATGGTAGAATTTCTCCTTCAGCCTTTAGTCTAACGGGTAAAGATAAAAGGAATTTTTTAACAATTTTAAAGAATATTAGGGTGCCTGATGGTTATTCAAGCAACATTTCTAGATGCATTGACTTGGTAAATCTCAAGGTGAATGGAATGATGAAGAGTCATGATTGTCATATATTAATGGAACAACTTCTACCATTAGCTATTCGCACAATATTACCTCATGAGATTTCAGCAGTATTGATTGAGTTGTGCTCATTCTTTAGACAAATATGTAGTAAGGTATTGAAAATTGAAGACTTGGAAAAATTGCAAAACCAAATTGTCCTCACTTTATGCCACATGGAAATGTTATTTCCTCCATCGTTCTTCACTATTATGGTTCACTTGGTTGTCCACCTTGTTGAAGAAGTTAAAGTTGGAGGTCCTGTTCATTATCGGTGGATGTATCCTATTGAAAGGTTAGCTATGTGATTTTGTTGTAATGATATTAACTTAGAAAGGAGATTTTTATAACCGATACTATTGTGGTTCAATAATAGGTACTTGGGAAAACTTAAATCGCATGTACATAATAAGGCAAAACCAGAAGGGTCTATTGCAGAAGGGTACTGTTTCGAAGAGATTCTTACATTTTGTTCAAGATATCTAGACAACATTGAGACTAGATGGAATCAACCTGGACATGTAGATGATGACCCTATTGGTGATATGCAAACAGGTTCACGTGTAACAGAATTATTTCCTAGAGTTGGAAAACCTGTGGGTGGATCTTCCTATTACACCTTAACAACAATTGAAAAGTTGCAGGCTCATAGACACGTTTTAACAAATTGTCCAATAGTTTAAGACTATCTGAAGTAAGTAGTTTTATTCCATTTAAGTAGTTTCATCTTCAGTATTAGGATTTTTTACATCTAATATCGAATAACCAAATAGGCAGTTCCGAAGTATTACTCAGAAACAAATGAGGCGCGGTCAAACAAGTGCTGCAGAGATAGACAAGAAGGTTCATAGAGAGTTTGCTCATTGGTTCCGCAATCGTGTGAGTTTTCGTACAAAGATAGATGTTTGTATTGAATTGGTTTTTAATAATAACAAGACTAATTGAATGTTGTATCGTGTATAGATTTGCAACAATCTTGACAACATTGATGGACCAGATAAAAATGTTCTGATTAGTCTTGCTCATGGCCCTTATGATAGAGTTAAAAGGTTTACCGCGTTCAATGTCAATGGATTCAAGTTTCGAACATTGGAACGAGACAATCATTTAAAAACTCAAAACAATTTAGTTTTTGGCATGTTTGGGACACGAAGTTATTCAAGCAATAGTGATACCCAAATGAGATTTGGAGGGGTCCCTTACTATGGAAGATTGACAGATATTATTGTGCTTTCCTATGATCGCTTCACAGTACCCATGTTTAAATGTGAATGAGCTAATACCACAAATCCAAGAGGCATTAAGAAAGATAAGTTGGGTTTTACCTCTATAAACTTTGCAAGACTGCTACATACTCGGGAACATGAAGATAATGAACCATACATTCAAGCGTCAGAAGCTCAAATGGTTTTTTATGTGGATGATGAGAGCGAACAAGGATGGAGCATACCTGTTCATTTGAAGCCAAGAGACTTGTATGAGATGGGTGGAAATGATGAAATTATGACACCCATTGAGCCATATCCAACACAAAATTTGGAACTGATTTTTTCTAATGATGATCCAGAAACTTCAGCGAAAAATGATGACAATAATTAAGATATAGTTTTTTATTTATAAGAAGTCTAGCTTGTTTGTAACTCGTGTGAGAATTATGTTTTTTGTTTCTTATCCCTAATTAATGTATTAGATTCTTACTTTTTATTTTGATTCATCATTATAAAAATGAAGTACCATATGAACATTATTACTCTAAATTTGTATTCATAAATTTTGTTACTGTTTATGTTTATGTTATATATATATATATATATATATATATATATATATATATATATATATATATATATATATATATATATATATATATATATATATATATATATATATATATATATATTAATGTTGTAGTCATAATTTATATTTTAGTGTACTGACTTGTTTATCACCTATACATGCAGTTGAAGTGTGTTGTGAAATCATGAATTCATCATATGAGGATATTCGCTGCAAAACAATTGAAGAGAATCAGAAAAAGATGCGGGCTCTCAATCTTACAAAACTCTCTCAATCCCTTTACAAACTATCTTCGTCTTCTTCAAAACCATCACCGGTTAGTAATAAATTCTCATATTTGAATGTATTTGAAAATTGGTCCCCATCTTAAACAAATTTGTTCTTTAAACCGATTAGTAATCTGTTCTTTAAACAAATTTGTCCATATCTTTAAACAAACCTGTTTCTGTTTCATGTAATTTTTGTAATAACAAATGCAAAGTTGTTTGTATATGGTTTATCTGATATATTGGTTTCACTATATTGTTGTTATGGGGAAATTGTAGAATCATTCAAAATCCATCTAGTTATGCCTATATTGGTTTCACTATATTGTTGCTATTGGTTTCACTATATTATTTGCTATGGTTTTGAAAATTGGCAGATGGATATGGTTTTTGATACGTGTCTAAATGAAATCATTAGCTTTGAGATGTGTTTATTTTGATACATTTAATAAATCTAGAACGTTAATGCATTTTAATAATCATGTTTCATTGATGCATTTTAATTAGTCTGTGAAGGGTCGTCCGAGGTTTGTACAACCTGGAGAGCTTGAAGTAAACAAGAAGCGCCTACGTTCAACGACAACTCAAAAATCATCAATAACCTCTCCTCCAATCCAAACTACAACAACCCCACCACCAATCCAAACTGCAACAACCCCACCACCAATCCAAACTACAATAACCCCTCCGTCAATCCAAACTACAACAATCCTCCGGCAATCCAAACTACAATTGAAGATGTTGTGTTAGAAGATGAGGATGAAGATGTTGTGGTAGTAGATGAGACCGAAAATGTTATGGTTAGAGATGAGACTGAAAATGTTGTGGTAGGAGACGAGGTTGAAGGTGTTGTGGTCAAAGAAGGGAATAAAGATGTTGTTCGAGTGGCTAGTTCTGAGTATTGGGATGTAAATATTATTAGTAAGTAATTTAAGGTTAATTGTTATTTAAATCAAATATTTATTGTTGCTTGGTATATAACAAACAGGGTTACTTGAAATGCATAATATTATTTTATGTTTAGTTTCTAACATCTTTGTAAGACATTCATAACATGATTATTTTGTGACTAAATTTGTTATATACCAAGCAACAATAGGTAGACATTTGAATCTAAAAATGTTTACTTTTTTTATGTGATAGATGAAGAAGGTTATATTTCAAACACACGTTTATGTGTGAAAGATTTGGTTGTGAAATCAGAGTCTGATGGAACATGGATAATACTTGATTGGGATAAGGCTCATCGTGCAGTAGGATCGGCTGCTGGTTTGTTAGCTGGGTATTTGGGTACACTTGTTAGAATGTTTAAAGACTTTCCCATAATGTTTGATTGTTGGAGGGATATTCCAATGGATAGAAAAGAATCGTTTTATGATTCAAAGATAAAGGTATCATTAATAAACAAATACATATTTTGTAAATAATTTTTATGGTGATTATCATTTGCTTTATTAACCTATTTTTATTCTTATGGTTAGCTCCATTTTAATGTTGATGATGGGCGTGACAAAACTTACATACTTGCTTCTGCTGCAAAGAAATGGAAGGAAGGTCGTTGTCAATTGTTTCAAAGATTTTATAGATGGGATCTCACTTTGGAGGAAAATCTTAAAAATTATCCAAAATGCAAAGGCATTGATGAAAAAGATTGGGCTGTTTTTGTTCAATATAGGCGGAAAGAAAAGACACAGGTAATATTAGTGTTTTACCTGTATAATTTTATTTTTAATACATAAGTAATGAATTGTATCTTATCCTTATCTATAACACATGTTTTTTTTGTTACCAATGTAGAAAATAGCAAAACAAAATGCCCAAAATAGAGGAAAATTGAAGATTCCACATACACTTGGATCTAAGTCGCTTGCAAGGAAACAACAGGAGTTGGTATGTCTAAATCTATATATTTTTTATTGTATTTTTTGATAATACAAATAATTAATATTTGTTCTTAATATTAGGAATCGAGAGATGGACGATCATACAGTAGAAGTGAAATGTATGCAATTTCTCATAAAAAAAACAGACGGTTCTTTTGTCAATGAACATGCATACAACAATAATGTAAGTACAAGTTAATTATTTTAAAATATTTGTTAGTCTCCTTAATGTTTGAGAAAAAAATCAAACATTTTGGCATCTCTTATAGATGGGGAGAACCTGTCTGAAAACTAGTTAATTAAGATGAGTTTGAAATGTATAAAAAATTGAGAAATAAATGTTATGTTAATTGTTTTATTACTGTTGAATTAAATCAAATATTTATATTAAAAATTTGAGGAATAAATGTATGTCACTATTGATGGTGCATAGCATAGTTTCTCCATCTAAGAGTTTCATCCATAATATAGGTGTCCCCATGCAACAACATTAAACATGAGAGTTATATTCACTTACGAAATATCTATGGCATAATGTTGATTGCAGGTCTATATCATTGTCTGATCAAGTAGTTACCACCTAAATTAATGTTGATTACATACTGCTTTTACTATTAAGTTATTATATTAACGAGTTTGTTATCTATTAATTTTTACCATGGATATATTATATACTATGTGTCTTCCTATTTGGGTAATAATATTTTTCTAATAATGTTATTAAGATATTAAGTTTATTGCATCATAATTCTTGTTATATAAACAATAGCTTAATTTGCTCTTTTGCATGTGCAGGAAAAATTACAAGCTGCAATTAAGGATTCCGTGTCTGAAAATGAGGCATTTCAGAAAGTATTTGGAAAAGAACATCCTGGATATGTTCGTAGTATGGGACTTGGAGTTACACCATCTCAGATTAATGGATCTACGAGATCGTCTTCTTCTTTTGAAGAAAATGAAAAAATAAAGGAAATGCAAAAAGAAATTAATGTGCTTAAAGAAAAAAATTCAAAAATTGATGAATTGTTGGAGGCAATCACATTCTTAAAGGAAAAGGACATTGCTAGGACAAAAGAAATTGAATTCTTAATGCAAATGCAAAATTCTAGTGGAACACAGGTATGATTTTCATGAAATCTATTATTATTTTTAAAATATATAAGTTTAAGATTGATAGTTCATTCTAGTGGAAGACATTCTTCTAAGTTTAATACTTTATTTTCAGGGATTGGAGTCACCTGCTGATGGTAGACGTTCTTCTGAGTCTAGCTACCGAATTGCAGAAAATGGATCATCAGGAAGGACAAACTAGACTTTGATGTTTTTCTATATACTTTTTTAGCTATCTGTTGATGGTTCTTATGGATTTTTTTAATGTATTTTGGTATTATGATGCTTATTATTATTATAAGATTAGGATATTATGATTATGAATATTATATTTTTTATGGATATTACATGATTATGATATAACATTATAGATATTTCATTTCTATGATTGGATTTAATTTTACTACGTTAAAAAGTGTTTATAGATATTTCATTTCTATGATTTGATTTAATTTTACTACGTTAAAAGGTAATATAGAAAATCATATAAAAAATATAGGAGTATTAAAAAAAATAATACCATAAATAAAAATATTTTTGTAAAAATAATTCAATGAAAATAAATAATATTATATTTAAAAACATTTTAATAGATAATAATTAAAATAAAAATATATATTATAAACAAAATTACGACGGTTAGAAACCGTTGTAATCAATAAATAAAATAAAATCATTACAAAAGTTACGACAATTATAACCGTCGCAATCAATGTTATGAACATGAATCAAATAAAAGTTACGACAGTCATAACCGTCATAATCAACAATAAAAAAAAATATTATGTAGATTACGACAGTTATAAACGTCGCAAAAAGCCATATAATCATGTGTCAAATGGATAATTACGACAGTTTTAACCGTCGTAATTAACAATTAAAACAAAAATCAATAAGCAATTTAAGACGGTTGGAAACCATCACAAAAGAGGGTTTACGTCAGTTAAATATCCGTCGTAAATATAACGGCGGTTTGTACGACGATTTTCACAACCGTCGTTATATGGCCTCGCGACGCACAATTCTGCGACAGTACAGCAACCGTCATACTTAGAAATTGCGACGGTTCTAACCGTCGTAATCTGCCAAAATGAACCGTCGCAATCTACCAATTTTCTTGTAGTGTTTTGACATGTTCATAGGAACAAGATGAGAGTTACATAAAGAATAAACAAAAACATAGTCTCAGT